>JARQOC010000007.1:128648918-129086072 GCA_033576535.1 Allobates femoralis
CGCTGTTGTGCGGATCTTCTTACAGACGTACATATTGCAGAATTCCTGGAAAATCTCTGCTTCAAAAGCTGGACCTTGATCTGCAAGGACTTGTTCCGGGTAATCATGCGGTCTACAGAAATGTGTCTGAAATGCTCTTGCAGCCGTCTTCGCTGTCAGGTCCTTGATGGGTACTACCACTAAGAAGTGTGAGTAATGGTCCACGATGCTTAAGGCATAAACATAGCCTGACAGGCTTGGTGACAGCTTGACGTGGTCTAACGTGACTAGCTCAAGTGGTTGCTTAAGTTACTATGGACTGGAGTGGGGCTCTCTGTTGAACTTTTCTTCTGAGGTTGCGCAGGCCACATTTTCTACACCAATCTTCAATTGACTTTCTCATGCCAACAAGTAGAATCTCTCTCTTAGGAGCACTTCCAACCGAAATGACCTGCACCGTCGTGGTAGGCTTCTAAGACCATTTTAACATCTCTCTTGGGTACGATTATCTGCCAGACCAGTTCATGTGTTTTGGGGTTGGTGAACCTCCTGCAGAGCATCCCTTCATACAGGAACAACTTGCCTTTCTCTTTCCAGAGTTGTTGGGTCTCAGCCGGGGCGTTTGGTTAGGGTACGCACCTTGTTGTGTAAGCAGTTCTTTCACTAGCTTCACAGCCGGGTCGCTATCCTGGGTGTCAGCCCATCCATGGTGTGCCAAGGGTTGAGACTTGCCTGTTGTTCTCTTTGGTAGATGCCGGGTTGATACTTGTCTACCTTTGAATGATGGAAGGCCGGTAGTTCAATTTCTTCCAACTCTTCCGGTTCCTATTCCACGTCTTTCAGGTGTGGCATCTGGGATAAGGCATCTGCGTTCCTGTTCTTGCGGCCTGCCCTATATTTGATGACAAAATTGTAATTAGAGAGCCGGGCTATCCATCGCTGCTCCAATGCACCTAATTTTGCTGATCTAGGTGGGTCAACGGGTTGTTATCGTATAGATGGTGAATTCTGCAGCTGCCAAGTAGTGCTTGAAACGTTCCGTTACAGCCCAAACTACTGCCAGTAGTTCTAACTTGAAGGAGCTGTAGTTCTCGGGGTTCCTTTCCGTAGGCCGGAGTTTTCTGCTTGCAAAGGCAATATCTCTCATTGCCTCCTTGCTTCTGTGACAGTACCGCTCCTAGTCCCACGTTGCTGCAATCTGTGTATAGAATGAATGGTTGATGGTAATCCGGATATGCCAGGATCTCTTCCCCCGTTAGTGCTCATTTCAGCTTGTTGAAAGAGTCTTCTCTCTCTTCACTCCACTGGAAAGGAGGATTACGGGTTGAAGACCTTTTTGACTGCCCTACCAGGATGTCTTGCAGGGGAGCTGCTAGCTTCGTGAATCCTCTGATAAATCTTCGGTAATAGCCTACCAGGCCCAGGAATTGCCCACTTCTTTCACATTAGTAGGTCTTGGCCAATCCCTTATCACGGTGACTTTATCAGGATCCGATGCTACTCCCTCTGAACTCACGACATGTCCCAGGTACTGTACCTTTTGGCTTGAGAAGGTGGCACTTGGATGGCTTGATTTTCATGCCGTATCCGGCTAAGGCCTCAAACACTTCTGCCAGGTTTGTAGATGTTGCTCATACGCTTTGGAGTAGACTATGACGTCATCTAGGTACAGGAGGACATATTCAAAGTTCTTGTGTCCTAGGCAGCTCTCCATCAGACGTTGGAAGGTCCCGGGTGCGTTGCAGAGTCCAAACGGCATACAATTGAACTCACAGAGGCCCATCGGCGTAGTAAACGCTGTCTTCTCCTTGTCGGCCTCGGCCACAGGAACCTGCCAGTACCCACTAGTCAGATCAAGGGTGGAAAAGTAGTTAGCAGATTTTAATGCAGCTAATGACTCCTCAATCCTAGGTAATGGGTATGCGTCCTTATGTGTGATGCGATTAATCTGCCGGTAATCTATGCACATTCTCATGGTCCTGTCCTTCTTTGTATCCAACACTAAAGGTGCTGCCCAGGGGCTACAACTGTCTCTTATTACCCCTGCAGTTTTCATTTCTTTGAGCATGTCTTTGGTGGTTTGGTAGTGAGCTGGTGGTAATGGTCTATACCTCTCTTTTATAGGCTGATGGTTACCTGCCGGTATAGTGTGCTCTACCCCTTTAATCTGCCCAAAGTCTAACGGGTGTTTGTTGAATATTTGCTCATATTCTTTCACTACCCGCTGTACGCCATGCTTTTGATGGGAAGGTGTAGAACTGGTACCCACATGTAGCTTTTGGCACCAAATCCTCCAGCTTTTCCCCTGAGCCTTTGTCATCCGCCTGACATGACAGGTCCATGGGCTTGACGGCTGTGATGCCTTTATTATCAACTGTGTACAATTTAGCCATGTAGCATACTTTGGTACTGTGATCTCGTCCTCTCCGCAGTTTACATTTTATTGGCTTCTTGCAGTGGCTGTGTCTGACGCAACCGACGTAGGTGAGCATAACCATATGTAGTGCCCCTGCGGTTTGGCTCCCACAGATTATATTGTCCTGTATTGTTTACAATATCATATCTGGGAAGAATTGAGGCACCCTCTTCTGGCAACCCAAAGAATCCAACACTTTCCAAACTCCAAACAGAGAGTTGAAGAGACCCATATAGGGCAAACCACTGCTTTTCATTGGAGGAAGGAGTTAAAATAGGTAGGGAAAGGTAGTCAAAAGGTAAGTTCAGTCTGCAGCTGGCGGGAGGCAGGGCAGAGGACAAGCTGCAGTCAAGGCATCAGGCCCTAGGCTGCCAGGTTTCCATGACCTAGCAGCAGAGCCTGGAAGTTGCTGGATTGTCTGTCCAGTAGCCACACTTGTAGGCCCATCCAGGGCACAGTGGTAAACAGGACCAGAGGACTGAGGCGAAGCAGTCACTCGCAGGTTCTGCATCACCTGCCCGGCTGAAGGGTATCCACTACACTTAGAGGAGTGTAGAGGAACGTCAAAGGAACTAGAAATTTTAAGATACAAAAGTCAGCAGGAAGGCCATAACATCTCACTCCAGCAGATCGGATTTCAGATCTTTCCAGACTGGCTGGACTACGTGCCTGGTTGTACCAATATCCTGGACTTGGTTCAACAACTACAGTAAAAGGTAAAGAACTGCAAGAGACTGTCTCCTGTGCCTTCCTTCCTCATGCACTCTCTCACTTCACCACAACTACTACCACCTTCATCTACACTTCATTCCTTTGGAGCCTGCCACAGCTGAAGGGAGTTATTCCCCATCTCACTACCACAACATCTAGCTTCTGGGGATAGACTGCAGTGGCGGCTACCTAGTGGCTGGAAGCTTCAGCTGGAGTCTTATACTATCTTTATTTTTCCTTTCTGTTTATTCCATTTTTCCTCCCCCTTCTAATGTGATCCAAGGCTACAGCTCTGGGCGCAGCCACCGTCATCCAGACCGTTGGCCCACCTGCCCTTCGTGCTCAGCACATACTGATTTGCTTCACCTTTCTCCTCAGATATAACCAAGGTGAAATCATGACCTCCTGTCTATATGGAAATGAATTACTACTAAAGTGGCCATAGTTTCCCACCACATCAAGGCTACAAAAAATTAAATATATCTAACCTTAAACTTTAGCACATGGAAGTACATTGTCACGGTTTGGAATAGACAGTATTCCCCAACAAGTGGCTCCGGAGACATGTGGCTCCCTGTTTGACAGCTGCAGCTATTATTGTGCACCGATGACACAAGGGATCCCGTCAGAAAATTACTGAAACGTAGCAACAAGGTCAACAGCACATCACTGGCAGCAGGTTTAAGATTTGTTAGGGAATTTTCTTTAGTTCCATAAATCAAGATCCATCCTCACTCGTCCAATGAAATTCCAATTCCCGGATCCTTCCTTTGCCCTATATCAGATACTCGCAAAGAGGAAAAGCTTCTGATCAAACAAAATATAAGTCTCTGGGTTAGCTAACTTTGATCTTGCATCAGCCGCACAAAGTCTTGCGCTTGCGCAGTAGCGCCTCACTGCGCTCTATTGAAGAGCCGGTGATTCCACTGCGCAGGCGCGAGACTTCAGTCTCTTTTCAGCCGCACAGTGCCTGACGTCTTGCACCTGCGCAGTAGAATCACTGTTCAATAGGACACAGTGAGGCGCCACTTCGCAGGCGCGAGACGTGGCAATAGTGTGGGTGACAGCAACATCATCCACTTGCACACAGTCAGGAGGGGCGGTGTTGGCATGGATCGGGGCGGCGCTGAACACAATCTGCAGACCCCATATGACCCAACCACAGAATTAGCACATGGTGCAGGACAGAATAAAACTCTATTTCTGAGGTGCAGGGGGACGTCTGGGGATATAAAGGGGTTATAGAATCAGAGCTCTGTGTGGCGAGGCGCAAGGCAAGAGGGTGAAGCATGTGCAGTGTGAGACGGCAGAGGAAGGAAAGAGAAGGGGTACCGGTTACTTGCCATCCTCCTACCCGGGAGTAGCTGGATCCCTGCCTCCAAGAACCCAATGCTCCGCAGGCTGTTGCACTGAGACTGTGAGGAAAAGACCTGAAGACTGCAACCCGCTGTGTCTGTGAACTTTCTTGATGCGTTGTGAGCACCAGAAACACAACTACCAACTCACTCAGGTACCTTCTGCTACCCTGGGGGTCAGCCCTACCCATAGAGGGCTTTACAACACTGCTGTCTCCCTACCATCGTTCCCCAGAGAAACTGCTGTGCAGCGGTGACCATCTATAGCCGCAACCTGCAGGTGGCGTCATGTAAAATTAACAAGTATTCCCAAGTCTGGTCATCCCTGTCCCAATGAATCCTCCTCACCACATGACCTTCCCTAAAAGAGAGAGCCACCCTCACCGAACTTTTAATGAAACCGCCAGGGTCACGGAGCCGGGTCTCGACCCCTGTGACTCCCCGTGAAGAAGCCTCAAAGCCCGGTTCTGAGTATTCTAAGACCCTTGGAGGGGCGTGTCACATGCTTGATCAGGATGCATCAAGATTTCGACAGATACAGACGCAAGTCAAAAAACTGCAAGTGTGAAACCACCTCAAGGCTACTTTCATATCTCGATTTTGAAATTCCGTCAGATTTTTGCAAAAAAACGGATCCAGCACGCTTGCAGCAAGCATTTTTTCTAATGCATTTCCGGACATGTGCGGGCACTTGTGTTTTCATCCTGATCTGGCAAATCTGGCACTTGCCACAGTTAGTGGCATTTTTTGTCCAATGCCGCAAGTGCCGGATTTGCATGATCGCAGCAAAAATGCAAGTGTCGCACATGTCCGGAAATGCATTACAAAAACTAAATCTTGCCGCAAGTGTGCTGGATCCGTTTTTTATTTATTTATTTTTTTAAAAAAAAGAAAACACGGAAATCGGACAGATTTGATCAGGCAAACCTGAAATTTAAAAGGTCAAGTTTCCATGATCTACCAGAATTGTTACAACCACAGACTACATTCACATGTGCGTTTTTGCAAATCCAGCGGTATTCTGCAAAAACCAGATATGGTAAACTTGCGGCAAGGTTGTACTTGAGCTAATGCATCTCCGGATATGTGCGGAAACTTATGTTTTCGAAAGTTATCCCCACTTCTGGCACGTCTTAAAACCGCAGTTACCAGCAGTTTTGGTCCAGCGCCAGAAGTGGTGGAAATGCGGGATCGCAGAGAAAATGTAAGTCTTCGCACATGTCCGGAGCCCCTGAATGCTGTATATTTGCTCCTGACAGGGGCCTCCCTGTGTGCTCTGACCCTCCCTCTCCCTCCTAACCTGTGTGGTAGACGCATATCACAATGCCCGTCTGCACTGAGCTGGCAGCAGACCTCTATGATCTCCTGCACTTCCTGCAGGAAATCATAAAAGTTCTGCTGCCAGCTCAGTGCAGACGGGCATTGTGATATGCATCTGCCACACCAGTTAACATGGAGATGGGGGGTCAGAGAACACTGGGGGCCCCTATCAGGAGCAAATATACAGCATCCAGGGGCCCACAGCCATTGGAGTATGTCCAGTGTTCTGCTGTGTGTCCAGTGTTCTGCTGTGTGTCCAGTGTTCTGCTGTGTGTCCAGTGTTTTGCTGTGTGTCCAGTGTTCTGCTGTGTGTCCAGTGCTCTGCTGTGCATCCAGTGCTCTGTAGTGAGTCCAGTGCTCTGCTGTGTCCAGTGCTCTGCAAAGTGTGTCCAGTGCTCTGCTGTGTCCAGTGCTCAGCAGAGTGTGTCCAGTGATCTGCAGGGTGTGTCCAGTGCTCTGCAGGGTGTGTCCAGTGCTCTGCAGTGTGTCTAGTGCTTTGCAGAGTGTATCCAGTGCTCTGCAGAGTGTGTCTAGTGCTTTGAATATGTCCAGTGCTCTGCAGATCATGTCAAGTGCAGATTGTGTGCCCACTGCTCTGTAGATCATGTATTCTGTCCAGTGCTTGGCTATTTTGCTGCAGTTGTGTGCATTTGATGGGGCAGGGGCTGCAGAGCATTGCATCCCACCCCACCAGACCTGCTCTGTGACTGGCTGCTGCAGAGGTGTAGACTGTAGGACTCTGCTGCCACCGTTGGTCTCTGCTGTCTCTGCTCTGCCATTCGGTGTTCTTTGCTGTTACTGTGTTCTGGTGTCAGTGGGTTCTGCTGTCTGTGCTCTGCCGTCAGGTGTGCTTTGCTGTCACTTCAGCAGAAAAATAGCTGCGCCAACGGTGCTTTTTTTGCTACGTATAAAGAGTGCTTTTAGCTTTAATTTCTGTTCCAGACTTTACCAAATTAATGTTTCTGGGAGAGGGGGAGAGAGGGAAAGAGAAAAAGAGAGAGAGCAAGCGAGTGCACAGGAAAGAAGCAGACAGGGAGAAAGAGACAGTGTACAAGAGGGAGACAGGCACAGAGAGGGAAAAAAGTGCACAGTGTGGAGAGACATGCAGGGAAGGAAGAGACAGATCCAGGGGAGAGACAGTGCACAGGGTGAGAGGCACAGAGAGGGAAGACAGCGCACTCAAGGGAAAGACATTATACAGGGGAGAGACAGACGCAGGGGAGAGACAGGCACAGAGCGGGGAGACACAGCGCACAGGAGGAGACAGGCACAGAGATGGGAGACACAGTACACAGGGTGACACAGGCACAATAATATTTGTAGGGATTTTGTGATTTTGTTAATAATGTATGTATATATATTAAAGTTCACAGCCTAATATATACATATATATCCAGTATGTGTGAAGTGGGCCCATTGAGATTCATTCACCCACAAAAACCTGGAGCCAGCCCTGAGCTCAAGGGCAACCTTGCCGCAAGTGGGGCGCATCTGCTTTTTGCAAAAAAGCAGAATTCCGCCGGATTTGATCAGATAAAGCTGAAGCTCAAACGTTCATGTTGCCTGATCTGCCGTATTTTCAAATACCGCAAAGGTGCCGCAGCCAGGTACAAAGTGCATGAATTTAGGTACAACTGAGTAATGACTGTGTATGATGGCATGGTACATTCTGTTGCTTTTATGAAGCTTTCATTTGTTACTATCAGTAATAAACTGTCACATTATAATAAATGTAAAATGCCCTTTAGTTGCAGCAGACGGTCTGCAGCTCGGTGTCTTATTAAGATTCATTGCACAAATTTCTGCAACTGAACAATCTATTCCTTACATCTAAGGCTCAGTTCATATATCATTGTGTTTGGCGTACGCACCTGGAAAACTCTTACAATATACTCCAAACATATCTCTGCAGCCTCATTTGCCTGATGGATGTGTCGGTATATCATTATGTTTTAACTTTGTAGAAATATACGTCCTTTAATCCAAAGGAACCCAGACATTTTTAGTTTTTGCACTTTTTCTCCCTTCCTTCCAAACCCCATATTTTTTTCTATTTTTCATATACGGTTGAGGGTTTGATTTTTGCACAATGCTGAAAACAATTCTAGGGCGTTCACATTTTTTTTTTGCGTTTTGTTTTTTTTCCTGTGTTCGTTGTGATGTAAAAACTGACCTGGCAATGTAATGGTGGCTTTTCGTTCCCTGTTATCCACCTTCACACAGCGTCCACAGCCAAGAATACCACTGGTCTCGGGAATAACAGTCTCATGTAGATTTATTTTATTTATTAATAATTTACATTAAACATTAATGAATTAAACATACATAAAAAGTTGTCATTGTTACACTGTTCATTTACAAATGGCTGTGGAGATAATGCACCTTGATACTCATAGTACAGCCAAGGTGATGGAAAGAAGATAGCATTCGTTCTACTAGTTCAGTGTAATTATCTGTTTTATAGTTCCCATTAAAATTCTGTACAACCATAGTGAAAGAAGACCATGCATCTGCCTGATGTGCAACCACAGTAATAGAAGACCATGCTTCTGCCTCATGTGCAACCATAGTAAAAGGAGACCATGCCTCTGCCTCATGTGCAACCATGTTAAATTAAGACCATGCCTCTGCCTCATGTGCAACCATAGTAAAAGAAGACCATGCCTCTGCCTCATGTGCAACCATAGTAAAAGGAGACCATGCCTCTGCCTCATGTGCAACCATGTTAAATGAAGACCATGCCTCTGCCTCATATGCAACCATAGTAAAAGAAGACCATGCCCCTGCCTCATGTGTGATCATAGTAAAAGAAGACAATGCCTCTGCCTCATGTGTAACCATAGTAATAGAAGATCATGCCTCTGCCTCATGTGCAACCATAGTAAAAGAAGACCATGCCTCTGCATCATGTGCAACCATAGTAAAAGAAGACCATGCCTCTACATCATGTGCAACCATAGTAAAAGAAGACCATGCCTCTGCCTCATGTGTGATCATAGTAAAAGAAGACAATGCCTCTGCCTCATGTGTAACCATAGTAATAGAAGATCATGCCTCTGCCTCATGTGCAACCATAGTAAAAGAAGACCGTGCCTCTGCTTCATGTGCAACCATAGTAAAAGAAGACCATGCCTCTGCATCATGTGCAACCATAGTAAAAGAAGACCATGCCTCTACATCATGTGCAACCATAGTAAAAGAAGACCATGCCTCTGCCTCATGTGTGATCATAGTAAAAGAAGACAATGCCTCTGCCTCATGTGTAACCATAGTAATAGAAGATCATGCCTCTGCCTCATGTGCAACCATAGTAAAAGAAGACCGTGCCTCTGCCTCATGTGCAACCATAGTAAAAGAAGACCGTGCCTCTGCTTCATGTGCAACCATAGTAAATGAAAACCATGCCTCTGCCTCATGTGCAATCATAGTAAATGAAAACCATGCCTCTGCCTCATGTGCAACCATAGTAAAAGAGGACAATGCCTCTGCCTCATGTGTGATCATAGTAAAAGAGGACAATGCCTCTGCCTCATGTGCAACCATAGTAAAAGAAGACCATGCCTCTGCCTCAACTGCAACCATAGTAAAAGAAGACCATGCCTCTGCCTCAACTGCAACCATAGTAAAAGAAGACCATGCCTCTGCCTCATGTGCAACCATAGTAAAAGAAGACCATGCCTCTGCCCCATGTGTAATCATAGTAAAAGAAGACCATGCCTCTGCCTCATTTGCAACCATGGTAAATGAAGATAATGCCTCTGCCTCAGGCTGGTTTCATATTGCATATTTTTTCCTGTCCGTGGGATCCTACTTTTTGTAGGACCACGCAGACAGGAAAGGACACCACAGGAGGTCCTATTTCTGTGTCCAGGTCCGTGAATTTCACCGGTCCGGACACAGAAAGAGCTGTGCGGGGCACTTTTACTTCCGCAATGTATAATATACATTGCAGAAGTGAAATTAAGTAAAAGAAAGGGTTAAAAATGAAAAAAATCTGTATTCTCACCTTTCCAGTGATCCCCCGATGGCTCCAGCAAGCTCCGGTGTGACTACAGGACCTGCCGTTACGGCACAACCCAGAAGTGTCATCGGGTCATATGACTGCAGTTACCGCGGAAACCAATCATGTGACCCGAACAGTTGATTGGGTTGTGACATAACGGCAGGTCCTGTAGTCACACCGGAGCTTGCTGGAGCCATCGGGGGAACGCTGGAAAGGTGAGAATACAGATTTCTTATTTTTAACCCTTGCTTTTACTTAATTTCGCTTCCGCAATGTATATATATGTATATTGCGGAAGTGAAATTAGATGGTTAGGAGCAGTTTTAGTGTACTGAGCATGCTGCACTGCACTGGTCCGGTCTTTCCCCTTCCCTTTGCTTCCGGCTGTGGAGCGGCTTTCTCTCCAGGGGCTTAGGCCTCGCAGGATTCTGCGCCTCCAGGGAGCCCGAAACCTTCAGGGACGTGGTTCCTGTTCACTCTGCTGTTCTCTCGGTCTTTACTGCTCAGTCCTCTCTGGCCTACTACTGTTACTTCCTGGTTTTCCCCTTATGTACCCGGTCCGTCACCTTGCCTACGTCCCACCCACTGTGACTGGCCCCACCACCCCTTGCCCGCCTAGAGTCCCGGGCTCCAGGTTGGGTCTTGTGTCTGTGGGTGTGTTTGTGAAGGTGTTTGTGCAAAACTGTCTCCACCTCCCTGGCTGCAGTTCCTATCTGTGGCCACCCTGGTCGCAGAGGCATTTCCGGGCTCGGAGGACGTCCATTCAGTTGTTTAATTTTGTTGAAAGAAAGCAGATCACAGACAGGGCAAAAAACTAAAGTCATTTCACATGGCGACTCTCTGCCCTGAAGAAACACTAAAAGACATCTTGAAAAAAAGTGTGCTAGCCAGTAACGGTTACTTTTGTAGACCAAACAGGGGAGAAATTATGGAATGACTCAATTCTGAGGTAAAAAATCTGGAATCATGAAAAACAAACAAACAAAACAATACTCCAATACATCACTAGTATTTTGTGGCACCACCTCTGGATCTCTGAGGCATGGACTTAATGAGTGACAAACAGTACTCATCATCAATCTGGCTCCAACTTTCTCTGATTGCTGTGGCCAGATCAGCTTTGTAGGTTGGAGCCTTGTCATGGACCATTTTCTTCAACTTCCACCAAAGACTTTCAATTGTTTTGCTCTATGGCAGGATGCATTATCATCTTGATTTCATCCCCAAACAGGGGCAGGCTGGTGCACCTTGCCCCAGGAGGCAGTGTGATGCTTCCAGCCCTTACAGCAGGTGAGGTGAGGAGCGGGGCGGGGGGGGGGGGGGGGGAAGGAGGGGTGGTATCGGACGTTGCCACCTGGGCCAGTCCGCCCCTGTCCCCAAACATCCTTTCAATTGATGGGATAAGAAAACTGTCCAATATATCAATGTAAACTTGGGCTTTTATTGAAGATGTAATGACAGCCATCTCCGCAGTGCCTTTACCTGACATGCAGTCCCATACCATCAATGACTGTAGAAATTTGCATGTTCTCTTCAGGCAGTCATCTTTATAAATCTCATTGGAACGACACCAAACAAAAGTTCCAGCATCATCACCTTGCCCAAAGCAGATTCACGATTCATCACTGAATATGACTTTCATCCAGTCATCCACAGTCCACGATTGCTGTTCCTTAGCCCATTGTAACCTTGTTTTTTTCTGTTTAGGTGTTAATGATGGCTTTTGTTTAGCTTTTCTGTATATAAACCCCATTTCCTTTAGGCGGTTTCTTACAGTTCGTTCACAGACATTGACTCCAGTTTCCTCCCATTCGTTCCTCATTTGTTTTGTTGTGCATTTCCTGTTTTGGAGACATATGCTTTAAGTTTCCGTTCTTGAGGCTTTGATGTCTTCCTTGGTCTACCAGTATGTTTCCTTTAACAACCTTCCCATGTTGTTTGTATTTGGTCCAGATATTAGACACAGCTAACTGTGAACAGCCAACATCTTTTGCAACATTGGTGATGATTTACCCTCTTTTAGGAGTTTGATAATCCTCTCCTTTTTTCAATTGACATCTCTGGTGTTGGAGCCATGATTCATGTCAGTCCACTTGGTGCAGCAGCTCTCCAAGGTGTTATAACTCCTTTTTAGATGCAGACTAACGAGCAGATCTTATTTGATGCAGGTGTTAGTTTTGGGAATGAAAATTTACAGGGTGATTCCATAATTTTTTCTTCCCCCTGCTTGGTCTACAAAAGTAACCGTTACTGGCTAGGCACATTTTTTTTTCAAGATCTCTTTTAGTGTTTCTTCAGGGCAGAGAGTCGCCATGTGAAATGACTTTAGTTTTGTCCCATGTCTGTGATCTGCTTTATTTCTACAAAATTAAACAACTGAATGGACGTCCTCCGAGCCCGGGGATTCCAGAATTTTTGCCAAGGTTGTATATATCCTCCCTCCTGCATTTGTATATACTGTGTACATATACTAAGTATAATTATCATATGTACCGAGTATATACTGTATACATATGTATATAGATATGTACATAAATAAATATGGGTGTATGCATGTATATCCATATACAAAGATATCTCCATAGATATAGGATGACAAGGTCTGAATGGAAAGTTCCCATCCAGCAATCATCATCCAGTTATACTCTGGCAGGCAGAGCTCATTCATTCTGTCTGCAGTATTCTAGCAGTAGATGCAGCTCAGGGCGCCCTCTAGTGGGGAATCACAGAAGGTAACGCCGGCTCAGCGTGCCCTCTGGTGGGGAATCACAGGAGGTAACACTGGCTCAGCGCACCCTCTAGTGGGGAATCACAGGAGGTAATGCCGTTTCAGTGTGCCCTCTAGTGAGGAATCACAGGAGGTAATGCCGTCTCAGTGTGCCCTCTAGGTGAGGAATCACAGGAGGTAACCCCAGCTCAGCGCGCCCTCTAGTGGGAATCACAGGAGGTAATCACCGGCTCAGCGCCCCTCTAGTGGGGAATCACAGGAGGTAATGCCGGCTCAGCGCGCCCTCTAGTGGGGAATTACAGAAGGTAACAATGGCTCAGTGCGCCCTCTAGTGGGGATCACAGGAGGTTACACCGCTCAGTGCGCCCTCTAGTGGGAATCACAAGAGGTAACGCCGACTCAGCGCGCCCTCTAGTGGGGAATCACAGGAGGTAACACCGGCTCAGGGCTCTCTCTAGTGGAGAATCACAGGAGGTAACACCGGCTCAGCGCGCCCTCTAGTGGGGAATCACAGGAGGTAACACTGGCTCAGCGCGCCCTCTAGTGGGGAATTACAGAAGGTAACAATGGCTCAGTGCGCCCTCTAGTGAGGAATCACAGGAGGTAACGCCGATTCAGCGTGTCCTCTAGTGGGGAATGACAGGAGGTAACGCAGTTAGCGCGCCCTCTAGTGGGGAATCACAGGAGGTAACGCCAGTTTAGCGCGCCCTCTAGTGGGGAATCACAGGAGGTAACTCAGCTCAGATCGCCCTCTAGTGGGGAATCACAGGAGGTAACGCCGGCTCAGCGCGCCCTCTAGTGGGGAATCACAGGAGGTAACGCCGGCTCAGCGCGCCCTCTAGTGGGGAATCACAGGAGGTAACGCCAGTTAGCGCGCCCTCTGTGGAGAATCACAGGAGGTAACTCCATTTTAGTGCGCCCTCTAGTGGGGAATCACAGGAGGTAACTCCATTTAGTGCGCCCTCTAGTGGGGAATCACAGGAGGTAACTCCAGCTCAGAGCGCCCTCTTGTGGAGAATCACAGGAGGTAACGCCAGTTTAGCGCGCCCTCTAGTGGGGAATCACATGCGGTAACGGCAGTTTAGCGCGCCCTCTGGTGGTAGACTCGGAGCGGAGCAGGTCGCGCTTCCATGTCTCCTGCCCACAGTGGGCTGAGCCTGCACATCCGTCCTCCAGCAATAGGATCGCGCTTCCTCTTCCCGGGATCCTCCTCCTCCAGCCCCGGGATCGCTGTGCTGCCTGTTCCCTGCATGGGATCCTGCCGGGAGATCTCAGGATGCCGGCGAAGAGCAGGTACAACCTGGTGGATGACGGGCACGATCTGCGGATCCCGCTGCACAACGAGGAGGCGTTCCAGCATGGCATCTGCTTCGAGGCCAAGGTGAGCGCTGCCCCCCTATGTGATGGGGTGCGCCTGTGTATGGGGGGTCACTACTGTGATGGGGTGCGCCTGTGTATGAGGGGGTCACTCCAGTGATGGGGGCATGATGGGTGGGGGGTTCCTCCAGTGATGGGGGCTATGATGGGTGGGGGGCTCCTCCAGTGATGGGGGCTATGATGGGGGGGGTCTCCTCCAGTGATGGGGGCTATGATGGGTGGGGGGCTCCTCCAGTGATGGGGGCTGTGATGGGTGGGGGGCTCCTCCAGTGATGGGGGCTATGATGGTGGGGCTCCTCCAGTGAGGGGCACTGATGGTGGGGGCTCTCCAGTGATGGGGGACACGATGGTGGGGGGGCTCCTCCAGTGATGGGGGACACGATGGGGGGGGGCTCCTCCAGTGATGGGGGACACTGATGGGTGGGGGGCTCCTCCAGTGATGGGGACACTGATGGGTGGGGGGGTCCTCCAGTGATGGGGGACACTGATGGGTGGGGGCTCCTCTAGTGATGGGGGTCACTGATGGGTGGGGGGCTCCTCTAGTGATGGGGGGTGCTGCCAGTATGTTGGGGCTCCTCCAGTGATGTGGGGGTGCTGCAGTATATGGGGGCTCCTCCAGTGGTGGTGGTGGGGGGGGGTGCTGCCAGCATATGGGGCTCCTCCAGTGATAGGGGGGGTGCTGCCAGCATAGGGGCTCAGTGTATCTGAGTTATGGGGCTCCTCCAGTGATGGGTGGTGCTGCCAGTATATGGGGGCTCCTGTGGGGGGCTGCCAGAATGGGGCTCCAGTGTGTGCGCCTGTTAGGGGCTCCTCGGATAGGGAGTGCTGCCAGTATATGGGGGCTCCTCCAGTGATAGGGGGAGTGCTGCCAGTATATGGCTCCTCCAGTGATGGGGAGTGCTGCAGTATGGGGCTCCTCAGTGATGGGGGTGGTAGGGGTGGATGGGGTGTGCCAGTATATGGGGGCTCCTCCAGTGATGGGGAGTGCTGCCAGTATATGGGGGCTCCTCCAGTGATAGGGGGGTGCTGCCAGTATATGGGGGCTCCATGATGGGTGCTGCCAGTTATGGGGTCCGTGGGGATGCTGCCAGTATATGGGGGCTCCTCCAGTGATAGGGGAGGTGAGTAGGGCTCTCCAGTGATATGGAGGCCGAGCTCCTCCAGTGATTGGGGGAGATAGAGTGCTGCCAGTATATGGGGCTCCTCCAGTGATATGTTGGTGCTGCCTGTATGTGCGGGGTTCCTCTTCTGTTTGCTCTTGGTGACAGGTGCCGGACTTGTTTGGACTCTTGCTTTCCAGCCACATCTTGCTGAATGGTGATGGGTTGTGTTGTTCGTGACACTAAGTTTAAAGGGCAAATCTGATGAATGAGAAGATTGTAGTAAAGGACCTTATGGTCTGGGCAGTGCTGATCTCTGCACGTATGTGACCTGTCCCCAATCCCAGCAGATCCACAGGTGGCGTCATCAGGCCCCAAAACAGGAGTGCCGGGGATCCCATTGTACGGACAGTGCGGACACCCCACATCATGGTCACCAACCGGCCAATGATCGTTTTATAGTGATGTCTGGTATCTGGAGACGATCGCTGATCATCACAATGATCTACTATGTTCTGTCTGTGAATTTTTTGTGGAAAAATCAAGTCAGCCTCACTCCCCGTGTTATTCACAAAGTCTATGGAAATATGTATTAAATACTCATTATCTGCACTGTATATTTAGGATTTACATCTTCATCAGGTAATAATATATAATAGCTCAGGTGTATAATGGGGAGGATACAGTCCACAGTACTATATAATATGAGTACACCCTGCAAGAAGGACGCTGTATACACCCCCGGCTGGGGGGGATGATGTAGGACTGCACTGTATACATAGGACGTCTGCTGCTCCCAGCTCATATTCTATAGAGGAAAAGGAAATCCCCCTGTGTGGCTGAACCTGATGTGATGTGCGCGTGATGACTATTGTAGACAGATTCCTCATAGAACCACCTGAAAAAAAGTGCTAGAAAAGAATGAACATTTCCACCAAAATGTTAAAACACCTTGCTGTTCTCCATCTTTTGATGCAGGTCCACAAGTCTCCCACCCCATGATTAGGGATGAGCGAACCAGACTTTGACATTCGGAGTTATGTACTGAACACAGACTGTACGAAAATTTTCAGGATTCAGATGCTTTGCATATTCAAATAACTGGCGAGAGCATCTCTGTGCTCGGGTACACTCGATGCTTGGGTACACTCTGTGCTCAGACCGGGTGAGGCTCTGGCAGTGATTGAAAGGCTCACACTGGGGGGCGCTATTCACATCACGACAGACGATCTATCGCTGACTGAGACGTGTTAGTAGGATCCAGTTTTTGGCCTCAGCGTAAATTGGTCAATGATAAAAATTAAACATTACATGGACTCCATCCGAGTTGTATTTGTGCAGTTATTGTTATACAAGATTGGGAGCCTCCATTGCTAAACGAGATATTGATTCATTGAGGAAATGATGGTAAAAACGCATATTTCGTCCGAAAAATGAGTTTTAATCCGGTCTAGTGCACTAATTTACGAATGGTCCTATGATTGTGGATGAAAAAAATAAATTAGTGAGCTGGAAATTCAGGAGATGCTCTGTCGGGATACCGACATTTTTGTTGGTCTGTTTGTCTCCTTTTTTCCTATATAATAATCTGTCGGCAGTAGTGTGTAGGTGTATCGCTGAGCTCAATGGTCCTTTTCAGCCTCAGAAGGTCACGTGCACACATTGAGTATTTGGTGAGTTTTTACCTCAGTATTTGTAAGACAGCTTTCACATTAGTGTTTTTGAACGCTGCGTATGCTTACGCAGCATTTTTATCCGCCTGAGTGTACACAAGACATAAAAAACCCCGCAGCACATGCATGTAATTGTATGCGTTTTGGCATGCGTTTGTATTTTTTTTTGCGCATGCGTTCATTATTTCCTGGAGTGTTTTCTTGAACTTTCAAGACAAGCCACTCCCAAAGGGTGTTTCTTAAGGGAAATCACTTCATGGGCATGCACTGTGTGTCATACGCATGCGCATCGAACGCAGCCGCGCACCCATAGACACCAATATATTGTTTTTACATAATTGTGCGCATGCGGATGCTTGCACATTTTTGGGCCAACAAAAAATGCAACATATTGCGTTCGCCGGGCTCCAAAAAACCACGTGTAGGGATGCATACGCAGGCATACTGACACCAACGCAAGCCCCCTGCGTTCACCTGCGCACACCATATTAAAGATAAGTGCGCAATACGCTTGCAGATTTAACAAAAGAAATACACAGCATACGCTGCGCTGTCAAACACCAATGTGAAAGCAGCCTAAGGCCACGAGCACACGTTGCGTCTTTGGTGAGCTTTTAACCTCAGTATTTGTAAAGCAACATGCACATGTTGTGTATTTCATGAGTTTTTTTACCTCGGTATTTGGAAGGCCTCGTGCTGATTTTCAGTATTTGGTCAGTTTTTACATCAGTATTTGGAAGGCCTCATGCCCACGTTGCGTTTTTGGTGAGTTTTCTACCTCAGCTTTTAGCTTAAAACCAGGAGTTGAACAATCAGAGGAAAAGTCTAATAGAAACACATCACCACTTCTGTATTTATCACCCACTCCTGTTTTGGCTACATATTCTGAGGTAAAAAACTCACCAAATACTCAACGTGTGCCCAACAATAGTTCCCTGTAAGGTCACGTGCACACGCTGAGTATTTGGTGAGTTTTTTTTACCTCAGTATTTGTTGCCAAAACCAGTAGTGGAACAATCGAGGAAAAGTATAATAGAAACACCTCACTACCTCTGTATTTATCACACACTCCTGGTTTTGGTACAAAATACTGAGGTAAAAAACCCACCAAATGCTCAATGTGTGAATGTGGCCTTACAGTGAACCATTGTTGGGACATGTTGAGTACGGTATTTGGTGAGTTTTTTTACCTCAGTATTTATACCGAAAACCAGGAGTGGGTGATAAATACAGGAGTTGTGACGTGTTCCTATCATACTTTTCCTCTGATTGTTCAACTTCAGGTTTTGGCTACGAATCCTGAGGTAAAAAACTCACCAAATATTCACCGTATGTATGTGGCCTGTGACACAATTGACCTAAGAGTTATGGTGGGTTTACACGTCCCGATATCGGGACCAACGACGCGGGAGTGCGCTTTTTGAGCGCGCTTTTCCCGCTATCGCATCGCCGGTTTACACAGCCCGATATCGGGATACAACGTCCCGACGATGTGTACGCCCCCCAACCCAGGAACGACCATTTAACATGGGAGTTAATGGGTGAGGTGCGAGTACACATCGTAGTTGTACTGTGTCACGGGACGATGCGGCTACAACGGCCATCCGATATCGGCGCGTTGAAGAGCACGCTCATTCAACCCCGATATCGTTTTGGCATCGTTCCAGCATCGCATTGTACGTTCAAACCGTACAACGCGCGAACGATATCGGGTCCAACTCCTGAATCACGTGACTTTTAGTCGGAGTTGGACGCCGATATCGCGACGTGTAAACCCACCATCAGGCCACGGTGTTTGGTGAATTTTTTACCTCAGGATTTGTTGCCAAAACCAGCAGTGGAACAATCAGAGGAAAAGTAGAATAGAAACACGTCACCTACTTCTGTATTTATCACCCACTGCTGGTTTTGGCTACTAATCCTGAGGTAAAAACTCAACATTAAATACTCGGTGTGTGCACAGGACCTTACTGTTCAGACAATAGCGTTGTTCACGTTCGTTTCAGAGGTTTGTCACCTCTTCTTGCTGTCAAACCAGATGTGTTTGCGGCAGTAGACCGAGCCTTGTGTGTACGGTCAGCCATGGAGAAGTCATGGTGAACGCTGCATGAATATGCTAGTTTGCACAGATAAAACAAGTCCGTTGGTTAATTTTTCCAGGACTTCTGTGACACTTTCATCAGATGTAGAGAATTTGTGCCGGGTCTTTTTCAGGACATTATAGAGAATTGTCCTTGGTTATCTTCTATATTTGGTTTTATATAAGCAGCAGTCACATTTCTCTGCAAACGTTCCCTGTGGCTGTTAGGCCATGGTCACACTGGGCTCGCTGAGGTGATTGGATACGTAAATCACCCAAACTCCTACCCCGAGCAGGTTCGCTCATCTCTGCTCATAGCACGTTATCAGCATTGCAGCTAATCAATGAGTTTATTGGCTTTGCCCGAGATGACTGCCCAAGCCGCTGAGCTCACTGATTGTCTGCAGCGTTGTCCATGTGATGTCAGCACTACAGATATCAGATATCAGACATTTGGAGCAGTGATAGACAGTCAGCGCTGGACATCGGTAAGGCTGCTTTCACATATGCGATTCTGCCAATGCACGGCAGAGCCGGCAGCTTTGCCGAACAACGGCTGATTTGTGGCAAGACCCATTCATTTCCTACGGGACTTGCGGTCAGGTGCGGTGGTTGTGGTTTTGCGGGGAAGGGAAAAAAACACCGCTAGCAGCATTTTTTTGCATGGCTGCAAGTGTCGGTTTTTCCGCAAATCCGTTACCGCCGATCCTGACTGCAAGTCCCATAGAAAATTAATGGATCTTGCCACAAGTGAGCTGTTATGCGGCAAAGCTGCCAGATTTGCCGCAAACGGGCAGAATCGCAGATGTGAAAGCAGCCTAAGGCTGCCTTCACACTGGCGTTCCCTCCGCAGCGTTCTGCGGAGGGGAATCGCCATGTGTGCGCAGCCAGCGCAAGCCCCTATGTTTAGAATGGGGACGCACGGTGCTGCGCTTGACAGCGCAGGACCGTGCGCACCCATTCACTCCCATATGTGATCTGTGCGCAGGCGGATGCCTGCGCACAAATCACACACTCCCGCCCGCACCAGGGACGCAACATGTCGCGTCCCTGGTGCGGTATGAGACTGTGTGATCTGTGCGCAGGCTTCCGCCTGCGCACAGATCACATATGGGAGTGTATGGGTGCGCACGGTCATGCGCTGTCAAGCGCAGAACGCTTAGATGAGTAAATAGCTGAGAACTGGGAAAAGATGAAGCAAAAAGGCCCTTTAAGTCCGAGGTATCTCTTTAAGACAGGGCTGTGGAGTCGGACCCAGAGAAATTGAAGAGTCTGGGTTGAATGTTTGACATGCCGACTCCACAGCCCTGCTTTAAGATGGTCCTTATTTGATAAATGGGTCTTTCAACAATAGACGGTTTACTAAGAACCTCCCTGCCCATCAACCTTCAAGCAATTATAATCAGTCGGAAAATCTTGCATTCTGAGTTTTTCTTGCAGCACCTTCACATTTTAGATGATTCAAACTACTCCTCATTCGGGGCACTCGCATCCTTTCTTTATCACGTACAAGGAATGAGTCTTCATTTCACCAGTGAGGTTCATTACACATAATACAATTAAATCCCTACCTTCTTTTAAATTGCAGTCCATGAAAAAAGGCATCTCTCAGCTGTCAGATTTATTTACTTCACGGACCTTGACTTGTCGATTAGGATCTGACGCTCGGGATTCATATTGGACGTGTCTCTGCGATTTTACATTGATACCCTTTTTTTGTTTTTTTGCTGACAATGTTATGTGAACAGCGCCATAGAGTATATTCACTACGTGCTCTATCCGTCAAAAGCACTGATAGAAATCATGTGCAAAAAAACCCAGACATCTGAATGAGCCTTGGAAGGGGATTTCTCACCCACAATGTTCATTTTAATCAATAGATCTTGGAATAATAATTTCCACAATTAATTGTGATTAAAAAAAAAGTCACTGTGCTGAAATAATCTTATGTATGTGACCCTGCTATGTACTGTGTAATGGATGTGTCTGACCATACAGGAGCATGGTCTGATCATACCACATCTCCTGTACTGTGATATTCTTATATATGTGACCCTGCTATGTACTGTGTAATGGATGTGTCTGACCGTACAGGGGCATGGTCTGATCATACCACATCTCCTGTGCTGAAATAATCTTATGTATGTGACCCTGCTATGTACTGTGTAATGGATGTGTCTGACCATACAGGGACATGGTCTGATCATACCACATCTCCTGTACTGTGATATTCTTATATATGTGACCCTGCTATGTACTGTGTAATGGATGTGTCTGACCATATCTCCAGGGCCGGGGAGGACACACAAGCGTATACAAACATTACAGCCAGGGATCATTGTGGATTCTTTCATTGATATAAAAAAAAATTAAAAACGGGCAGGGAAAAGTTTTACTTCAAAAAAAGAATCATCTGTAATCCCTGGCTGTAATGTATGTATACTCTTATATTCTGTGATCCTCAGCTGTGATGTCTGTATACTCATATTCTGTGATCCCCGGCTGTAATGTCTGTATACTCTTCTATTCTGTGATCAACGGCTGTAATGTCTGTATATTCTTATACTCTGTGATCCCCGGCTGTAATGTCTGTATATTCTTATACTCTGTGATCCCCGGCTGTAATGTCTGTATACTCTTATATTCTGTGATCCCCAGCTGTAATGTCTGTATACTCTTATATTCTGTGATCCCCGGCTGTAATGTCTGTATACTCTTATATTCTGTGATCCCCGGCTGTAATGTCTGTATACTTTTATATTCTGTGATCCCTGGCTGTAATGTCTGTATACTCTTCTATTCTGTGATCCCCCGGCTGTAATGTCTGTATACTCTTATATTCTGTGATCCCTCGTCTGTAATGTCTGTATCCTCTTATATTCTGTGATCCCTAGCTGTAATGTCTGTATAATCTTATATTCTGTGATCCCCAGCTGTAATGTCTGTATATTCTTCTCTATTCTGTGATCCCCGGCTGTAATGTCTGTATACTCTTCTATTCTGTGATCCCCCGGCTGTAATGTCTGTATACTCTTATATTCTGTGATCCCTCGGCTGTAATGTCTGTATACTCTTATATTCTGTGATCCCTCGGCTGTAACGTCTGTATACTCTTATATTCTGTGATCCCCGGCTGTAACGTCTGTATACTCTTTTATATTCTGTGATCCCCGGCTGTAATGTCTGTATACTCTTATATTCTGTGATCCCTAGCTGTAATGTCTGTATAATCTTATATTCTGTGATCCCCAGCTGTAATTTCTGTATATTCTTCTCTATTCTGTGATCCCCGGCTGTAATGTCTGTATCCTCTTATATTCTGTGATCCCCCGCTGCAATGTCTGTATACTCTTATATTCTGTGATCCTCGGCTGTAACGTCTGTATACTCTTTTATATTCTGTGATCCCCGGCTGTAATGTCTGTATACTCTTATATTCTGTGATCCCTAGCTGTAATGTCTGTATAATCTTATATTCTGTGATCCCCAGCTGTAATTTCTGTATATTCTTCTCTATTCTGTGATCCCTGGATGTAATGTCTGTATACTCTTATATTCTGTGATCCCCGGCTGTAATGTCTGTATACTCTTATATTCTGTGATCCCCGGCTGTAATGTATGTATAATCTTATATTCTGTGATCCCTGGCTGTAATGTCTGTATACTCTTATATTCTGTGATCCCTGGCTGTAATGTCTTTATATTGTCATATTCTGTGATCCCCGGCTGTCATGTCTGTATACTTTATTTCGTCCTCCCCTGCCTGCAGATTCGGCCTTTCCAGGGGTTCAGTGATGTTTGGAGAACACATGGATGGGATTGCTGAACATCTGTCATCATCTAAGCTGAGGATTGCTTTAATTCGTTACAGATTTATGGGACATTAAACAACATCCACTCACTCCGTATTTACTACACCATGAGGAATCCTTCTCCATTATAGCAACATATGAAATATTGAAGACATGGGATGGGCCTATTACAGTAGGGATAATTTAGGTATTGAAAGGGTAAAAGGCATCCACCACTGAAACAACCCACTCATATCTAAAGGCGTATTCCCTGTATACCATCTATCTCATGTACAGATAAAATTATTGGGGTACACCCCATTGAATTCAGGAATTTTATATAGTCCCTTTACCCAGGGCTGTGGAGTCGGCGGGGGGGGGGGGGGGGGGGGGTGTCTGCACATCCTTAATACGATAGTGAAACTTTCCTTCGATGAAGATTCATTAACAATAGCTACGGAGACATTAACACCATATCATACCTCTGCCGCGTTTCTGGCCATGAGATCTCTATCGTAGACTCTACCAAAAACGCATCAGAGGAATGATACCGTATGTTGTTAATGTGTCCTTAGCTATTGTTAATGGATTTTCATTGAAGTACAGATTCGTTATTAAGGATGTGCTGATCCTCCTCCATTTTTTCACATATTTATACCGCGGACAATACCATTCTGATATCTGCACCCCCTTTATGACAGTACAGGTCTCCACACAAGCATGGTGGGGCTTTTTTCCACACTCACTCATAGGTTTATGTGTTAAAGGGAACCTGGCAGCTACTTTATGCCCCCAAACCTATCTCTATCTGTCCCTGCAGCTTCCTAGTACATCCCTAATCATCCCTGTCTGACATACGGTAATACTGTGCTGTAATACTGGAGAAGAATCATTGTATAACTTACATGTTGGTTAAGGTAATAAGGATGATGTCTTCAGAGTACAGACACTCTGGGCGTTCTCTCAGGGTCCATGTCTCTCCTCGTCCCTGGTTATCAGCCCCCAGTGGGTGTGATAATCTAATTTCCAAGCGCGGTCCCAGCATTTGAAATCTATGGGCTCCTTCCTGGTATGACGCATCGGCCGTGTCATTATAGGTCCTGTGCATTGTGGGGGTGTATTGGCTGTACTGTCCGGCTTCAGAGCATGTGCAGTGTGGGGGTGTATTGTCCTGCTTCAGAGTATGCGCAGTGTGTTGGTGTATTGGGTGTACTGTCCGGCTTCAGAGCATGCGCAGTGTGTTGGTGTATTGGTATACTGTCCGGCTACAGAGCATGCGCAGTGTGGGGTGTATTGGGTGTACTGTCCGGCTTCAGAGCATGCGCAGTGTGTTGGTGTATTGGGTGTACTGTCCGGCTTCAGAGCATGCGCAGTGTGTTGGTGTATTGGGAGTAGTGTCCAGCTTCAGAGCATGCGCAGTGTGGGGTGTATTGTGTATACTGTCCGGCTTCAGAGCATGCACAGTGTGGAGGCGTATTGGGTATACTGTCCAGCTTCAGAGCATGCGTAGTGTGGGGGCGTATTGGGTGCACTCGCTGGCTCCAGAGCATGTGCAGTGTGGGGGTGTATTGTCCTGCTTCAGAGCATGCACAGTGTGGGGGTGTGTATTGGGTGCACTCGCTGGCTCCAGAGCATGTGCAGTGTGGGGGTGTATTGTCCAGCTTCAGAGCATGCACAGTGTGTGGGTGTATTGGTTATACTGTCCGGCATCAGAGCATGCGCAGTGTGGGGGTGTATTGGGTATACTGTCCGGCATCAGAGCATGCGCAGTGTGGGGGTGTATTGTCCGGCTTCAGAGCATGCGCAGTGTGGGGGTGTATTGTCCAGCTTTAGAGCATGCACAGTGTGGGGGTGTATTGGGTATACTGTCCGGCTTCAGAGCATGCGCAGTGTGGGGGTGTATTGGGTATACTGTCCGGCATCAGAGCATGCGCAGTGTGGGGGTGTATTGTCCTGCTTCAGAGCATGCGTAGTGTGGGGGTGTATTGGGTGCACTCGCTGGCTCCAGAGCATGTGCAGTGTGGTGGTGTATTGTCCTGCTTCAGAGCATGCGTAGTGTGGGGGTGTATTGGGTGCACTCGCTGGCTCCAGAGCATGTGCAGTGTGGGGGTGTATTGTCCAGCTTCAGAGCATGCGCAGTGTGGGGGTGTATTGGGTGTACTCGCTGGGTCCAGAGCATGTGCAGTGCGCATTACGAAGCTGGCCAGTACACCCAATACTCCCCCACAATGCACAGGACCAGGAATGACACAGCCATCGCGTTATACCAGGAAAAAGACCATAGATTTCAAACTCGGACCGCGCTTGGAAATGAGGTTATCACACCTACCGGGGCGTGATAACCACACAGCGAGTGGGGAAGTGGACCCTGAGAGAACGCCCAGAGTGACTACACACAGAAGACACCATCCTTATTACCATACAAACATGTAAGTTATACAATGAATCTTCTCCAGTATTACAGCACAGTATTAGGTCAGACAGGGATGATTAGGGATGGACTAGGAAGCTGCAGGGACAGATAGTGATAGGTTTAGGGGCATAAAGTAGCTGACAGGTTCCCTTTAAGTTAAAGTATCGACCGGTTTATATGGTAATAGTTTTTGGACTATTGGAGTGTGATGGTGCGGATGTGCCGTTGTATTGCACGGTCACTCCATGAGTCACTGGACGTCCCTGACGTCCTGATGTGGCTCCATTGTGCGGCTTCTTTCACCTTATGACTTTGTATAGTCCATTACACCTCAGTACGGTTGTAATCAGCATTTCTTCTGGTGAGATAAAGAATGGGGAACCCTTGTGTCGTACTCTACAGTGTAAGTCCTATAAATATTCTCTTATCTTGACGTATTAGACTTTGATCCTTATGGAACGTGTCGACTCGTTGCCCAATGACAGTAAAAGACTAGAACATTTTTTCACATACTGATCCCTGTCTGGTAGAAATCCAGCAGCTTTTATGTGCAGGGTGATATTCATTAATCTAGTAAATAACATCTATTATGCAGCATCACCTGGCAGCTCTCAGAAGTAGTGTGACGTTTTTGGGTCTACACATAGAAGTAGAATGCCAGATGAGTGTGGAGTCATAACACTGGGATTAATATTTTATATTTCCCAGCATTATGATTGATGGTAATAATGTGCAATGTTTCAGAACAGCCGTCTATCCTGTCAGCACGGCGCTCCTCAGGGTATCGGCGGCTCTGGAGGACGAGCTCTGGGAATTGTAATTTCCAGGCTGCAGCCATAGAATGTCATTACCAAGGTTAAAGAAGATTTCCGATGATAACGTCAAATTAGGGAATTGGTATTTATTCCGTTCCCAAGTATATAAGTTTCTCTTTAAAGTTGCACCAAGGTGATTGTACTTGATTTCAAATAATTATTACAGAACAAACAGAAATGTACTTCTACTAAAGTGTTGGAGATCATCCACTACCCAAAAATCCTACTATTGACCTGTGTACTGCTTTCTTGTACCGGTACCTTGACGTACACATGTTGTAATGACTGAATGCTTCAGAGAAAGGGACTGTAAGAGAAATTAGGTTTTATACCAAGCAAAGCTCTGGAGTCGCAGGGTCGGTATCCATTGTGGGTGGAGTTGGATTCAGGGAATTTGAGGAGTCGGATGTTTGGCTTACTGACTTCATAGCCATGGTGGAGAGTCGTACAGTTGGAGTCCGGGTTGGATGTTTGGCTTACTGACTTCACAGCCATGGTTGAGAGTCCGTAGAGTTGGAGTCCGAGTCGGATGTTTGGCTTACTGACTTCACAGCCATGGTTGAGAGTCGTAGAGTTGGAGTCCGAGTCGGATGTTTGGCTTACTGACTTCACAGCCATGGTTGAGAGTCGTAGAGTTGGAGTCCGAGTCGGATGTTTGGCTTACTGACTTCACAGCCATGGTTGAGAGTCATAGAGTTGGAGTCCGAGTTGGATGTTTGGCTTACTGACTTCCCAGCCATGGTGGAGAGTCCGTAGAGTTGGAGTCCGAGTCGGATGTTTGGCTTACTGACTTCACAGCCATGGTTGAGAGTCCGTAGAGTTGGAGTCCGAGCCGGATGTTTAGCTTACCGACTTCACAGCCATAGTTGTGGAGTCTGGAGTCCATGTTGGTGGAGTTGGAGTCAGATGTTTGGCTTACTGACTTCACAGCCATGGTTGAGAGTCGTAGAGTTGGAGTCCGAGTCGGATGTTTGGCTTACCGACTGCACAGCCATAGTTGTGGAGTCAGGAGTCCATGTTGGTGGAGTCCGAGTCGGATGTTTGGCTTACTGACTTCACAGCCATGGTTGAGAGTCGTAGAGTTGGAGTCCGAGTCGGATGTTTGGCTTACCGACTTCACAGCCATGGTGGAGAGTCCGTAGAGTTGGAGTCCGGGATGGATGTTTGGCTTACTGACTTCACAGCCATGGTGGAGAGTCGTAGAGTTGGAGTCCGAGTCTGATGTTTGGCTTACTGACTTCACAGCCATGGTTGAGAGTCGTAGAGTTGGAGTCAGGGTCGGATGTTTGGCTTACCGACTGCACAGCCATAGTTGTGGAGTCAGGAGTCCATGTTGGTGGAGTTGAAGTCAGATGTTTGGCTTACCAAGTCCGCAGACCTCTTTCATACCTACGGTAACATTTATTTTGTCTTTGGTGGTTAAGTTTTGTGATTCTTGGAAACCAATACAACCTAACGGGACAGCCTGGAGCTCTCGTGGTGGAAGTGACCTTCTGTAAACTTTTAGTTTTTCTGAGGGGGATTATCCATTTGTGTTTTTATTAGAAAGTCACCCACTCATGGGTAATCTGATGACATGTTATAACTTCCCAATTGTTATGTTCTCCAAAAATATTTTTTTCCCTTAACCAAGCCCCCTCCTTAGAGAGCCAGACCTGCCTTTGCCCCGTCCACTACCAGTTTCCCGAATTTGTGGTTGAATGTTGGGAAGAAACCTGACTGAGCGTGCCGATTTGGACAGGGTTAGCTAACCATCTGTTGTGTATGTCGGCTTTTGGACTCTCCTCTGATAGGTGATGATGAGAGAGATGAGTATTGGGCAGTTTTAAGTTAAATGTCCGACCTTCTTGCCCTTCAAAAAATGAGTCGTTGCCAGAACTGTCTCCAGGTATCGCCTCTCCTCCCCACATAAAAGGCAAATGAATGCCCGACCAAGCCCATTGCTCTTGTGTATGAAGGAGCCAGAAAGATAGCTGTTGGCCAGGTGGCTATGGAGTCGGTATGTCAAATGATCAACTCCAATTTCCCTCAGTCGGACTCCAAACTCAATAAAAATGGATACTGACTACACGACTCCCGACTCCACAGCCATTACTATAAAGTCAGTAAGCCAAAGATCTGACTCCCAACTCCTCAATTTCCCTGAATCCAACTCCACCCAAAATGGACACCAACTCGGACTCCACAGCTCTGGTTGGCCAAATGCTCATTTTCATCATATCATCATCATTTTCAACTTTCAAGGAGGTTCCGGGAAACTTCTGTATGAGTCGGAAGATTTCAATCCTTTTCTTGGAGTCTCAAGGTCTTCAGTATCCCAGGGTGTCCTGGACAACTGCAGAATATTGAAAATTATTGAAGAAGTACTGTTGTTGTTGCGACCTGTTGTTGTTGTTGTTGCGACCTGTTGTTGTTGTGGTTGCGACCTGTTGTTGTTGTTGTGCGGACCTGTTGTTGTTGGCGCGACCGGTTGTTGTTGGGCGCGACCTGTTGTTGTGTGGCGCGACCTGTTGTTGTTGTGGGCGCGACCTGTTGTTGTTGTGTGGCGCGACCTGTTGTTTCATTGATGGTCCTAATCCTCCAATGCAAAGGAAACTTTTTGAAGCTGCTGTCGGCCCTCAAACCAAGGCGCCCCCTCTTTTACCTCTATCGGCGGTTGAGAAGTTGCAGTCTAAACCTGATATCCGATTTATTGTACTTGCGGCAGTTGTGTGTTTCGGGGGTCACATATAACTAAAGTAGTTTGGGAGTTAGTTGTGAAGTCTTCTCGAGCATTCGTCAGTCTTCTTGGTTGTAGTAATAACATCATCTTCCGGGTAAGCAATATCCGGCTTTGGCTAGCGTTGTCTGTATCCCCTGTTTAGCAAACAGCAGGGCCCCGAGGCTGCGGTATTTTATATTAGGAAATTGCTGGCTCTGAACGAGTGTTTCTCTCATCTTATAGTGGCAGCAGGAGACTTTATTTCTAAATCCTTCATGGTCTGGTTCCTAAGTGAATGATGGATTTCTTCATGTGGATAAAACATCTTTAGAACAATTACAGAGCCTGTGATCAAGGTGGGGTTTCGGAGTTCACACACTGATTTATGACCCTCTCGTGTGATCTCCATTTACGTAATTGTCTTTAATCTGAATTCTCAATCAGTGCATGAATATTTTTGGTTCACTTTAAAAAAGTCAAGTTGGGTTGGCTTCACATATCCATGCATGGCTGAGTGTGATGAACGATGTAGGTCTTTCCACCTAGACTCAACAGCACCATAGACCTCTATGAGACTACTGACTTCTGGCCAAAAGACCCACACTCCGCTCTTGACAGATTTCTACTGGTAGTGAGAACATTAACATCCAATATGGAGAGAGTGGGGGTCACACATTAGCCATGCTCCCAGAGGAAGCGGTCACCCATTCACCATGCTCCATAGAAGTGGAGAGAGCGGGGGTCACCCATTACACCATTGCTCCCATAGAAGTGGAGAGAGCGGGGGTCACCCATTACACCATTGCTCCCATAGAAGTGGAAGAGCGGGGGTCACACATTACATCTCTGCTCCTGTAGAAGTGGAGAGAGCGGGGGTCACCATTACATCTTGCTCCCATAGAAGTGGAGAGAGCGGGGGTCACCCATTACACCACTGCTCCCATAGAAGTGGAGAGGTGGGGTCACATACACCATTGCTCCCATAGAAGTGGAGAGAGCGGGGGTCACCCATTACACCATTGCTCCCATAGAAGTGGAGAGAGCGGGGGTCACCATTACACCTTGCTCCATAGAAGTGGAGAGAGCGGGGGTCATCCATTACACCATTGCTCCCATAGAAGTGGAAAGAGGGGGTCACACATTACACCACTGCTCCCATAGAAGTGGAGAGAGCGGGGGTCACCCATTACACCATTGCCCCCATAGAAGTGGAGAGAGCGGGGGTCACCCATTACACCATTGCTCCCATAGAAGTGGAGAGAGGGGGGTCACACATTACACCATTGCTCCCATAGAAGTGGAGAGAGCGGGG
Organism: Allobates femoralis; assembly: GCA_033576535.1. Classification (NCBI taxonomy): domain Eukaryota; kingdom Metazoa; phylum Chordata; class Amphibia; order Anura; family Aromobatidae; genus Allobates; species Allobates femoralis. The sequence goes on from JARQOC010000007.1 coordinate 128,678,693, forward strand.
GTCACCCATTACACCATTGCTCCATAGAAGTGGAGAGAGCGGGGTCAACCTTTACACCATTGCTCCCATAGAAGTGGAGAGAGGGGGTCACCCATTACACCATTGCTCCCATAGAAGTGGAAGAGAGCGGGGGTCACACATTACACCACTGCTCCCATAGAAGTGGAGAGAGCGGGGGTCACCCATTACACCATTGCCCCCATAGAAGTGGAGAGAGCGGGGGTCACCCATTACACCATTGCTCCCATAGAAGTGGAAGAGGGGGTCACACCATTACACCACTGCTCTCATAGAAGTGGAGAGAGCGGGGGTCACCCATTACACCATTGCCCCCATAGAAGTGGAGAGAGTGGGGTCACACATTACACCATTGCCCCCATAGAAGTGGTAGAGTAGCGGGGGTCACCTTCACCATTGCTCCATAGAAGTGGGAGAGCGGGTCAGCCATTACACAATGCTCCAATGATTGGATTGAAGCGGGGTCACCCTATTACACCATTGCTCCATAGAAGTGATGAGGGGGTACATTTACATCTATGCTCCATGTAGAATGACAGATGCGGTCCACACATTTTCTCTGCTCCATAGAAGTATTGGAGATCGGGTTCACCAATTACCTACTGCTCCCATGAGAAGTGGAGACATGGGTCACACTTACACATTGCTCCATAGAAGTGGATAAGCGAGGGGTCCCATTACACCATGGCCCATAGAAGTGGAGAAGCGGGTCACCATTTACACCATTTTTCTTCCATAAAGTGGAGAGCGAGTGGGTCCACCATAACCATTGCTCCCATAGAAGTGGAAGAGCGGGTGGTCACACATTACACCACTTGTCCATAGAATGTGGCTAGAGCGGGTCACCCATTCATATTTGCCCCATAGATTGAGAGAGCGGGGTCAACCATTACCCATTGCTCATAGAAGTGGAGGATTGTGTCACACATTTACACCATTGCTCCCATAGAAGTGGAAGAGATGGGGTAACAATTACACATTGCCTTCCCTAGAAGTGTAGAGAGCGGTTACATTACAACATTGCTCCCATAGAGATTGGAGAGAGCGGTGTCACCCATTACACCATTGCTCATAGAATGGAAAGAGCGGGGGTCACACATTACACCACTGCTCCCATAGAAGTGGAGAGAGCGGGGGTCACCCATTACACCATTGCCCCCATAGAAGTGGAGAGAGCGGGGGTCACCCATTACACCATTGCTCCCATAGAAGTGGAGAGAGTGGGGTCACACATTACACCACTGCTCTCATAGAAGTGGAGAGAGCGGGGGTCACCCATTACACCATTGCCCCCATAGAAGTGGAGAGAGTGGGGTCACACATTACACCATTGCCCCCATAGAAGTGGAGAGAGCGGGGGTCACACATTACACCATTGCCCCCATAGAAGTGGAGAGAGCGGGGGTCACCCATTACACCATTGCCCCCATAGAAGTGGAGAGAGTGGGGTCACACATTACACCATTGCCCCCATAGAAGTGGAGAGAGCGGGGGTCACACATTACACCATTGCCCCCATAGAAGTGGAGAGAGCGGGGGTCACCCATTACACCATTGCCCCCATAGAAGTGGAGAGAGCGGGGGTCACCCATTACACCATTTCTCCCATAGAAGTGGAGAGAGTGGGGTCACACATTACACCATTGCTCCCATAGAAGTGGAGAGAGAGGGGGGTCACCCATTACACCATTGCTCCCATAGAAGTGGAGAGAGCGGGGTCACCCATTACACCATTGCTCCCATAGAAGTGGAGAGAGCGGGGGTCACCCATTACACCATTGCTCCCATAGAAGTGGAAAGAGCGGGGGTCACACATTACACCACTGCTCCCATAGAAGTGGAGAGAGCGGGGGTCACCCATTACACCATTGCCCCCATAGAAGTGGAGAGAGCGGGGGTCACCCATTACACCATTGCTCCCATAGAAGTGGAGAGAGTGGGGTCACACATTACACCACTGCTCTCATAGAAGTGGAGAGAGCGGGGGTCACCCATTACAACCATTGCCCCCATAGAAGTGGAGAGAGTGGGGTCACACATTACACCATTGCCCCCATAGAAGTGGAGAGAGCGGGGGTCACACATTACACCATTGCCCCCATAGAAGTGGAGAGAGCGGGGGTCACCCATTACACCATTGCCCCCATAGAAGTGGAGAGAGTGGGGTCACACATTACACCATTGCCCCCATAGAAGTGGAGAGAGCGGGGGTCACACATTACACCATTGCCCCCATAGAAGTGGAGAGAGCGGGGGTCACCCATTACACCATTGCCCCCATAGAAGTGGAGAGAGCGGGGGTCACCCATTACACCACTGCTCCCATAGAAGTGGAGAGAGCAGGGGTCATACATTACACCATTGCCCCCCATAGCGGCTGGTTACAGTTGCTCCTGGTCCTCTGCCCTCGGTACAATAGGCTGCAGGCTGGCATTGATATAAGTAATGATCTGGCATTGAACCTACCATGGGTCGCCCGTTTTGTTCCCCTGTATTGCCCATGAGATGATGCAGGTTGGTGATGGCTTTTCATACTAATCTCGCCATATCCAGACACACAATGCTCCACTGTTGTTTGTCATTTTTCTGTCCAGTGTAATATTTCTTGTATTTCCGCTGTTTGAGCCAAGTTCTCTGTACTCGTCCCTGGCTGCAGTGAACAGCAGACACGAGTATGTATATGTTTATCAGGTGTTTCCTGTACCTGGACATTTGGAGACTAAACTGAAGCCTTTTAATTTATTTTTTTCCAGTACATCGGGAGCTTGGATGTGCCGCGTCCGAACAGCAGAGTGGAGATTGTGGCGGCCATGAGACGGATACGGGTAGGTAGACATTAAGTCGACATTGTAAACATTGGTTGGCCTTCTTAAGGTGACCCATCATATTTGGGCTACTGTTCCTAAGCACGGAGCAGTTCAGACCTCGTTATGTGTATTAATACACTGACATTTTTTTTTACATTTTTTTTTCACATTAGTCCCACAAATTTAAAAGTATTTTGTGTAAAAGAAATGATACATGGCCTTCTGAATATTTTAATTTTAATAACATACATCTGATAATTGTGATTTGCATTTGTGAGCCAATACTTTGTAGCATCACCTTTAGCTGCAATTACTGCTGCAAGTCATTTGAGATTTGTCTCTACCAGATTTTCACATCTAGAGCTGAAACGTTTGCCCGTTCTTCTGTGCAGTGAGATTGGATGGTGGGGACGTCTGTGAGCAGCAATTTTCACGTTTTGCCACTTATTCTCAATGGGTTTTGGGCCTGGACTGTGACTGAATGATTCACACACATGAATATGCTTTGCTCTAAACCCTCCATTGCAGCTCTGGCAGGATGTTTAGGGTTGTTGCCTTGCTGGAAGGTGAACCTATGCCGCACAAGACTTTTGCAGCCTCTAACAGGTTTACCTCCAGGATTACCCTGTATTTAGCTCTGTTAAGGGCCTGTCACACGCGTCAATATCGCCTGCACGATATCGGCTGCACGTGACGTTGCAGCGATATTGACGCGTGTGACATACTGAATCAACCAGCGATAAATCGCTGGTTGATGATCGCCAGGTTTTAGAACCTGCTCTAAAACCTGGCGATTGTCGCCCGGTGGACACGCAGCATCGCTGCGTGTGACACCAGGAGTAGCGATATTCCAGCTCCCAGCGCCTCTCACAAGCGCTGGGAGCTGGTAACTAAGGTAAACTGCGGGTATCTAGGCAGCGCGCGCTGCCTAGATACCCGACGTGTACCTTAGTTACCAGCCTCCTCCGCTCCGCTGTCCCTGTGCCAGTGTGGCAGAGGAGAGGGGGTTAACCAGGGAAGCTTCCTGCTTCCCCCGGCTGAGCCCGCCCGTCCTCTCTCTGCTGCTGCTCCGGCTCACAGGGGCCCCGCTGGACGCAGGTTAGCCCTGCAGGGGGGTCCCCAGCCGCCCCCCATGTCCCTGTGCCAGTGTGGCAGAGGAGAGGGGGTTAACCAGGGAAGCTTCCTGCTTCCCCCTGCTGAGCCCGCCCCTCCTCTCTCTGCCGCTGGGCAGGCAAACCAGGGCCCCCGGGCAGCAAGGTCCGCCCCTGGCTCACCGGCTGGTATCTAAGGTACACAGCGGGTAACTAGGGTCCCTAGTTACCCGCTGTGTACCTTAGATACCAGCCGGTGAGCGGAGGAGGCTGGTAACTAAGGTACACGTCGGGTATCTAGGCAGCGCGCGCTGCCTAGATACCCGCAGTTTACCTTGGAGACCAGCCTGCTCCCGCATCCAGCAGGCTAGCAGCGGGAGCAAGACATCGTGGAAACGATATTTAAATCGTTTCCACGATGTTTCTGGTCAATTGATCGCTGGTGAGTCTGTCTGAGTGACAGCTCACCAGCGATCAGCCGTCAATGTCGTCAGCGATCATCTCACTGACGACATTGACGCGTGTGACAGGCCCTTTAGTCTTTCCCACTATCTATGACCTACTTCCCTGCCCCTGCTGAAGAAAAGCCTCCCCACGGTATGAGGCTGCCTCCACCATGTGAGATTGTAGGGAGGGTGTTTTCAGGGTGATGTGAAGTGACGTCTGATGAAGGCGGAGTCTACCACCGAAACGCGTTGTGTGGAGACTGACCATAAGTAAAGTAACATTTTTACCCATAACAGTTATCTGCTAATTCCTGAGCGCCCGATCACCCGCTGTATTTTGTTCATTTTTTCCCATTAACTATGACCTACTTCCCTGCCCCTGCTGAAGAAAAGCCTCACCACAATATGATGCTGCCTCCACTGTGTGGGACAGTGGGGATGGTGTTTTCAGGGTGATGTGCAGTGTAATTTTTCCGTCACAGATAACTGTCACGATGGTCTCTCTTACCTCGGAGACTTGTGACTGGTTGGGACCTCTCTGATATCTGTATTGGGACTTAATATTAAACGTGTTTCTTTCCTTTGGCAGTTCAGAAGTTAGTCAGTTCTGCTTCTAGCAGACTCCTTAGTTTCCTTACCAGGTGTGGCCACTCTGTAATTACTCCCATCCCCTTTAAATGGTCACATGATTCCAGAATGCTTTGCTGGTGATTGAACCCATTCCTGGCCTAGCTTCCTGAGGTGAAGGAGGTTCTTTGGAGAGCTGACTACTGCCAAGCCATCTGCTGCCTGGGAGAGTCGCAGCAGGCGTGAAGTTGCCTTGTTCCCCTGTCTGTCTCCACTTCACTCTTGTTAGTATTGCAGTGGTTGAGACTAGTGCTCCCGCTGACCATTCCCTATTGAGAGCTAACATCAGGGCCAGACAGGGACAAGGTATCCTGCTCGGTGATGGCTTGAAAGAAGCCATATAGGATATAGGGATGGTAGAGAGATCAGGGCACAGCCGCAGATCACCTCTTCCCCGTTCCCCAAGAGCAGGGCCCTCCGCTGTATTTGCCCCCCCACCCCGGTGTCTCTCCGTCTGTTGTTTAGTGTTGTGCGCCGGACATTGTTGGCCCGTGCATCATTGTCACGTAGTTTAGCCAGACACACCCCCCTTAGTCCAGCGTGACAGTGGCATTTTGCATTTAGCCCAAAAGGTTTTACTTTGGACTTATTTAATCAAATCCCCTCCTTCCACCTGCTCGCTGTGTCCCCTACATGGCACGACGATAAGGTGTTCTGACCAAATGAGTCCAAAGTAGATCCTTTCAGGATAAATACAGACGCTACGTGCGATGGAAAGCAAACACTGCACGTCCCCCTTAAAACCTCATCCCATCCCCACCATGAAACATGAGATTAATAATAAAGGAGGATCCTGAGATTTAGTTTTATCTCATATACCCTACAATGTCATCTGGCTTTGTAACAGCTGCTTGACATTGAGTGCTGTTTGCTTAGTTTACTTGTAACTTGTCTAACAGGTTATATACAACATGGCTTGGTCAGGTTTCACCATTGACAGAAGGGCATGTATGAGATTATCAGGGAAGTGTGAATCGCTGCAGCATTGAACCATTTTCCAAAACAGACCGGATCCCATCGGAAAGAAGAAAAATAGAGGCAAGAGTAGGGGAAAAGATCTAAAGACGTGTCTGCTCTGGATTATCTCATTCTGTTAATCCAGAGCACACATCTGATCTCCGGCGTGTCCCGCTGCTAGACAGCCCGGGCTGGGGGTCATCTCCGGCGTGTCCCGCTGCTAGACAGCCCGGGCTGGGGGTCATCTCCGGCGTGTCCCGCTGCTAGACAGCCCGGGCCGGGGGTCATCTCCGGGGAGAACAAAGGATTGGGCGTTTGGATTAACACACATGAGATGGTCGAACAGTCCGGCTGAGATCGGTGCATTGAAGCTATGGACTCCTCTGACATGGAATAATTGATTTTAACATATGTTAGAACAATGGAATTAAAGGGGCTTTCCACTAATCAGACAGCCCCTTCTCAGTCACTATATTCCCTCATGTAAAATGAACACCGCCTGTACTCGCCTCCGGTGCGGTGCCAGCTCCATTCCAGCAATGTCGGCCCCGGAGTTCATTTGTGTGAGCCCTGCAGCCTATGAGTAACCGCTATCGGGGCTGCATCAGGCTCAGGCTGGTATCACACTGGCATTTTTTTCATCTGGGGGGTGCAGGCTTTACCTGAATTTTAAAAACTGATGCACCCGCACCGTTAACAGGATACGAGTGGATACAGGAGAACATACCTTCGTTTTCACCCTATAACCGCACTTACTAATTTAAACTTGTCTGGCTATGTATTAATATTTATCCCCCAGATATCTACCGTGGCTGCAGGTAAAGGCACAGTCACAACGACTGGGAGTAGCAGGAGATTGTATAAATTCTAAGAATAACGCCGTGCTCAGATGGCCATATAACACGGATGACGATCGCATTGTAAAGCATGAATTACTGTGCAGCTGTCAAACTCGGGTCAGGGGAGCCTCCGGTCACTCCAGCACTACAATGCGAGCGTTGTCTGTGTTATACGGCCGTCTGACCCCGACCTTATGATCATTATTCTTTAAAGGGTATATAATGGCCTATATATTGGTTACATCATCAATAGCAGATCATGGGTGTCCGCTGGTGGACAGATTTAAAGTGAACCTGTCACCATTTTGGGCATTATAACCTGTGCCCAGTACCTTAATCATAGTGTAATTGGGGTTCTGGTAACCCCTTTATACCCTAGACTGGCCTCTGATAATCTCAGAAATTAACTTTTGAAAGAGTTCTGCGCCGTATGGTAATTAACTCTACACGGTAAAGTGAGATGCGGTTTACTTTAGTTCGAGCTGCCCCGCCGTCTGTAAAACCGTCCCTGCGCCTGCGAGACCCGTCCCTGCGCCTGCGAGACCCGTCCCTGCGCCTGCAGCACATTGTCCTGTGTATATCGTGTATGTGCTGCCGAGAATATGATGATCTATGTGCACAGAACAGTCAGATTACTCTCGTTCTGTACATCCAGTCAGCCGGATCGTGGGGGGATATCTGCCGCGGTCATTACTTGTAAATCAAGCAAAATGGGGCGAGTTTGGAAAACATTCTTTGTAAATGAACTACCTGTACCTGAATTCTGATCCCTTTGTCAGAGGCAGAGACATTCAGTATTCATCGGTACAATCCCCGGGGGCACCTGTGTGGGGGGCAGTGGTTTAACTACAACAGGTGCAGGATTTGTGATTGCACCCGGGCCCTGGAGCCTGGGGGGCCCCAAAAAGACCCTTTGGCCTATAGAAAGACTATTGCTATTAAAGACTTGCAATAGTTGGGGGCCCTGTTGGAGCTTTTGCATCAGGACCCATGAGCATCAAGTTATGCCACTGTATATGGATAGGTAGATGGATAGGTAGATGGATAGGTAGATGGATAGGTAGATGGATAGGTAGATGGATAGGTGGATGGATAGGTGGATGGATACTTGTAGATAGACAGACAGACAGAGACGTAACTACAATAGAAGCAGGGGTTGCAGTTGCACCCGGGCCCTGGAGTCTAGGGGGCCCCAAATGTCCCTATGGCCTATTGAAAGACTATTGCTATTAATAGTCTTTGTCTATAGGCCAAAGAGACTTTTGGGACCCCCCCCATGCTCCAGGGCCCGGTTTGCAACCCCTGCACCTGTTGTATTTCTGCCCCTGGTTCAAGTAACTTGAAGCTCACGGGCCCCAATGTGAAAGCCCCAATGGGGCCCCCAAGTATTGCAAATCTTTAAGGATTTGCAATAATTGGGGGCCCTATTGGAGCATTCGTATCGGGGCCCATTAGCTTCACGTTACTCCACTGGGGGACTGGGTGGGGGGGGAGCTTGTGCCTCTTCTCCCCTTGGAGCCTCCATACATCGGAATCTGGATGTACTAGGAAATGGAATCTCAGTATTTTCCAGGGAAAGCAATTAAATGAGTAATCAAAGTGCAGCGCTGTGAAGTTTGCATTTTAATGAAGATTTACTGGGGGTCGTTGGGGAGTGGGGGGGGGGGGTACAAGTACAGAAATACAGAGACATACTCTGCCCTTGGCTGACACAAGTTGCAGCATCTTATCCCAGCTCTGAGGTTTGGTGTTTTTTATTTTCAGGGTATTTTTCTCTTTTTTCCTCACTAATCTGGAGCTGTTTGTAGCCTGAAATCTCCTGGATGTTCTATAATAATAGAGAATGAATGAAATGGAAATGTGCACAGAGATTACAGAACGTAGCGGCGGCTAATCCTCTATCATTCTGCAATGGAGCTTTGCTTGTGCCGGGGAGGGGGTGAGAAGGCACGCCGCTCATCTGCATGCATATCATGGCTTGCCCCTGGATATATGTGTAGCTATGGGTAATTAGATAAAAGTAAACCTTTTTTCCATATACTTAGATGTAGGGTATTACAGCTTTGCCTCTTAGTCTCTTGTATTTAATAGTCATGGCCTCTCTTCATTCAATGGCCAAACACCTGTAGGAAACCTGGAAGGAAATTTAACATAAAATATACGGATACCATTTTTTTTTTTACATATATTTTTCTTTAATAATAATTTCGGCAGTAGGTTTTAAATACATATGAACATTTTTAGCTTCCACAACCTGCGTGTGTCACTGTACATAATAATAGGCTGCGGAATGATGTAACAATAAATCCATCAGCAAAGGCCCCAATGCACAGTAGACTATGAGTCAATCTGTGGATGGGTTTGGGAGTCTTGGACAGTCATGGGGGAGATAGTGATCCAGGAGGTTCAGTTTTGGTTGTCCGATATTTTTGTACTCCTGGGATGAAGGCGCAGCCGGATACTTAAGGTGGCGGCTTTCTCATCGAGGATACAGAAGAGTTTGGCTTAATGAGCGCTCCTGTGTATGGGAGAGCCAACTATACTGTAATCAAAAGCAGAGGACCCCAACCTTTGTGACCTTGTGAGCCACATTCAGGTGTGAGAGAGGGGCGTGAGCCATATTCAGGTCTGAGAGACGATAGGGAGCCACATTCTGGTGTGAGAGAGGGCCAGGAGCCACATTCAGGTGTGAGAGAGGGCCAGGAGCCACATTCAGGTGTGAGAGAGGGCCAGGAGCCACATTCAGGTGTGAGAGAGGGCCAGGGGCCACATTCAGGTGTGATTGAGGGCCAGGGGCCACATTCAGGTGTGATTGAGGGCCAGGGGCCACATTCAGGTGTGATTGAGGGCCAGGGGCCACATTCAGGTGTGATTGAGGGCCAGGGGCCACATTCAGAAGTGAGAGAGGGCCAGGAGCCACATTCAGATGTGAGAGAGGGCCAGGAGCCACATTCAGGTGTGAGAGAGGGCCAGGGGCCACATTCAGGTGTGAGAGAGGGCCAGGGGCCACATTCAGATGTGAGAGAGGGCCAGGGGCCACATTCAGGTGTGATTGAGGGCCAGGAGCCACATTCAGGTGTGATTGAGGGCCAGGAGCCACATTCAGGTGTGATTGAGGGCCAGGAGCCACATTCAGGTGTGAGAGAGGGCCAGGAGCCACATTCAGGTGTGAGAGAGGGCCAGGAGCCACATTCAGGTGTGAGAGAGGGCCAGGAGCCACATTCAGGTGTGATTGAGGGCCAGGGGCCACATTCAGGTGTGAGAGAGGGCCAGGGGCCACATTCAGGTGTGATTGAGGGCCAGGGGCCACATTCAGGTGTGATTCAGGGCCAGGAGCCACATTCAGAAGTGAGAGAGGGCCAGGAGCCACATTCAGGTGTGAGAGAGGGCCAGGAGCCACATTCAGATGTGAGAGAGGGCCAGGAGCCACATTCAGGTGTGAGAGAGGGCCAGGGGCCACATTCAGGTGTGAGAGAGGGCCAGGGGCCACATTCAGATGTGAGAGAGGGCCAGGAGCCACATTCAGGTGTGAGAGAGGGCCAGGAGCCACATTCAGGTGTGAGAGAGGGCCAGGAGCCACATTCAGGTGTGAGAGAGGGCCAGGAGCCACAATCAGGTGTGATTCAGGGCCAGGGGCCACATTCACGTGTGATTCAGGGCCAGGAGCCACATTCAGAAGTGAGAGAGGGCCAGGAGCCACATTCAGGTGTGAGAGAGGGCCAGGAGCCACATTCAGATGTGAAAGAGGGCCAGGAGCCACATTCAGATGTGAGAGAGGGCCAGGGGCCACATTCAGGTGTGAGAGAGGGCCAGGGGCCACATTCAGATGTGAGAGAGGGCCAGGAGCCACATTCAGGTGTGAGAGAGGGCCAGGAGCCACATTCAGGTGTGAGAGAGGGCCGGGAGCCACATTCAGGTGTGAGAGAGGGCCGGGAGCCACATTCAGGTGTGAGAGAGGGCCAGGAGCCACATTCAGGTGTGAGAGAGGGTCATGAGCCACAGTCAGCTCTGAGAGAGGGCCAGGAACCATATTCAGGTGTGAGAGAGGGCCGGGAGCCACATTCAGGTGTGAGAGAGAGGGCCGGGAGCCACATTCAGGTGTGAGAGAGGGCCGGGAGCCACATTCAGGTGTGAGAGAGGGCCGGGAGCCACATTCAGGTGTGAGAGAGGGCCGGGAGCCACATTCAGGTGTGAGAGAGGGCCGGGAGCCACATTCAGGTGTGAGAGAGGGCCAGGAGCCACATTCAGGTGTGAGAGAGGGCCAGGAGCCACATTCAGGTGTGAGAGAGGGCCAGGAGCCACATTCAGGTGCGAGAGAGGGCCAGGGGCCACATTCAGGTGTGATTGAGGGCCAGAAGCCACATTCAGGTGTGAGAGAGGGCCGGGAGCCACATTCAGGTGTGAGAGAGGGCCGGGAGCCACATTCAGGTGTGAGAGAGGGCCAGGAGCCACATTCAGGTGTGAGAGAGGGCCAGGAGCCACATTCAGGTGTGAGAGAGGGCCAGGAGCCACATTCAGGTGCGAGAGAGGGCCAGGGGCCACATTCAGGTGTGATTGAGGGCCAGAAGCCACATTCAGGTGTGAGAGAGGGCCAGGAGCCACATTCAGATGTGAGAGAGGGCCAGAAGCCAATTCAGGTGTGAGAGAGGGCCAGGGCACATTCCTGGGGACCACAGGGCTCAGCTGGCAGACTCCTTTTGCCCACTGCCTGCCTTTTAAATCCAGCTCTCCTGTGATCTCTATGCCCCAGCCTCAGCCTCCCCAGTGATGTAAATGCTCCCAGCCTCTCCTTTGATGTCTATGGCCCTAGCAAACCTGAAGAAGCAGTTGAGAAGCAACATGATCAATATCATCTAACATCACAGCCACGCCAAAGAGAATCAGCTCCAGCCACCACAGCAGGGTGAGTTGATTGTTTAACCAGATATAGCGGGTCATTATCAGGTTGATAATTTTGTACGGCCCCCGAAGGATGGTAGAAATTTCCAAATGGCCCCCGGCAGAGAAATGGTTCCCCCTCTCCTGTCTCAAATGGATGCTGGAAGCTGTTAGTCATATGGATTGTGTTAAATCCAAGGTACATCTTACCAAAAGAGAAGGAATTTTCTAGAAAGAGCCTCATATAGGGTAGAGAAATGGATGGCCCAGTCGTTACCTAGCAGTCGTTACCTAGCAGTCGTTACCTAGCAGTCGTTACCTAGCAGTCGTTACCTAGCAGTCGTTACCTAGCAGTCGTTACCTAGCAGTCGTTACGCCAGTGTGAAAGGGGCCCCGTTACACATGACGATATCCCAGCGACCCGACCAACGATCGGGATCGCTGGTGAGCTGTCACACAGGTAGATCACCAGCGATCAGCAACCAGCGAGAACGCTGGTATCCAGGGTAAACATCGGGTAACTAAGCAGAGCGATGCACTTAGTTACCCGCTTTTTACCCTGGTTACCAGCCTTCCAGCGTGTACTGTGCGGCGCTGGGAGGTCATTGATCATTGGTCTCCCGCTGTCGCACACGCCGATGCTGGCCGCCCAGCGGGAGACCAACTATCAAAAAATGGTTCTGGCGATTTACCAACGATCAGGTCGCTGATCGCTGGTTGTTGGTACATGTCACATGCAGCGGCATCGCTACGAGGTTGCTGCAGGGTCACAAAACCGGTGACGTTGCAATGATATCGTTAGCGATATCGTTGCGTGTAACGGTGCCTTTATTGATGAGTTTTTGGACTAGATGGGAACGTGTTCTTTCCTTTGCTTCATGTCACTGTACAGGTAGTCTTACAGCTAGGGATGGAGAGTAAACGCTGGGTTATTGTGATTTCTGAATGATCTTGCTGACCTTTAAGGTGTGGCAATCTCTTTTTAAAGCTGCTTGTATACTTGAGGCTTTCAGGGGGTGGTCACAGATGCTGTATTTATATTGGCGGTTTGCCTACTTATATATTTAGTAATAACCTTTGCTACATTTGGTGTGAAAATCAAATAGTGAGTTTACTATACAGTGCTGCTCCCCATTATTGCCCCCCCCCTCCTTTTCATATTTTTCATAGACTGTCCAAGACCTTCAGAAATAAATAGAAATGAACCAAAGTTCTATCCTCGGAATTTTGTAATTAGTGTCAACAGTAAAACAACAATAAAACATTGTCATCTCACATGTTGTAATTTCAAAGAAGAAACAGAATAAACAGCAAGTGCAGCAATAAAGGCCCCCCTAATACTTGGTCGCCCTGTTTGGCACTGATGAAGCCTCCAGACGTTTCTTGTAGCATTAGAAGCTTCTTGCTCTTCTCCGCTGTAGTTTCTCTTCTCTCTTAGCTGTTCGAGCTCTTGAACGTTTGCAGGCTTCTTTTTCCCAATGGCAGATTTCAGCTCACCCCAATGATTTTCTATGGGATTGAGGTCAGGACTCATTGCTGGACATTGTAAATCAGTCCATTGTTTCTTTTTACACCATTCCTGTGCACTTTTGGATGTGGCTTTGGGTCATTGTCTTGCTGGAGAACCCATGATCTCCGACTCAAACCAAGTTTTCTTACACTGGGTCGGACATTTCGCTCTAAAATCTCTTGATGATTCTCTGATTTTATGATTCCTGTGATCCGGTCAAGGCCTGCAGTACCTGACGCAGCAAAGCAACCCCACTTCACTATGGATCCTCCACCATGCTTAACTGTTGGTAGGGTGTTCTTTTCCTTGTAAGCTTCAGTTGTTGCTTTGAATTGCTAAAAAGGTCTATTTCTAGTTCATCTATAGCAGAAGATTTTCCCAGAAGGATTGTGGTTTGTCTTCGGCCAAGATCAGTCGTTCCTTTTTATGTCTTTTCTTCTGCTGTTGTGCAAAAACAGATACAAAACATCTGAAAAATCGTCTGTTTTTCTTCTTGGCAAAAATAAGACAATTTGTTTATATGGTTGTGTGTTCTGAGTATGAATGTAAAAATAAAAAAAACTGTAGCTTTTCACAAATGAAGTATCAATGCATCGTATAAATGTTTATGTACTATTGCAAGAGATCACACTCCGTGGTTCAGAGATGCTCCCCTTTTTTAAGCATGCTTCACTAAAGGCAACACGCTTGAAACGTTGCGAGTGTAATCTCTTGTCCAATAGAACTGTGCAATTGGACGTTAAAAAAAAAAGTTTGTCTGCTGATATAATCTTATATATGTGTCCCTGCTATGTACTGTGTAATGGATGTGTCTGACCGTACAGGGACATTGTCTGATCATACCACATCTCCTGTGCTGAGATAATCTTATATATGTGTCCCTGCTATGTACTGTGTAATGGATGTGTCTGACCGTACAGGGACCTGGTCTGATCATACATCTCCTATGCTGAGATAATCTTATATATATGTCCCTGCTATGTACTGTGTAATGGATGTGTCTGTCCGTACAGGGACATGGTCTGATCATACCACATCTCCTATGCTGAGATAATCTTATATATGTATCCCTGCTATGTACTGTGTAATGGATGTGTCTGATCATACCACATCTCCTGTGCTGAGATAATCTTATATATGTGTCCCTAATGGCTGTGTCTCAACATGGAGGAACATTGCTGACTTTTTTTCCCTTCCCGTTATTAAACTGGTTTTACCTCACAGAAAGCAGCATCTGTGATCCCTGGCTGTAATGTCTGTATACTCTTATATTATGTGATCCCTGACTGTAATGTCTGTATATTCTTATATTCTGTGATCCCCCTGGCTGTAATGTCTGTATACTCTTATATTCTGTGATTCCCGGATGTAATGTCTGTATACTCTTATATTCTGTGATCCCTGGCTGTAATGTCTGTATACTCTTATATTCTGTGATCCCCGACTGTAATGTCTGTATACTCTTATATTCTGTGATCCCTGGCTGTAATGTCTGTATACTCTTATATTCTGTGATCCCCGGCTGTAATGTCTGTATACTCTTATATTCTGTGATCCCCGGCTGTAATGTCTGTATACTCTTTTATATTCTGTGATTCCCGGATGTAATGTCTGTATACTCTTATATTCTGTGATCCCTGGCTGTAATGTCTGTATACTCTTATATTCTGTGATCCCCGACTGTAATGTCTGTATACTCTTATATTCTGTGATCCCCGGCTGTAATGTCTGTATACTCCTATATTCTGTGATCCCTGGCTGTAATGTCTGTATACTCTTATATTCTGTGATCCCTGGCTGTAATGTCTGTATACTCTTATATTCTGTGATCCCCGACTGTAATGTCTGTATACTCTTATATTCTGTGATCCCCGGCTGTAATGTCTGTATACTCTTATATTCTTTGATCCCCGGCTGTAATGTCTGTATACTCTTATATTCTGTGATCCCCGGCTGTAATGTCTGTATACTCTTATATTCTTTGATCCCCGGCTGTAATGTCTGTATACTCTTATATTCTGTGATCCCCGGCTGTAATGTCTGTATACTCTCTTGTGTCCTCCCCAGCCTATCACCTGATGGAGTTGGGAGGTACAATTCCTGTAGAAACATCAGATAAATTACTGCTGCTGCTCCACAGTATACAGAGATCAAACAATGGGAGACAGTGGATGTGGTTCGCTATGACGGCAATTCAAAGAAGTTCAGACCAAGGAGTGAGGACCATGCGATTTACTTGTCAACTCGCGTTTCACAACCTACAGGTTTCTTCATCAGGACAATCCATCAACGGTGGTTGAATGCTTCTCCCTCCTTGGTGAACTTTTGAATTGTCAGCCGCACGGACCACATCCACTGTCTCCTGTCATACCACATCCACCTAGATTGGCTTATGGAATAATGATTGCATCTCCTGGCTCCCCTCTTCCCCGTACACCTCATTCTCAACTAATACTGGAGAGGAAAATGGTCAACAGCAGTAGAGAACAAAAGATCGGGCGTATTGAAAAAGAACATGGCCAATCCCTCATTCCCTTGACATTTGTCTTGAGCGAAAGTGTGGACACCCTCTAGCAGGGTTGTGGAGTCGAGTCGTGTCCATTTTGGATGTTGTCTGAGTTTGGGTTGGATTCTGGCAATTTGATGAGTTGGAGTCATATTTGGCTTACTGACTTCATGGCGTTGGGTGTGGAGTCGGAGTCTGTGTCCACCTTGGTGGAGTTGGATTCGGGGTGATTGAGGGTTCGGAGTCGGGTGTTTGGCTTACTGTCTTCATGGCGTTGGGTGTAGAGTCGGAGTCTGTGTCCACCTTGGTGGAGTTGGATTCAGGGTAATTGAGGGTTCGGAGTCGGGTGTTTGGCTTACTGACCTCATGGCGTTGGGTGTAGAGTCGGAGTCTGTGTCCACCTTGGTGGAGTTGGATTCGGGGTGATTGAGGGTTCGGAGTCGGGTGTTTGGCTTACTGTCTTCATGGCGTTGGGTGTAGAGTCGGAGTCTGTGTCCACCTTGGTGGAGTTGGATTCAGGGTAATTGAGGGTTCGGAGTCGGGTGTTCGACTCTACACCCAACGCCATGAGGTCAGTAAGCCAGAGTCTGTGTCCACCTTGGTGGAGTTGGATTCAGGGTAATTGAGGGTTCGGAGTCGGGTATTTGGCTTACTGTCTTCATGGCGTTGGGTGTAGAGTCGGAGTCTGTGTCCACCTTGGTGGAGTTGGATTCGGGGTAATTGAGGGTTCGGAGTCGGGTGTTTGGCTTACTGACTTCATGGCGTTGGGTGTAGAGTCGGAGTCTGTGTCCACCTTGGTGGAGTTGGATTCAGGGTGATTGAGGGTTCGGAGTCGGGTGTTTGGCTTACCGACTCCACAGCCCAGCCCTCTTGACATGAAACGTCTGCAGGTTCAGTCATCATTCCTGTTCGATGTTTGGCCTCTTTTAGGAACTTTTTCCTTCCATAGTGAAATTATCTATTTTCTAAATTAATTTCCATGTATTATTTCGGTCCGGACTTGGCCGTAAATTTAACAGGAAATAAAATGAATGGACGTTTCCGTCAAACTTGTTGGCGGTGGAGAAAGAGAAGCGTCTTTCAGCCTTTGTCTTGCGCGCTCTTTGGCTTTGTGTAGCGTTGGGTCTCGGCTTATTCTAATTATCCGTATTTAATGTGTTGGCGTTTCCTAGAACTTGGTGATGCCATTGTATGTGGAAAAACTGAAATTGTGCCGACTGTTGTAGGAAAAGGGCAGAGAAGGAGGTTAGAAGTCGAGGTGGGAGGTTAAAGACTTGTACCAGTCTTCAGCATTACAAAGGAATCTGCGGAATGTATTAATGTGGGAGGGCAAGGCAAGGAATTCACTGACCAGGGTCCATGAAGGGGGAGCAGGTCACCGGGAGGAGGAATTGTACCAAGGCTGGAGAGAGAAAACTCCTCCGGATAATGTATTTGCTTGTTCCAGAAGTCTTGTGTTACAGGGGTGGCATAGGGCGACTCGCCAGGAGAAGAGAACATGATGCTGATTGATCCAGTATCAGAATCCAGGGAATGAATGAAAGTCCTTGGCACTTTATAAAGGTCATTGTGATTTTTTTTCTGTTAAGATTCTGCTACCGGCAATGTTCCCTCCGAGCCGTTATAGCTACCGAGCGGGACAGATAGGGACACGGTGACCGGAGATGCAAAAGGGAGCAGCCAATAATAAAGTAAAGTAGTTTCATGGGTTAATGGTAACATCCCGTGGGGTCTGGGTTGGAGGCGATAAACCACTCAGGAAACACACAAACCCAAAACGGCTTTTTTCCGGCACAAAGTGAAAAAGTAAATGGTCTATATAGTATTGCGGATTCACCCGCTCGAGTTAGGGTCAATCTTTTTTGCCCTTACAAACAACACTGGAGGTCTGCACACCTCCACACACAGACTTTGAATGAAACCCCTGGTCCATTTTACCTTTTGAACCCAGGGCTGTGGAGTCTGAGTCGGTGCCCATTTTGGGTGGATTCGGATATATGGTTTATTGAGTCCGAGTCGTGGAGTTGGAGTCTGTGTCCATTTGGGTGGAGTTGGAATCAGGGAAATGGAAAAGTCTGAGTCAGATGTTTGGATTATCGCACAGCCCTGGTTGAACCATGCCTGAAGATTGGGCATTGTGAGCAGCCAGTCCCACCCATCTCTCTGACTGCTCATAAACCTGGCCCTTGTTAGCCCTATTAACACTTTCAGTACTACATGTGCGTTCCAGGCTTGCATAATACAGGATTACCACCTATGTGATACATACGGTATCTCTCCTCGAGGACTCATCGTATATCTAGCAGATAATTATGGATTTTGGGGGTGAATGAGTTTCTTTAATGCCAGTTGTCTGTTCATCTCTTTTTTCTGTTTGTATTCTCATTATGTGCAAATTGCCTCTGTAGAGAGTAACAGTTGATATCTGGTGCCATCTATTGGAAGGAGCAATCTTAAAAGTCAAATATCGACCCCTTAATGAGCCTTGCCGCATGACTTTGGATAAAAGCCCAACCAGAATCTCAATTTTCAGAGACAATGTTTCTGGGTGATGCCCTTCTTCGGTGTAAAGCACAAGATCTGATTTGGCTATAGCAGATCTCCTGCTTTCACTAATGATGGGCATTACTCCAAAATGCAGTGATTGCAAATGGATAATCGTATGGCTTTAATAATAATTATCATTTTTTTAATATAGCGCCAACATATTCCGCAGCACTTTACAATTCAGAAGGGACACGTACAGACAATGTGAGACAATACAAAAAAAATTGGGTATTTTGAACTGAAAGCGCCCCCTTCAGCAGCGCCTATGCTGCATTCTGAAGGTACCGTCACACCTTTCAACATCGTTTCCGACGTCGTTCTAAAGTGACGTCAGGACCGATGTTGAAATTACATTGTTGTAGTGTTGTAGCGTGTAAACACACGATTCAACAGCGATAGTTGTTCAAGTCGGACATGACAGGTTTTCCTACATGCAGGAAAACCTGTCAACTTCAACTTAAACAACTGACGGCATCGTTCGGTGTGGCACCAAATACCGATGTCGCAGCCAATCCCGCCTATTCACTGCATTGCAGCGGATCGCTCGCTAGGTTGATCCCAGCCCAGCGAGTGATCGCAGCGTTAACATCGCAGCGCCGTCACCGGCAACACTTGCGCACCCACGGCATCGCATCTGACATCGCAGCTGATGTTGGATGGTGTGACGGGGCCTATAGAAGGCGGCTATTATGACCTGATTGACCCTGTACACAGAATAAATGTTTTAAAAAATTCCCGCCGTGTATTATAATTACCTGTTCTGGTCCGATGAGATTAATTGCAGCTCGGCCTGTGCTCGCCGTCCGTCCCGCCTGTCCTCGAGTACGGGCCCGCCTGTCCTCGCCCACGGGCCCGCCTGTCCTCGCCCACGGGCCCTCCTCTTCTTCTGAGTGATATCCGAATCGCCTGTGCAGAGGCTTCTTCAGATGATACAGGCGCACTGTGCACTCCCCTACAGCGGTCAGAGTCTGAAACTCTTGTGGCGCATGCACAAACAACTAAGGTTTGTGCGCAAGCGTACAGTGCGCCTGCGCAACCCAGAGACACCACTGCGCACAATTTGGATATCGATCAGAAGAGGCTGTCGGATGGTGAGGAGATTGGGGGGACTGATGTCGAGGAGAGGTGGGGTGGACGATGGGAGAGGTGGGACGGGCGTCGGGGAGAGGTGGGACGAACCATGGTGCAATCAAACCCATTGGATCGAAAACAGAATTATAATACAGGGTGGGAAATTTTTTACGTATTTACTCACTGTACAGGAGCCTTTGAATGAAGCATAGGCGCTGCTGAAGGGGGCGCCTGTAGTTTAAATTCTCTTTAAGTCCATATTGATTATATAAACTGCATCTTGAATATGTTTTGGTGAATCGCTAAAAATGCCAAAACTTGTCACTGTCCAAATATTTCTGGACCGAACTATATCATCTCTATCCATGTAGCACATTTTTTGATGATATTTTCCTTTTAATTGTTATTCTTACATTTTCTTCACTATTCACAAGCCGTTGGAAGCATCGGGTGAGTGGATTTGCCTTGTTTCCGCCTTGTTTTTGACAAAGCTTTTACAAGTATAAAGGCCTGACTGATTGCCCATTGTGTTCTGCAGATGAGCGCAGTCACTCGTCTATTCTGTAGCTCCAGGAACTGGCCGGTCTCTTCCTATTTCCTACTTCCCCTCCCGCTGACGACTTGGGGCGGCGCACTGTATAATTAGGAGGCATAATGATTTGTAGTCTCTGGCAGCAAACATGTTCTCTAATACCGAGAAGGAATAAATCCTTACTGGACGTCCATTCCAGTGATTTACGCTGCCGCTGTGGCCCCCCATGAATATTCATTATGGGCTTCACCTTGTCCAGAATAAAGGATGGATTAAACATGTCACCTGATGTATTCTGGATCTCCAGGTAGATCCCAATGATCAATTTTGGTAATCTGCAACAAAAATTGACACTTAAATGGAATCTGTCCCCACTTTTGACCTATCTGATCTAATAATATGGGCATACAGGTTGTAGACTCCCTGAAAATAATCATACCTGTATGCCTCATATCAGATGCCTTGTTGTGTGACTAAATCATCTTATATCACTTTATGTAAATGAGCTGTTCCAGGCTATGGGGAGGATGCTGCCTGGAAGATAACTCCGCCTCCAGCACTTGCTATAAATAGGAGGAGTCACCAGTGTGATGAGTGATGGCCGCTCTCTGCCCTCCTGATCTCACTGCAGAGCTGTGTGTGATTATATCTGACACATCTGGAGACTCCTCTCAGCTTCAGCCTCCATCTCGCAGGCAGACAGGGTGCAATATCATTACAATACAGCAGAGCTGCAAAAAATGTATTTGCAAGAAGCCAAATGTCAGTTCTCCTGTTCTGTGTCAGTTACTTGTCTCACATTGGTAACTCCGCCTTCTTTAGAAAATAAGCACTGGAGGCGGAGTTATCTTCCATGCAACATCTGCCCCATAGCCTGGAAGAGCTCATTTATATCTACTATATAAAAGACCTTTCCGTCTGTGTGTGTTAGTTTGTCCTGGAAACAGCACCACCTATAGGACATCTGTGACGTTGGGGCTTACATGCCGTCCGGGACACTGGCCGCAGTACAGGCATTCATTATCTCCTGTGCCTGGGTCTCCTCCATCATACCCTTGAAGAGGACCCATCCTGCTGCTGCACTTCCTTCCATTTGTGTTCCGCTCTGGAACGCCGGCTGGTGCCGCGGCTCCTCAGTGTACATGGGGAAAGATGTCTCACAAGGGTGAGTGAGAGCGCGCAATGGAGGGACAGAAAACGCACAGGGGGAGAGAGAGACAGCACAAGGGGAGAGAGAGACGGCACAAGGGGAGAGAGAGACGGCACAAGGGGAGAGAGAGACGGCACAAGGGGAGAGAGAGACGGCACAAGGGGAGAGAGAGATGGCACAAGGGGGGAGAGGCGGCACAGTGGGAGAGAGAGGCGGCACAAGGGAGAGCACAAGGAGGAGAGAGTACATGGGGGGAGAGAGCAAAAGGGAAGAAAAAGCGCACAGGGTGGATGGAGCGCACAGGGGGAATTTTGAGCAGCAGCATCTGCCAAGCCATGGCCGCCCCGTTCAGTGACCACCCCGATTAGTAGCTGGAGTAGTTGGATTACTACAGCTGCAGACATGTTCTAGAATCGCACAATGCGATACACAGCGAGGCATCTGATCAGAGGCAGACAGGGAGGAGTGTTGTCAGCAGTCTACAGCCTGTACGTCTATATTAATGGTTTACAAAGGTCAAAGTGCTGACAGATTCCCTTTAATGCTTTTTTTTTTTTGTGGATTTTGACTTTCCCATTATCCTCAATGAGAAAATCTGCAACAAATCAGAATGGGTCTATACTGCAGAGCGTTGCACACTGAGGATCTACAGATCCCCTCCACAGGCCAATGTGTGTTTAGAGGATTTCTTTACTGTTTGAGGATGTGAATTGCTAAAATCTCATTCACCACTGATCCTGGATCTGGTGGATTCTGTGCTCATGTCGGTGTGAGATCGGGCTCGTGACACAAGCTGACTTCAGGCTGCAGTTATTCCTGTGTTGTAATGTTGGGCGTCCACTTTCCTTTCTGTAAAGTACCCGAGGCCATAAAAGAAAAATTGATAATTCTGCCATCTGTGTATGTGCAGCCGCATAGCTCCACCTGAAGTCACTTTCCTTAAAACAAATTTAAGTTTCTGATCTGGGCCGAAATGTCAAGACAAATTCACCAATACCAAGTCATCCGGCGACCGGACCGAAATGTACAAGGAAGAGATGACAAAAGCAAGTCATCGGCGGACGGGACCGAGTGACAGGAGGAAGGAGGGAGTGACAGGAGGAAGGAGGGAGTGACAGGAGGAAGGAGGGAGTGGCAGGAGGAAGGAGGGAGTGCAGGAGGAAGGACGGGAGTGGCAGGAGGAAGGACGGGAGTGGCAGGAGGAAGGACGGGAGTGGCAGGAGGAAGGAGGGAGTGACAGGAGGAAGGAGGGAGTGACAGGAGGAAGGAGGGAGTGACAGGAGGAAGGAGGGAGTGACAGGAGGAAGGAGGGAGTGGCAGGAGGAAGGACGGGAGTGGCAGGAGGAAGGACGGGAGTGGCAGGAGGAAGGACGGGAGTGGCAGGAGGAAGGACGGGAGTGGCAGGAGGAAGGACGGAGTGACAGGAGGAAGGAGGGAGTGACAGGAGGAAGGAGGGAGTGACAGGAGGAAGGAGGGAGTGACAGGAGGAAGGAGGGAGTGACAGGAGGAAGGAGGGAGTGACAGGAGGAAGGAGGGAGTGACAGGAGGAAGGAGGGAGTGACAGGAGGAAGGACCGGAGTGACAGGAGGAAGGAGGGAGTGACAGGAGGAAGGAGGGAGTGGCAGGAGGAAGGAGGGAGTGGCAGGAGGAAGGACCGGAGTGGCAGGAGGAAGGACCGGAGTGGCAGGAGGAAGGACCGGAGTGGCAGGAGGAAGGACCGGAGTGGCAGGAGGCAGGACCGGAGTGGCAGGAGGCAGGACCGGAGTGGCAGGAGGCAGGACCGGAGTGGCAGGAGGCAGGACCGGAGTGGCAGGAGGCACTCTGCGGTCACATCAGGTCTTGTGCTCTAGTCCCAAATGGAGCTTCTGTCACTGTTATACTGTACATCACATCCTATACTCCAGCATCATTCAGAGCTGCACTCGCTGCTATGCTTTACATCACGTCCTATACCCCAGCGTCATTCAGAGCTGCACTCGCTGTTATGCTGTACATCACATCCTATACTCCAGCGTCATTCAGAGCTGCACTCGCTGTTATGCTGTACATCACATCCTATACTTCAGCGTCATTCAGAGCTGCACTCGCTGTTCTGCTGTACATCACGTCCTATACTCCAACTTCATTCAGAGCTGCACTCGCTGTTCTGCTGTACATCACGTCCTATACTCCAGCGTCATTCAGAGCTGCACTCGCTGTTATGCTGTACATCACATCCTATACTCCAGCGTCATTCAGAGCTGCACTCGCTGTTCTGCTGTACATCACGTCCTATACTTCAGCGTCATTCAGAGCTGCACTCGCTGTTCTGCTGTACATCACGTCCTATACTCCAACTTCATTCAGAGCTGCACTCGCTGTTCTGCTGTACATCACGTCCTATACTCCCGCATCATTCAGAGCTGCACTCGTTGTTATGCTGTACATCACGTCCTATACTCCAGCGTCATTCAGAGCTGCACTCGCTGTTGTGCTGTACATCACGTCCTATACTCCAGCGTCATTCAGAGCTGCACTCGCTGTTGTGCTGTACATCACGTCCTATACTCCAGCGTCATTCAGAGCTGCACTCGCTGTTCTGCTGTACATCACGTCCTATACTCCAGCGTCATTCAGAGCTGCACTCGCTGTTGTGCTGTACATCACGTCCTATACTCCAGCGTCATTCAGAGCTGCACTCGCTGTTGTGCTGTACATCACGTCCTATACTCCAACTTCATTCAGAGCTGCACTCGCTGTTCTGCTGTACATCACGTCCTATACTCCAGCGTCATTCAGAGCTGCACTCGTTGTTATGCTGTACATCACGTCCTATACTCCAGCGTCATTCAGAGCTGCACTCGCTGTTGTGCTGTACATCACGTCCTATACTCCAGCGTCATTCAGAGCTGCACTCGCTGTTGTGCTGTACATCACGTCCTATACTCCAGCGTCATTCAGAGCTGCACTCGCTGTTCTGCTGTACATCACGTCCTGTACTCCAGCGTCATTCAGAGCTGCACTCGCTGTTCTGCTGTACATCACGTCCTGTACTCCAGCGTCATTCAGAGCTGCACTCGCTGTTGTGCTGTACATCACGTCCTG
Organism: Allobates femoralis; assembly: GCA_033576535.1. Lineage (NCBI taxonomy): Eukaryota > Metazoa > Chordata > Amphibia > Anura > Aromobatidae > Allobates > Allobates femoralis. The sequence goes on from JARQOC010000007.1 coordinate 128,702,756, forward strand.
TACTCCAGCGTCATTCAGAGCTGCACTCGCTGTTATGCTATACATCATATGCTGTACACTGATGCAGTATGCATGTTCCCGGCAACAACATGACTAGTGGATGTGGTCTCACTCCAATGCAAGTAAATGGAGCAAGGCCGCGCCCTCTAAACAGCCACGCCTACTAGTCAGACACACCCATTCTATACACTTATATTGAGCGAGGCCACACCCATCGCAAGCTGCATCATTGTGGTCCGTTCCTGACTCAGAAATCGGCCGATCCTTGCACAGCGCACTGTGCCGGCACTGAGAATATTGATAACTCTGCAGCCACTTTATGACCATACAACTCCTTTAACATGGGACATGTCGTGTCCTTATCCGGAATTAAATGAGATGTTTGCACTCTCTTTAGTCATGTGACATCCCCCAATTCTGAGACCCCGCCCCCTACATTTTGTGATTCCCGCTGTATATTTTGGAGATTAGCGGATAGCCGTTAACGTGCATCCGTTATGAGTTTGCAGACTAATGTTTGTGCATTCCAAGTTCCGGATCTAATGACCCACGGTCATCTCGGTTGCACAGCAGTTGATATCTCTCTATATGCATAGGACCTGATGTATATGTGATGCACTCTCTATATTGGAGATCTGCATAGTGTAGTACGGCCGGTGTCACAGTACTGCCCAACTTTACCAGCGAGCTGTATACAGATCGGCTCGGAACGTACGACAGTTACCATAGAAACAAGCAGAGCGCCCTCTTATAGCCCCCGAGAGGACAGCCGTGTCTCGCTTTGGCGTCATTAAAGTCTTATTTAATGCCACTTATTTGCTGATTATGGCAGACTGTAGGCGGTGTGTGCTGGGTACCGCGGGCGCGGTGACGTATAGACCCGGCTGATGACCGGCCCTAGCTGGAGTATAGTCATCTTCTTACATAAAAATGTACAGCGTACTTGTTTTATGACAATAGAATGGCTTGTGCATGTTTTATATTCCAAGTATGAAAGTCTCAAAGCTAAAGAATTTTCCAGGTTTGTATAACCTGCGATGTCGGGCTGGACACTTCACATTCAATATTTGTAGGCATATATTAATGTAATTATTAATGCTCTGCTCTTACTCACGCTGCCATATTCCTCATCCACTCTGGCCAAGTATATCATTGCTCCATGTAAAGCGTTTCTCCAAAAATAAGACACCGTCTTATCTTCTTCTGACCTCTGGAAAAAGGACCAGGGCTTAGCTTTGGGGTAGGGCTTAGTGTTGGGTAGGGCTTAGCTTTGGGTAGGGCTTAGCTTTGGGGTAGGGCTTAGCTTTGGGTAGGGCTTAGCTTTGGGGTAGGGCTTAGCTTTGGGGTAGGGCTTAGCTTTGGGTAGGGCTTAGCTTTGGGGTAGGGCTTAGCTTTGGGGTAGGGCTTAGCTTTGGGGTAGGGCTTAGCTTTGGGGTAGGGCTTAGCTTTGGGGTAGGGCTTAGCTTTGGGTAGGGCTTAGCTTTGGGGTAGGGCTTAGCTTTGGGGTTGGGCTTAGCTTTGGGGTAGGGCTTAGCTTTGGGGTAGGGCTTAGCTTTGGGGTAGGGCTTAGCTTTGGGGTAGGGCTTAGCTTTGGGGTAGGGCTTAGCTTTGGGGTAGGGCTTTGCTTTGGGGTTGGCTTAGCTTTGGGGTTGGGCTGAGCTTTGGGGTTGGGCTTTGCTTTGGGGTTGGGCTTTGCTTTGGGGTTGGGCTTTGCTTTGGGGTTGGGCTTTGCTTTGGGCTTGGGCTTTGCTTTGGGGTTGGGCTTTGCTTTGGGGTTGGGCTTTGCTTTGGGTTGGGCTTTGCTTTGGGGTTGGGCTTTGCTTTGGGGTTGGGCATTGCTTTGGGCCAGGGCTTAGCTTTGGGGTAGGGCTTAGCTTTGGGGTAGGGCTTAGCTTTGGGGTAGGGCTTAGCTTTGGGGTAGGGCTTAGCTTTGGGGTAGGGCTTAGCTTTGGGGTAGGGCTTTGCTTTGGGGTTGGGCTTTGCTTTGGGGTTGGGCTTTGCTTTGGGTTGGGCTTTGCTTTGGGGCTGGGCTTTGCTTTGGGGTTGGGCTTTGCTTTGGGGTTGGGCTTTGCTTTGGGGTTGGGCATTGCTTTGGGGTTGGGCATTGCTTTGGGGTTGGGCATTGCATTGGGCCAGGGCTTAGCTTTGGGGTAGGGCTTAGTTTTGGGCCGGGACTTATTTAAAATAATTTACACAAAGTTGAGCTACACATTTGAGGATCAAGACCAAATATACCAGGATAAGGGCCGAATATACTAGGATTGTGGCCATATTACAGGATGGGGGCTATACACCAGGATCAGGACATATACCAAGATAAAGCCAAATATACCAAGATTGCGGTCATATTACAGGGTTGGAGCTATACACCAGGATCAGGGTATATACCAGGATTGCAGCTATACACCAGGATCAGGGTATATACCAGGATTGTGGCCATATTACAGGATGGGGCTATACACCAGGATCAGGGTATATACCAGGATTGTGGCCATATTACAGGATCAGGATATATACTGGGATAAAACCAAATACATCAGGATTGTGGCCATATTACAGGATGGGGGCTATATACCAGGATCGGGGTATATACCGGGAAAAGGGCACAGTACCATATTGTACTTACCAAGTTTCAGTTGTTCACTCTGTTCAGCTGGAAACGCCCATCTGACACCTGGACGGTCATTCGCAAATTGTCCGGACTTTTTAAAAGTTTTGTTCTAAAAGGGTCACGGCCCTGCTAGTGTCCGATCTCTAACCTAGAGGTCCCCAACTTCAGCCCTCCAGGGCCGCCAACAGGTGATGTTTTCAGGATTTCCTTAATATTGCACAGGTGATAATATAATCACCTGTGCTGGTGATGATTCCAGCCCCTGTGGAATGCTAAGGAAATCCTGAAAACATGACTGCGGTCCTCGAGGCCTGGATTTGGGCACCCCTGCTGTAACCTTCATAAAGATGCTCTCAGGTAAGGGGAATGGGGAACATTAGCACGGTGCTCAAGCAATCCAGGGGCCAAGGCTTTCTCTGACCTCTACCGTGTTTTGTGTCTTTAATATTTCACCTTCTCGGTGTTGGATTTTCATGCAGCGCGTTTTGATTTTAGGCAATTAAAGGTGACATAACATAAGTAGATGTCCTGATCAGCTGTCGCCTACATAGCATTGCCCCCGCCATTACCAGTAAGGGGCACCGTGTTTGGCCGCTGGACGTGATATGGAATTATTGCACAGATTTGTTTTGCTTGGATGGAAACGGTTAATTGAAATGCAGATTTTAGATTCTGGACTGGAAAATGAATTCCCATTCCCATCTGTCTGACTGGAGCTAATATCGCCCAGCGTAAAGCCTGAGCCTCCGAATGTGCCAGTGTCTATTACTCCTCACACACCCGTGCACCACATCTGACGGGTGAACCTCCATCTCCCTCCTCCCGTCTCTTCGCTTTTCAGATGCATTATAATATGTTGTTCCGGAAATAGCTTTCCAGCTGCCACAATAAAATGGCATTTCATATTCTATCGTCCCCTGACAGCCAGACAGCCGACATACTGTACGGCTCCAGCTGCCTCCACCAACATTAGCAAGCCGGCGCATCGCTCATGAGGCAACTCTAATCTGCATTCACTGACGAGGACCTCCTCCACAACTCCAAGGTTGAAGGTTCCTTGATTTTACAGATAGAGACCTACGGTCTGGTCATTTTGTGGCCACTTCGCAGAGTCTGAGAGGATCAGCAATTTATCGTTCGCCTTGATGGCCGGATTACAGAATGTTAGGATTCCGCCAAATATCACATTTATCACCATATCCTAATGGTTATAGCAAGTTCATGTAGCCTCATGATTTAATGGAGAGTCTACATTTTATAGAGATGTTGCTATGAGTGAAAGTCCATGCCTCCCGGTGACCAGGGCTGTGGAGTCGGTAAGCCAAACATCCGGCTCTGACTCCAACTCCACCAAAATGGACACTAATGCCACGACTCTGACTCCACAAGCAGGGATACGAAGTCAGTAAGCCAAACATTCGACTCCAGCTTCACACCAGCCAGGGTGAGTGGGAAAAAGTACAGGGAGTATGCATGTGATGGCGAGAGGAAGGACCCCTTTAGGGATATTAGGGAGCGCTGGGCGCAGACACAGGTTAGGATCGGGTGCTGACCTGTCACCCCTCTCACTACCTTTTTCCATCTTGCATTGTAACACCTATATTGAGCTGGACAAGATGAGCCAACTGTGTTCATTCGGTGGAGTCCAGCTGCTGTTGTGTTCTCCTCCCTGAGGTGTTATTAGCAAACTGGCCTATCAATTATATTGCTGGATTCACTTATCATTTTTTGGCATGCCCCTGAATGGCTACTGATTATAGTGGCAATGTGCCAAAAGTGTCTGAGATGTTGTTAGCCCTAACCCCTTTAATGGCTGGCAGACTACAGAATAGGGGAATTCATCTAGCCTAGAGATGTGTTAAAGTTGCTGGGGTTACACAATGACAAGTGTTTCCCAATGATTCTCATATAAGTTACGCACACCTTTCCACCCCTTGACTATGTTAGAGTTTCACTTTACGGTTTAAGAAAAGAAAATCGCCAAGGTACATGGAAGTTGTAGTCACATGTGACTTGCATTGGAGTTTTTGGCAAAGTGGTTTGTTGCATGTATCTTGCAAAATGGAGCATATTTGTCATGGTTGTGGCATAGGAGTCGTGGAGTCGGTGTCCATAGTTGGTGGAGTTGGAATTGGATTCAGGGAAATTGAGGAGTCGGACGTTTGGCCTACTGACTTCACAGCCATGGTTATGGAGTTTGGAGCCCATTTTGTTGGATATGGAGTCAGATTCAGGGGAATTGTAGAGTCGGATGTTTGGCTTACCAACTCAGCCCTGATACTTGGAAACGTGTGACTCTCTAAAGTTGTGGAAGGACATAGGTTGCAATGGGATGCCATAGACAATCATTAGCAATGTGACACGTGATCTCAGATGTTGTGTCACCATGTAGACCCAGCCTAGGAGGCTTTCCCCGGTTACTTTAGTTTGCTGCATCTTATTCTCCAAGACTGGCACGAGGGACGCAAGTCTTGATGAATTGGCCTCTAGGATTCCAATATCCTAACGTCATTCTGATACTAAGTAGGTGGCCTACTCATGCTTGGCTTTTAGCCAATGAGATGATCCTGGGTACACCGATATCTACTTGTTTTTCAGTGGAGCGTCATATAGTCAGTACATTATAAGAGGTTGGATTTGTTCCCAGTCTGTGATGTGAGGGCGTTTCTCACCGAGTGGTGAAGGGTCCCGTCATGGTGGGCTGGCCGGCACATTCCAGCCTCGTGGGCAATCACCAGGCAGTGGCCCTCGAGCTGCGACAGATCAGAGTTCAATAACATCTGAACTGAAAAGGTCAATCAGACCTGTGTCAAACAGGTAAGAGACCAGGATACAATGACACCAAAAGAATAAAGGGCAGAAGCTTCAAGTGTTAATATATTCCTATGTACAAAGGGGAGTCGTATACCAACTCAGAGGATAAAACATACCATTCTTTATTGTTAATGAGTAAGTGTGAACAAACATTAAAATCCAGATCAGGATGAAAGGCACAAACTGACAAAATATGGTAAATATCACCAAAATATGGGACGGAAAAATTGAGTGCAGAACTCACATTGTTGAGAAATGTCCAGGGAGATATCAAATATGCAATAAAACATCAAGAAAAGCTGTATGATGTACTACTCCCCATAGACGTCACATTGACATGCATGGAGTATTAGTAGCACTGCTTACCCATCTCTTCCTTTGTGAATGCCATGGATATGCAACCCTGATGCGTGTTTCTCCTGTGCTTCTTCAGGGGGTTGTTCCGGGTCAGCACTGCGCCTGTCAATGTGTCCGTGTGCTGGCTTGGCCAAATCACCGAACAGCAGACACAGCTGATTGCAGTATTCTGTGTGCGGCCATGTCTGTTACGCTAACCTCACACAGTGGGTGTCCCCTGTACAGGTGCTGGGACTGAGACTCTGGCCACAATCTCCTAAGACTACAGTATGGGGGAAGTACAGGGACACTGAGGCTCACTGGATCCAGCTGTCCGGCCAGCTTGGCAATGTGCCGTACACTACCGTGGGCGGTAACTGTGACAACAAGCTGTACACTATAGAATTGTGAATAACATCCATCCTTGAAGAAGGAGATACTTTCTATTAATCTAGAGATTAATCTAGAATTGTAGCCATCAAGATTGAGAAGTATAGGCTCTTCCTCCCTATTTCGGAGACCGGAATCAGACCAACTGAGCAGGGCACATCACTGGTGTGGGCTGAGAGGAGTGAAGTGTGATCTGGACATGTGTGCTCAGACTGTTGTCACCCACAGAGAGGCAGCCCTACTCCCACCAGTGACTTGCCCCGCTCAGTTGGTCCAATTCTGGTCTTCAACTTGGAAGGATCAAAGCTACAACAATAAAGGTATTTACAAAACTCCGAGAGATCATCTTACAGGAACAGGGTAGGTAGCAGAAGTATATTAGGAAAGTGTTAGTTAGGAAGGGTTAGGACAGAGGGAGGAGGGGGCGTCACATTTGTAGTGGAAAACCTCTTTTAAGGGACATTTACACTGTAAGATAATCGTGAACAAGAGTTCTTAATAAAAGCTTGTTTCATGATAATCTTGCAATGTGAACAGGGATTCGATCAGATGTTGAAGCAGCCTTTCGCAGCACGTAAGATCGTCATTCTCGGCAGCACATTGTCCTGTGTAAAAAGAACTCACTGCTGAGAACAATAGTGGTTTGTGTACTGATAGATCTGTTATAGTGTGCATCATTTACACCTGTCTGTAAACAGGCCTTTTAATGACCTCCGATCCGTGAATGTTTACTGATTGGCGGTTGTACCGTTGTGCTCAATAGTTTACATACTCCGGCAGATTTTTTGCTTTCTTGACCTTTTTTCAGAGAATATGAATAATAACACAAAACTTTTTTCCCCCTCTTGGTTAGTGGTTGGGTGAAGCCATTTATTGTCAAATTACTGTGTTTTCTCTTTTTAAATCTTAATGACAACCAAAAACATCCAATGCCCCTGATAAAAAGTTCACATCCCCCAGTTCTTAATACCGTGCATTGCCTCTCTAAGATCAATGACAGCTTGACGTATTTTGTGGTAGTTGTGGATAAGGCTCTTTATTTCCTCAGATGGTAAAGTCGCCCATTCTTCTTGGCAAAAAGCCTCCAGTTCCTGTAAATTCCTGGGCTTTCTTGCATGATCTGCGCTTTGCTTGAGTTCTCCCCAGAGCGGCTCAATGATATTGAGGTCAGTAGACTGAGATGGCCACTCCAGAACCTTCACTTTGTTCTGCTGTAGCCAAAAACAGGTCAACTTGTCCTTGTGTGTTGGATCGTTGTCATGTTGGAACGTCCAAGTACATCTCAATTGCAGCTTCCGGGCTGATGAGTTCACATTTGCTTCCAATGTTTGCTGATAACATGCCTGATTCATCTTTCCTTCAACTTTGACCAAGTTTCCTGTGTCTTTGTAGCTCACACATCTCCACATCATCAGTGATCCACTTCCATGCTTTACAGTAGGAATGGTGTTCCTTTCATTATAGGCCTTGTTGACACCTCTCCAAATGTAACGTTTGATTTTGGTCTCATCACTCCAAATTACCCTGTTCCAGAAGTTTGGAGGCTTGTCTCTGTGCTGTTTGGCGTATTGTAGGTGAGATACTTTGTTGCATTTGCACAGTAATGACTTTCTTCTGGCGACTCGACCATGCAGCTAATTTTTCTTCAATTGCCTCATTGTGCATCATGATACATCCAGACCGCTAGTTTGCAGTGAGTCCTATATTTCAGCTGATGTTATTTGTGAGTTTTTCTTTGCATCCCGAACAATTATCCTGGCACTTGTGGCTGAAATGTTTGTTCGTCTACCTGATCGTGGTTTGGTTTTTACAAAGCCCCTGATTTTCCATTTGTTAATCACAGTTTGAACACTGCTGACTGGCATTATCAATTCCTTGGATATCTTTTTGTATCCCTTTCCTGTTTTATACAGTTCAACTCTCTTTTGCCGTTGATCCGTTGACAATTCTCTTGCTTTCCCCATGACTCACAATCCAGAAACATCAGTGGCTGGATGAAAGATGCAAGAATCTGTCTGGATCCCAGAAACTCAATCAGCTTTAATGCACACACTGATTACAAGCAAACAGGTCACAGGGGAGGATGTTACCTTTATTAGCCATTCAAACCCATTTGTGTCAACCTCAGTGCATGTTATCAGGCCAAAATCACCAGGGTATGTGTGTAACTTTTGATTAGGGTCATTTGGATGTTTTTGGTTGTCATTATTATTTAATAAGAGAAAACACAGTAGTTTGACTATAAATGGCTTCACCCAACCACTAACCATGAAGGGAAAAAAGCTTTCAATTGTATTGAGTCCCCGGTTGTTCCTTCTAAACAGACCTTTACTTTTTCAATATCAAAAATTGATGTTCTATGAATTTCGAGCTCCACCCCTCAGGACGGTCCTGTGTAGGAACATTTTGCAGCATGTAGATGAGATTTGTTAATATTTTACCCACTTTCCTGCTATATTTGCAAATTTGAACTGAAAATCCACAGCATTTTTTTTCGTCTTTCTTGAATTTCACCGAAAGGAGTGAAATCAGTCTGACTCCAGTAGTCTTACTATAGAGGTTCAGGCGGTTGATATGCCATCCCCCATGGTTCACACTGCAGCTCTTACCTGGGTATTGGAATATTCATTTTGTAGACCAGAGAAGCAGTTTATGATACTGTTCGGCGAGTTGGATGGATGATACATATAATACATACCGTGTATACTCGCGTATAAGCCGAGTTTTTCAGCCCAAAAATTGGGATGAAAAGTACCCCCCTCGGCTTATACGCGAGTCAGTGATGGTCCCTATGAGTATACAGCAGCCCCAGTAATCCAGGGCCCCCCCAGCCTTGCTCCGGTCACCTGTAAAGTAAAATATACTTATCACTGTCCTGCTGCCGTCCGCGCCCGCCGCTGCCGACATCCACGATCCTCCATTTTCATGCGTCTTCTTCCGGTTTTCTCTGTTCGTCGCAGGCAATGACGTCATTGCCGGCGCCGAACACAGGAAGTCGGAAGAAGACGCATGAAGATGGAGGATCGTGGATGTCGGCAGCGGCGGGCGCGGACGGCAGCAGGACAGTGATAAGTATATTTTACTTTACAGGTGACCGGAGCAAGGCTGGGGGGGGCCTGGATTACTGGGGCTGCTGTATACTACCGCTGGGGCTGCCGGGGCTGCTGTATACTACCACTGGGGCTGCCGGGGCTGCTGTATACTACCACTGGGGCTGCTGGGGCTCCTATATACTACCACTGGGGCTGCTGGGGCTCCTATATACTACCACTAGGGCTGCTGGGGCTCCTATATACTACCACTGGGGCTGCTGTATACTACCAATGGGGCTGCTGGGGCTCCTGTATACTACCACTGGGGCTGCTGTATACTACCACTGGGGCTGCTGTATACTACCACTGGGCTGCTGGGGCTCCTGTATACTACCGCTGGGGCTGCTGTATACTACCACTGGGGCTGCTGGGGCTGCTATATACTACCACTGGGGCTGCTGTATACTACCACTGGGGCTGCTGGGGCTGCTGTATACTACCACTGGGGAAGCTGTATACTACCACTGGGGAGGCCTGTATACCACTGGGGGGGCCTGTATACCTGTGCTGGGGTCCACCCTCGGCTTATACACGAGTCAATAGGTTTTTCCAGATTTTTGGGGCAAAAGTAGGGGGGTCGGCTTATACACGGGTCGGCTTATACACGAGTATATACGGTAGCTTCTTTACTTTCCAAGTGCCGGTATTATTTCTTTGGTAGGGATGTTCCTCTACCCAGAGTCTTTTTGTTTGCCCCAAACATTCCTCCTCCTCCCATAACTACATAAATGAAATCCCAAATCTGGTGGTCTACCCTCTTCACTGATTCTCGACTGACCTTTCGGCATCTTTCATGAAATCATATATTGCTAGAGTTAGAAGGGACCTCCTGGGTCATCGTGTGAAAGGACCTCCTGAGTCATAATGTGATGGGACCTCCTGGGTCATAGTGTGATGGGACCTCCTGGGTCATAGTGTGAAGGGACCTCCTGGGTCATAATGTGATGGGACCTCCTGGGTCATAGTGTGATGGGACCTCCTGGGTCATAGTGTGAAGGGACCTCCTGGGTCATAGTGTGATGGGACCTCCTGGGTCATAGTGTGATGGGACCTCCTGGGTCATAGTGTGATGGGACCTCCTGGGTCATAGTGTGATGGGACCTCCTGGGTCATAGTGTGATGGGACCTCCTGGGTCATAGTGTGATGGGACCTCCTGGGTCATAGTGTGATGGGACCTCCTGGGTCATAGTGTGATGGGACCTCCTGGGTCATAGTGTGATGGGACCTCCTGGGTCATAGTGTGATGGGACCTCCTGGGTCATAGTGTGATGGGACCTCCTGGGTCGTAGTGTGATGGGACCTCCTGGGTCGTAGTGTGATGGGACCTCCTGGGTCGTAGTGTGAAGAGACCCCCTGGGTCGTGGCGTGAAGGGACCCCCTGGGTCGTGGCGTGAAGGGACCCCTCCTGGGTCGTTGGCGTGAAGGGACCCCCTGGGTCGTGGCGTGAAGGGACCTCCTGGGTCGTGGCGTGAAGGGACCTCCTGGGTCGTGGCGTGAAGGGACCTCCTGGGTCGTGGCGTGAAGGGACCTCCTGGGTCGTGGCGTGAAGGGACCTCCTGGGTCGTGGCGTGAAGGGACCTCCTGGGTCGTGGCGTGAAGGGACCTCCTGGGTCGTGGCGTGAAGGGACCTCCTGGGTCGTGGCGTGAAGGGACCTCCTGGGTCGTGGCGTGAAGGGACCTCCTGGGTCGTGGCGTGAAGGGACCTCCTGGGTCGTGGCGTGAAGGGACCTCCTGGGTCGTGGCGTGAAGGGACCTCCTGGGTCGTGGCGTGAAGGGACCTCCTGGGTCGTGGCGTGAAGGGACCTCCTGGGTCGTGGCGTGAAGGGACCTCCTGGGTCGTGGCGTGAAGGGACCTCCTGGGTCGTGGCGTGAAGGGACCTCCTGGGTCGTGGCGTGAAGGGACCTCCTGGGTCGTGGCGTGAAGGGACCTCCTGGTTCGTGGCGTGAAGGGACCTCCTGGTCGTGGCGTGAAGGGACCTCCTGGGTCGTGGCGTGAAGGGACCTCCTGGGTCGTGGCGTGACGGGACCTCCTGGGTCGTGGCGTGACGGGACCTCCTGGGTCGTGGCGTGACGGGACCTCCTGGGTCGTGGCGTGACGGGACCTCCTGGGTCGTGGCGTGACGGGACCTCCTGGGTCGTGGCGTGACGGGACCTCCTGGGTCTTGGCGCGTGACGGGACCTCCTGGGTCGTGGCGTGACGGGACCTCCTGGGTCGTGGCGTGACGGGACCTCCTGGGTCGTGGCGTGACGGGACCTCCTGGGTCGTGGCGTGACGGGACCCTCCTGGGTCGTGGCGTGACGGGACCTCCTGGGTCGTGGCGTGACGGGACCTCCTGGGTCGTGGCGTGACGGGACCTCCTGGGTCTGTGGCGTGACGGGACCTCCTGGGTCGTGGCGTGACGGGACCTCCTGGGTCGTGGCGTGACGGGACCTCCTGGGTCGTGGCGTGACGGGACCTCTCTGGGTCGTTGGCGTGACGGGACCTCCTGGGTCGTGGCGTGACGGGACCTCCTGGGTCGTGGCGTGACGGGACCTCCTGGGTCGTGGCGTGACGGGACCTCCTGGGTCGTGGCGTGACGGGACCTCCTGGGTCGTGGCGTGACGGGACCTCCTGGTCGTGGCGTGACGGACCTCCTGGTCGTGGCGTGACGGGACCTCCTGGGTCGTGGCGTGACGGGACGTCCTGGGTCGTGGCGTGACGGGACGTCCTGGGTCGTGGCGTGACGGACGTCCTGGGTCGTGCGTGACGGGACGTCCTGGGTCGTGGCGTGAAGGGACCTCCTGGGTCGTGGCGTGAAGGACCTCCTGGTCATCGGGTCCAACCCCTGCTCAAAGCAGAATTCACTAAACCATCCCAGACAGATGTCTGTCCAGCCTCTGTCTGAAGACTTCCATTGAAGAGGAACTCGCCACCTCTCGTGGCCGCCTGTTCCACTTGTAGATCACCCTCACTGTCGTAAAGTTTTTTCTAATCTCTAATGTGTCTCCTCCCATTCAGTTTAATCCCATTGCTTCTAGTGTTTCCTTGTGCAAATGTGAATAAAGCTGATCCCTCCACAGTGTGACTGCCCTTGAGATATTTGTCGACAACCATTAAGTCTCCTCTTATCCTTCTATACATGCCCAAATCCTGTAACCGTTCCTCATAGGACATGTTTTGCAGACCGGTTACCCTTCTGGTCACACTTCTGTGAACTTGCTCCAGTTTGTTGATGTCTTTTGTGAAATGTGGAGCCCAGAACTGTGTCCAGTGTTGACTCTTTAGTCTTTGATATTGACAACCATCTTTATTTCTGCAGTATGAATTCAAAGCAAAGAATATCAAGAAGAAGAAGGTGAACCTGCTGGTGTCTGTAGATGGAGTGAAAGTGGTCCTAAAGAAGAAAAAGAAGGTGACTGGCATATTTTCTGTATGTTCATTTCATTTTTCTTTAACATTGTTTCCATAGCTCATCTCTTAAAGGGCACCTTTCACTGTATTTATTTTTATTAAATCAGAATACTACTTCCATTTGCCGGTGTTCAGTGATCGTCCATTCCAATGTTATGTCTCCCCCTTCCCCTGTAATATGACGCAAATTCTCCCTTCTACCAACTGGGTGTGAACCACACAACTTTTCTCGGGGCACTTCTTCTCCTCTGATGCTGCTGGCCAATCAAAGCACGGCCACGCCCACAGATGTTATGTTGTTCACGCCCAGTTGGTAGAGGGGAAAACTTGCACCTTTGTTTTCAGAGAGTATAACTTTTGACTAGATGGAAACAGGAAAAAAAAAACTTCCAGAGTTGTCACAGGCGCCTTCATAGGTGCTCCAGTATAGCAGACACGGGCGCTCGTTGGGCCCCCATTCTCCATTTCACCCCACCAGCTCTCTGCCTTTGCATCATATGGAGAACTGATTCCTAGAAGTGACTGCTCCTGTGTTTAAACCTGAGACATTCTTACAAATCTGTCCCTGTGTCATGTATGTGTCCGACCATGCAGGAATAAGTGGGGTATACCACAGCTCCTAGGCGGGGAGGAGGTAAAAAAGTATACAGACATTGTAGCCAGGGATCACAGAATATAAGAGTATACACACATTACAGCCGGAGATCACAGAATATAAGAGTATACAGACATTACAGCCGGGGATCACAGAATATAAGAGTATACAGACATTACAGCGAGGATCACAGAATATAAGAGTATACAGACATTACAGCCAGGATCACAGAATATAAGAGTATACAGACATTACAACTAGGGTTCACAGAATATAAGAGTATACAGACATTACAGCTGGGGATCACAGAATATAAGAGTATACAGACATTACTGCCGGGGATCACAGAATATAAGAGTATACAGACATTACAGCCAGAGATCACAGAGTATAGGAGTATACAGACATTACAGCCGGGGATCACAGAATATAAGAGTATACAGACATTACAGCCGGGGATCACAGAATATAAGAATATACAGACATTACAGGCAGAGATCACAGAATATAAGAGTATACAGACATTACAGCCGGGGATCACAGAATATAAGAGTATACAGACATTACAGACGGGGATCACAGAATATAAGAGTATACAGACATTACAGCCGGGGATCACAGAATATAAGAGTATACAGACATTACAGCCGGGATCACAGAATATAAGAATATACAGACATTACAGCCGGGGATCACAGAATATAAGAGTATATAAACATTACAGCTGAGGATCACAGAATATAAGAGTATACAGACATTACAGCCAGGGATCACAGAATATAAGAGTATACAGACATTACAGCCGGGGATCACAGAATATAAGAGTATACAGACATTACAGACGGGGATCACAGAATATAAGAGTATACAGACATTACAGACGGGGATCACAGAATATAAGAGTATACAGACATTACAACCAGGATCACAGAATATAAGAGTATACAGACATTACAGCCGGGGATCACAGAATATAAGAGTATACAGACATTACAGCCGGGATCACTGAATATAAGAATATACAGACATTACAGCCGGGGATCACAGAATATAAGAGTATATAAACATTACAGCTGGGGATCACAGAATATAAGAGTATACAGACATTACAGCCAGGGATCACAGAATATAAGAGTATACAGACATTACAGCCGGGGATCACAGAATATAAGAGTATACAGACATTACAGCCGGGGATCACAGAATATAAGAGTATACAGACATTACAGCCGGGGATGACAGAATATAAGAGTATACAGACATTACAGCCGGGATCACAGAATATAAGAGTATACAGACATTACAGCCAGGATCACAGAATATAAGAGTATACAGACATTACAGCCGGGGATCACAGAATATAAGAGTATACAGACATTACAGCCGGGATCACAGAATATAAGAATATACAGACATTACAGCCGGGGATCACAGAATATAAGAGTATATAAACATTACAGCTGGGGATCACAGAATATAAGAGTATACAGACATTACAGCCAGGGATCACAGAATATAAGAGTATACAGACATTACAGCCGGGGATCACAGAATATAAGAGTATACAGACATTACAGCCGGGGATCACAGAATATAAGAGTATACAGACATTACAGCCGGGGATGACAGAATATAAGAGTATACAGACATTACAGCCAGGATCACAGAATATAAGAGTATACAGACATTACAGCCGGGGATCACAGAATATAAGAGTATACAGACATTACAGCCGGGATCACAGAATATAAGAATATACAGACATTACAGCCGGGGATCACAGAATATAAGAGTATATAAACATTACAGCTGGGGATCACAGAATATAAGAGTATACAGACATTACAGCCAGGGATCACAGAATATAAGAGTATACAGACATTACAGCCGGGGATCACAGAATATAAGAGTATACAGACATTACAGCCGGGGATCACAGAATATAAGAGTATACAGACATTACAGCCGGGGATGACAGAATGAGAGTATGACTATACAAACATTTTGACCCGCCACAACTGCCGGATTTCCCGTATCGCGACCGTAAGCCCCATAGAGAATGAATGGGGGGGGAACTTGCCGCAGGTGGACCACAAGCCTGCCGTTAGGCGGCAGCTGCGGTAAATCTGCGGGATCTGCTGCATTCAGCGAAAAATGCTGATGTGAAAGCAGCCTTACTTGGTTACTGCATGCAATTAATTATATAGACACAAAAAATAATAATGCACTGAGAAATAAATCAATGCAACAATGGAAGCAAAGGGAATTGCTTACCAAACTGTCTCATAATAGACACACAAATACCAAGTGATTAGTAAAGGAGACGTTTATCCAACAAATCATTTACAAAAAGTAAAAGACTAATTATTAAAGTTAGAGAACGGAGCATCTAACCTTAATATTGTGTTTACTTTTTGCAAATGATTAGTTGGATAAACGTCTCCTTTACTAATCACTTAGTATTTGTGTGTCTATGCTGAGACAGTTTGGAAAGCAATTCCCTTTGCTTCCATTGTTGCATTGATTTATTTCTCAGTGCATTATTATTTCTATGTCTATGAATTGCATGCTGTAACCAAGTAATTGCTCTCATGCTCATTTCCTTGTATTGCATATTGTGATTGGGGTCCTACATCACCACCTCGTTCAGGGATTCCTTCTTTTATTGTATATTTGCAAACATTGGTATTGAAGGATTATAAAAATATTCTTTAGCCTTTTTGTCACCATGCGTCTGTGTCTACTGTGCGTTTTTTGCTACGTTCTGCAGCCCCCACAGCTTTATCATTACAGTCTATGTAATTTTCCATTAGCTGTTGTTGCAGAAATCTTCTGCATTTTTTAATGTCCCTGCAATTAACATGCCTGTTTTTGGGCTGTATTTTCCCCATAGAATCCACTCTAGGCCCCCAAAAAAGCATCACAAATAGATGGGTATTCACACAGTCGGTTTGTGGTGCTTTTTTCCTGCAATTTCCAAAACAAAAATGCTCCAATACTCACCCTCCCCGGCGATCCGTGATTCTTCCTCCGTTCACCGGCAGGAGCTGTCTTTATCAATCTTCCAGGAACTGCGCCACGTGACTCAGCCTGTCACATAGTGCGCAGGATCTGGAAGATCGATAAACACATCTCCTGCCGGTGAACGGAGGAAGAATCACGGATCGCCGGGGAGAGTGAGAAGGTTTGTCTGTCTTGTCTCTGTGTTTGTCTGTCTGTCTTGTCTCTGTGTTTGTCTGTCTGTCTTGTCTCTGTGTTTGTCTGTCTGTCTTGTCTCTGTGTTTGTCTGTCTGTCTTGTCTCTGTGTTTGTCTGTCTGTCTTGTCTCTGTGTTTGTCTGTCTGTCTTGTCTCTGTGTTTGTCTGTCTGTTTTGCCTCTGTGTTTGTCTGTCTGTCTTGCCTCTGTGTTTGTCTGTCTGCCTTGCCTCTGTGTTTGTCTGTCTGCCTTGCCTCTGTTTGTCTTTGCTTTCCTCTGTGTCTGTCTGCCTTGCCTCTGTGTCTGTCTGCCTTGCCTCTGTGTCTGTCTGCCTTGCTCTGTGTCTGTCCTGCTTGCCTCTGTGTCTGTCTGCCTTGCCTCTGTGTCTGTCTGCCTTGCCTCTGTGTCTGTCTGCCTTGCCTCTGTGTCTGTCTGCCTTGCCTCTGTGTCTGTCTGCCTTGCCTCTGTGTCTGTCTGCCTTGCCTCTGTGTCTGTCTGCCTTGCCTCTGTGTCTGTCTGCTTGCCTCTGTGTCTGTCTGCCTTGCCTCTGTGTCTGTCTGCCTTGCCTCTGTGTCTGTCTGCCTTGCCTCTGTGTCTGTCTGCCTTGCCTCTGTGTCTGTCTGCCTTGCCTCTGTGTCTGTCTGCTCTCGGTCTGTCTGCTTGCCTCTGTGTCTGTCTGCCTTGCCTCTGTGTCTGTCTGCCTTGCCTCTGTGTCTGTCTGCCTTGCCTCTGTGTCTGTCTGCCTTGCCTCTGTGTCTGTCTGCCTTGCCTCTGTGTCTGTCTGCCTTGCCTCTGTGTCTGTCTGCCTTGCCTCTGTGTCTGTCTGCCTTGCCTCTGTGTCTGTCTGCCTTGCCTCTGTGTCTGTCTGCCTTGCCTCTGTGTCTGTCTGCCTTGCCTCTGTGTCTGTCTGCTGTCTGTGCTGTTGCCTTGCTCTGTGTCTGTCTGCCTGCCTCTGTGTCTGTCTGCTCTTTTGCCTCTGTGTCTGTCTGCCTTGCCTCTGTGTCTGTCTGCCTTGCCTCTGTGTCTGTCCTGTCTGTCTTGCCTCTGTGTCTGTCTGCCTTGCCTCTGTGTCTGTCTGCCTTGCCTCTGTGTCTGTCTGCCTTGCCTCTGTGTCTGTCTGCTTGCCTCTTTTGTCTGCTGCCTTGGGCCTCTGTGTCTGTCTGCTCTTGCCTCTGTGTCTGTTGCCTTGCCTCTGTGTCTGTCTGCTTGCTCTGTGTCTGTCTGCCTGCCTCTGTGTCTGTCTGCCTTGCCTCTGTGTCTGTCTGCCTTGCCTCTGTGTCTGTCTGCCTTGCCTCTGTGTCTGTCTGCTTGCCTCTGTGTCTGTCTGCTGCTTGTTCTGTCTGCCTTGCCTCTGTGTCTGTCTGCCTTGCCTCTGTGTCTGTCTGTCCTTGCCTCTGTGTCTGTCTGCCTTGCCTCTGTGTCTGTCTGCCTTGCCTCTGTGTCTGTCTGCCTTGCCTCTGTGTCTGTCTGCCTTGCCTCTGTGTCTGTCTGCCTTGCCTGTCTGTCTGTCTGTTCTGCCTTGCCTCTGTGTCTGTCTTTTGTGTGTCCCCTTATTTGTGCTGCATTTAGGTTTGTGGTGCTTTTGCTCATAGACAGCTGTGTTAGGGTATATGCCCACAGGACGTTTTTTAAGCAGTCCTGAACGCAGCGAAACCTGAGGATCCTAGAGTCCTCGACAGGAGATTAGCTATGATCTTGTCTGTGTTTTTTGCGTGCTTTGCGCGTTTTTCCAGCGTTTTTTCCTCTAACTTTAGCAAAAACGCAGGAAAATAATTAACATGTCAATTCTTTCCCATCTGTACCAAAACCGCAGGGCTTGACAGTTCTTGACACTTGCAAAACCAATGTGTGGGCACAGCGCTTCTGTGAAACACATTGGTATTGCTGGGAATCAAAACCGCAGGAACAAATTAGCATAAATTACCATAAAACCAATGGTAAACTGCATGCAGAAACCGCAGCAAAAACTCAGGAAAACCATCCTGTGGGCACATACCCTTAGTGTAGCTGACAAATAAGCCCAGTGTGCACAGAGCCTTATTGTTGAACAGTGAAATCTCTTGGAATTCCCTGTATACTCTTGTGCTTGTTGTAATAGTTTGTGTATGTCTTAGAGCTGCTTGTTTCTTAGCCCCCAATACAATTTATATATATATATATTACTAAATGTCTATTCTGTAGATCCCAATCATTCATGCACGCCTCTTTATAATGAGTGTCCAGACAGACATTGTGGGTGGACATTATTTCGGGCTCACCTAGGTGGCCGTCTTTCATCATTAATGACTGACTGTCTTGTTACAGAAGAAGGAATGGGACTGGGATCAAAGCAAGATGATGGTGATGCAGGATCCCATCTACAGGTTGGTGCCAGCAGCACACACACAATTAATGCCGTTTTGCCAGTGGAAATAAATAAGCAATTAGTTCTAGAAGGATTTATGTGATCCCAGTAATTTATGTGACTTGTACCATGACGGTATTGAGTGCATCCATCAGCAGGAGGTCAACAATGCAGGAAACAGATCTGATGTAATCCAATATCACAATTACCATTCTCCATAAACTGCTTTCTTCACATATTTTGCAGTGATTTTCACCCATAGACCTCAATCTTGGCTCCTAAATACACAGCACTGTTCATACTGTGAGTATTTAGCGCAGATTTGGCGTGAATTTTGCGCTAATGACATAAGGCTCCACTGTATTTTTGGTCACCAGCACAGGTACTGCAGGCAGGTATGGGCTGCCACCTTACCCCCAGCTGCCTATTTTTGCCTGGCTGGTAATCAAAGATACAAGGGAACCCTTTTTTTTTTTTAGAAGAAAAAATATTTCTTTTAAAAAAAATTAATTAAAAAAAAATTACGTGGGGCTTCACTGTATTTTTGGTTGCCAGCCAAATAAAACTAGGCAACTGGGGTCTGGAATCCTCAGCGTGGGGAGGCCCGAGCGTTCTGGTACCCCCACACTGCGCACTGAAGCCCACAGCCGCTCCAGAAAATGGCGCATTCATTGAAGGGCCATATTCTGACGCTCAACCCTGACTCTTCCAGTTACCCTGGTGTCTGTGGCGAACTGGATTATTAATGGGTTATTAGCAGTCAATGTTAGACCCGGCCATTAGGAGTCTCTAGTAAATAGTAAATAATACACAACCCATAGAGATCAATTATTTTATTAGTACAAAAAAAACAAACACTTATCTTGACTCCATCTTTATTGTTCCCACATACCCTCCAACGGTAATCCACAATGATGGTCCCACGACGCTTAATCGCCTCTGCTACTTTCAGAGACAGCAGGGTCCTCTTGCTGCAGCCTATGGGATTACACTGCAGCTGCATTGTATTGCAATAATCTGATTGTCATACAGTGCAGCTGTCAGTGTTGCATACCCCAAGTCCCAGAGATTCCTCTCACTGTGGGACCAGAAGCTGACTGATTTCCGGCTCTCGCTGTAGTGTCACAGTCTGGGTCACTTGATTTCAGCTACAGCTTTAAACTCGGTTGAACTTTTCCACGTCACTGCGCTCGCAGTTTCCGTTCTCGGGAGATCGGGCAGCCAATTGCAGCCTGCAGCCGCCTAAGAGAATGGCGCATTCATGCATGACCTTGGGCACCATGTATCAACCGTTCGGTTCCCTTTAATAAAATCTCAGCCACAGGCTGTGGAGAAAATCTGCAATAAATTTCCACTGTGAATGGTAAAATCTGTTTAATTCCTGCAACAAAATCTGCACAAGTTGGTCTGGATTTTCTCTGCTGATTTTATAGTGAATAGTCGTATGCACATAAGCTCTCTGCATATCATGCAGCTACAAGGGTTGAAAGAAAAGTAATGCCTCCAACTCTGTAACTCCTCAGCAGATGGCAGCACTAGTATGCGGCAAGTATTGGACTGTTTAGTAGACTCTCCTCTATAGCTCCAGTTGGGAGGAAGCCTTAGCAATGAATAGTTGGGTTGTAACACTGTAAAAAATGGAACCCTGCGGAGACAGTCAGTTAATGCGATTTAAGCAACGCGCTGTCATTGAATTCTTGACGGCAGAAGGTGTCGCCCCATAGGAAAGAGAATGCTGTGAACCCTGTGCGTCGTTGTTTAAAGATTGGTCCGAAAGGAAAAGGGAAATGTTTTGCTGTAGCATGACAATGCCAAACTGCACGCTTCACATGAGACTGCCGCTCACCACCGTACGGCGCCCTCCATACAGTCCAGATTTGGGGCCGCCTGACTTCCATCTGTTCCCGATAATGAGAGAAGATCTGCGGGGACATCGCTGGATATGATGAAGGTGAGAAAACTGTGAGAGGCTGCGGAAACAGTGTCGACTTCTCCCGTTACAGCTTCAGAACACCTGTTCATCGTTGGCAGACGTATGTCCTATTGTCTGCTGATTGTGTGGAAAGGTGAATATCGGTAATTAAAGATCACATTCTAAGGATTATTTCAGCATTTGATATATATATATTTTTTTTTTAATATTTCCATCGAAACCCAAGTTGGAGGCGTTACTTTTCATTCAACCCTCATAGGGTTGATTATATTTGTCTGATTTGATCACATTTTGTAATGACTTCCATCGCCCGCTCTGATGCAGCTGATCCATCTTTATTTCTTTGATGCAGAATATTTTATGTTTCTCATGACTCCCAAGACCTGAAGATCTTCAGTTACATTGCCAGAGATGGGTCCAGTAATTCCTTCCGCTGCAATGTGTTCAAATCCAAGAAAAAGGTACGTCTAACGCCAGGATCAGCCCCATGTTATGTTACATTGCATAGGGAAAACTGTGTGATAGCTGCACCCCATATAACCATACAGCAGGGCAGGTGAGGGTAAATCTTAAAGGGGTTGTCCACTACACAACTGCTTCTCCATCCCTATGTTTCTTTCTTGAAACATAATAAGGGTGGAAACACGTTGTGCGAGATGCATGTGAGTATGTCGCATGCATCTTGCATGAGTCACCCGACCCCTGCCTCTCTGAACGGGAACGTGGGGCTCCATAGAAACAGAATCCGCTCCATGCTTCCGTTCAGAGAACTGGTGGCCAAACCGGGTGACTCATGTGATATGCATGTGAGACACTCGCATGCAGCTCGCATACCCTAATACTTACACTCACCTGTGCTGCCATCCCAGCGGTACGTTCTCTGCATCTCAAACAATCAGCAGCCGCTTCACTCTCCCCACCCTCAGTCATATCGCATACATCCGGAGAAAGTGAGAGAGCAGCTGCGCTCGTTTCCTTCGGATTTATGCAAGTTGTTTGAAGCTGGAGAGAGTGAAGCGGCTGCAGGGATTGTGTGACACAATAATGTTACTCTATCCCCAGAAGAGGCAGTGCCGATACCGCTGGAGTGGTGCCCACACTTCAGAAGAAGGGAAGGGGATACCCCTGTAAAAGGGGAACTCCAGGTAGATCATTTTTTTAGTACTGTCCCTGCCCTCCTACGTGATGAAGCAGAGCTGTCCACCACAATTCTAAGATCTATAGATCACTTATAAATCAATAAAATCATATCTGCTCCTCAGCTCTCACCCCTCCCTCAGGGGACAGCGAAATTCAGTCATCCATAATGCTAAAGTGTTAAAGGACAGCAAGCTACCAAGTTGATATGGAGTAGGGGAGACCATGGCAGTGCTGAATCAATCAGTGCAGTGCTCTGCCTCTGCTCCTAGCCTGATACATGGCAGTACACATTATGCACCATCATATAATTGTACAGCAGAAGATCACAGTGTGTATTTATATCTGCTTGGTGACATGATTGCTATTTGAAGGGAGAACACCCCTGTTAATACATTATATAGGATGGTATATCAAGGGCAGGATTGTAGTGTGGCCATGGGGTCGGTGGCCACGCCACCTGTTCATACAGAAGTGTGAGGGGGCAAGAATGTAACATAATCCTGGAGTCCCCAGGATCCACGTCCCCGACACATCTCCTGTCACTGCTGCAACATGAGGCTGAATTTCTCTGTCGTATGAAAAACTATAAGAAATGTTCTGTGTGTTTGCTGCCTGCAGATGTTAGTTGCAAACTATGAGCCGGATTCTTTCTATAGACTCCGTATTTTGACATCACTTTGGTCTCCTGAATCAGGAGTTTTTCACGATTGCTTTTTTTTGTGCTTGTGGATGTTATTTAAAGGGACTCTGTCAGGTCATTTTTCAGTATAATGCTAATAGTACCCTTGAATAGTGCTCGGACAAACCATTCAGACTATGTAAAAATTGTTACTGTAGCCTTTGTAGTTCTCTTGCTATAAGCACCTGCACACCCAGCAGGCAGCTATCTCCAGCAGTAAAAGTACCGGACTAGTGAATAGTCTGCAGTATGTAAATGTTAATTTTTTCTGATCATCATAATGGGAGACCCAGACAATGGGGTTTAGGGCGCTGCCCTCCGGAGGTCACACTAGGTACTACAAGTTTGTAGCACCGCCTCCTCCGCTTATAAACCCCCACCGTAGGAGACATCCTCAGTTTTAAACTTAGTGTGCTCGGAGGATCACGCTTTGCTTGCACTTCACTGCATTCTCACAGCTTACGTGATGGCGTATGAAGACAAGGTAAAATGGTCCCGCTCGGGACCCCCGACAGCCTCCCCGCTCACCCTCTGCGGAACACGCTGGTGGAGGTACCGGAGGGCTTTTAGCCTGGACACTTCTGTGTTCTCCCGGTACGCTGTCGCGCTCCTTCCTTTCCATCCCTCCATGGAGGCTCTGGTAAGGGGGAGCCTGGAGCCTTGCACAGCTCCGCTCCGTCCGAGGCCTCCCTAAATGGTGCTTACAGACCGGACGGAGCCAGCCCAGTCCGAGGCCTCCCTAAATGGTGCTTACACTCCGGACTGGTGCTGTACCCCCGTCCGAGGCCTCCCTAAAGGTGCTTACAGACCGGACCGGCACTGAGGCACCTGGTGTGTCTCCTGTGTGCCTGGGGGTAGTGTCTGTCACTGTGGTGTCATGACACTCAGACCGCGCGGTTACCCTCGGGTCCGCGGTTCTGGCGGTGACCCTGTGCTGGGGTCTCCCTGGCTGACCGCCCTGTGTGTCACAGGGGCTGAGGCTGCAGACTGCGAGTGTTTTGATGTGTACATGCAGTCTGAGAGTGTGTGTGGTGATATTCACACTCTTTTCCCGCGCTGCGGGCTCCGGCACCTCCATTGCTGAGGCAGTCTGGAGGAGGAGGAGGCAGCCCTTATGGTGACATCACCGCTGGGCGTGTTGTGTGTTCTTCCCGCGTGTTCCTGGCTCCGCCCACATCTTCACTGTCGGCGGCCATCTTCTCCCTCACTTCCCGGCTGGGATCTGGCTGCAGCGCGTGTCTGCACTTGCAAGGGAGACCGGAACTCGCGGAGGTCACACACACTCACCGCTTCCTCCTACCGCTTTACTGCGGTCGGTAAGCCACCGGGATTCCCGGGTTGTTTGTGAACTTTGGCTTATATTCCCCTCACTGTGGAGATGTCCTCAGTTGGGAAGCATGCTGCTAAGGCGGCAGTGGTCACCGTTTCCTGCGCTACATGCAACGGGACACTGGTGGAGGGGTCCTGCAATAACTGCGGACGCCCAGAGGCCCGATCTGCTACTATTGAGTCTGCAAATCTGGGATTATACCCTGAGGTTCAGGTGATCCCAGGGCCATGGGAAACGCAGAATAAGATCAATGAATCTCTGCTGTCCCAGATGTCCTCCATGTCGCAAACCCTGGAGGCACTGCATAGGAGACTGGAGAACCCAGCTACTCCTCCTAGTTACCCCCGGGTGTCTCTTACTTCTGCTGTAAGACCCCCTAAGCGAGCCCGTGAGGCTTCTCCTGAGCTCCAGACTCTCTCTGAGGAGGAGCGTTCCTCTGATGGTGAGGAAGATGATGGGGGTTCTACTCTTGGGTCTATGTCTGAACCTCCAGATGGGGTGGAGGATCTGGTGTCCTCCATCAATGAGACATTGCGTCTTGTCACTCCTCCTGAGGAGGTGACTGTACACCCCAAGGAGATATACCAATGGCTGCGGCCAGAGGCTAGACCAAGTGGCTCCTTCATGGACCACACTAATTTCGGAAGGGTGATTAAAGCTCCCAGGTTGCATCCTGGGCGGCGTTATGTCCGTAAAACTAAGGACAATCGCTTTCCCTTTCCCCAGGAGGCGCTCCAGGAATGGTCGCAGTCTCCCAAGGTGGATGCTTCCATGACTAGGATTGCTGCGCGCTCCTTGTTTTCTGCCTCTGATAGCTCCTCATTGAAGGATGCTACTGATAGACAGGTCGAGCAACTCGCCAAGTCTTCATATGAGGCTGTGGGGTCCTCGTTTGCCCCTAATTTTGCCGCAGTCTGGACCCTACAAGCGATTACTATCTGTTTGGATGGTATCACTGATCTAGCTAGGTCCAGTCCAGAGGTCCTGGCTCTCACTGAGAGAGCAAGGGCCTATGCGGACTATGCCAGGACGGCATCTTTGGAAACTGCCACTCGCTCTGCTGTGGCCTCGGCCAATGCAATTGCGATCCGCAGGCTGTTGTGGCTGCGTCTTTGGGACTCAGATGCCACATCTAAGAAGATTTTACAAAATCTTCCGTTCGCTGGTGACAGGCTGTTTGGCACCGAACTGGACAAATTGATAAAGGATTCTGCTGAGTCTAAGATACCGCAGAATAAGCCTAAGCCACGGTACACCGTGAAAAGGAACCCTAAGCAGTGGTCCTTTCGCTCCGGTTCACAGTCATCAACGGCGTCCACTCGCTCAGACCGAGGGGGCAAGCCTGCTACTCAGTGGCGTTCCAAGAGTCGTCAGAAGAAGCCGGCGGGGGCAGCGGCTGCCACCCCCAAGCCCGCCTCGACATGACTCGCTCTCTCATCCTGCCTCCCCACAGGTGGGGGGCCGCCTGTCCCGCTTTCAGGACCAGTGGCTCCTTCACATTCAAGATCAGTGGGTTCGAGACGTAGTCTCAAGAGGTTACAGGATAGAGCTGACGTCACAACCAATACACCGATTCCATCGGTCGGTTCCATCCCCAGAAAAGGCTCAGGCTTTTCACCTGGTGTTGGAGGGACTCCGCAGAGACGGAGTGGTGGTCCCTGTGCCACCGGAAGAGAGGTTCAGGGGTTTTTACTCCAACCTCTTTATTGTCCCAAAGAAGGACGGCTCTTTTCGCCCGGTGTTGGACCTCAAGTTGTTCAACCGGCACGTGTTGGTTCGGAAGTTCCGCATGGAATCCCTGCGCTCAGTGATCGCAGCTGTGTCACAGGGAGACTTCCTAGCGTCCATCGATATCAGGGACGCTTACCTTCACGTACCCATTGCACCAGCTCATCAGCGCTGGTTGAGATTCGCAGTGGGGGAAGAGCACTTCCAATTTGTGGCACTGCCGTTCGGGCTAGCCTCAGCACCACGGGTGTTCACAAAGGTGATGGCCTCCATGATGGCTCTCCTGCATGCGCAGGGACACGCCGTCATACCCTATTTGGACGACCTGTTGGTCAGGGCGCCATCGGAAGACCTTTGTCGGGTGAGCCTGGAGGTGACCATGAAGTCCCTGGAACGGTTCGGGTGGCTTATCAACATTCAAAAGTCGACCCTGGTTCCGACCCAGTCATTGACATATCTGGGCATGGACTTCCACACGGACTCGGCCCTGGTGTCCCTACCTCACGCCAAGCAGCTTGCGATCCAATCAGGAGTGCAGAATGTCCTCCTGTCTCCACAGTCATCCCTACGGGTATTGATGAGACTGGTGGGTCGCATGGTAGCGGCGATAGAGGCGGTGCCGTTCGCACAATTTCGCCTCCGTCCTCTCCAGCTGGAGATTCTTCGCAGATGGGACAAGAGGACGATTTCTTTGAATCGGCTGGTGACGCTGTCACAACCAACCAGGGATTCCCTACAGTGGTGGCTACAGCCACATCATCTGGCACGGGGACGGTCCTTCCTAAAACCGTCATGGTTAGTGGTGACCACCGACGCCAGTCTGAAGGGCTGGGGAGCGGTGTTCTTGCACCACAGGGCTCAAGGCCTCTGGACTCAGTCGGAGTCGGCGTTGCAGATCAACGTGCTGGAGATCAAGGCGGTCTATCTGGCGCTCCTGGCGTTTCAGAAATTCCTGTCAGGACAACCCATTCGGGTACAGTCCGACAATGCGACGGCCGTCGCATACATAAATCATCAGGGAGGGACCAGAAGTGCTCAGGCCCTCACCGAAGTCCACCGCATTCTAGCTTGGGTGGAGGAAAACGGCTGCCTGATCTCCGCAGTTCACATTCCAGGGGTCGAGAACTGGGAGGCCGACTATCTGAGCCGACAGGGGATGGACGCCGGAGAGTGGTCTCTACATCCAGACGTCTTCCGGGACATCTGCGGCAGATGGGGCACTCCGGACGTGGATCTGATGGCCTCACGGCTAAATCATCAGGTGCCCCAATACGTGGCGAGATCATGGGATCCTCAGTCTCTGGGGGCGGATGCCCTGATCCTGAGTTGGTCCAGCTTCCAGCTGCCATATGTGTTCCCGCCTCTAGCTCTGATTCCCAGGGTCCTGTGGAAGATCAGGACGGAATGCAGAGTAGCCATTCTAGTGGCTCCAGATTGGCCCAGGAGGTCCTGGTACCCGGACCTGTGGCAACTGTCAGGCGGACACCGGTGGGCTCTTCCAGAGCGCGCAGATCTTCTCGCGCAAGGCCCATTCTTCCACCTCAATTCCAGGGCCCTCAGATTGACTGCATGGCTCTTGAGGCCTGGCTGCTGACATCCAGAGGTTTCTCTCCTACAGTGGTTGCCACTATGAATCGGGCAAGGAAACCCGTTTCCAGGAAGATATACCACAGAACGTGGAAAATCTTTTTTACCTGGTGTGCCTCTGGTGGTCACTCACCGTGGCCGTTGTCTATCCCGACATTGTTGGCCTTCCTACAGTCGGGTTTGGAGTTGGGATTATCCCTTGGCTCTCTGAAAGGTCAAGTATCAGCACTTTCCGTGCTATTTGACAGGCGCTTGGCGCTCCTCCCGAAGGTCCGCCAATTTCTGCAGGGGGTGTCTCGGGTGGTTCCGCCCTACAGGCGGCCCCTGGACCCTTGGGATCTCAACATGGTCCTGGCGGCTCTGCAGAAACCGCCGTTTGAGCCACTGAGAGACATCTCTCTCTCTCGTCTGTCCCAGAAGGTGGTCTTTCTGGTGGCGATTACGTCTCTGAGAAGGGTCTCAGAATTGGCTGCACTTTCGTGCAAGTCACCCTTTCTGGTGGTCCACCAGGACAAGGTGGTGTTGCGCCCACGGCCTGAATTTTTGCCGAAGGTGGTTTCAACATTCCACTTGAACCAGGAGATTGTTCTCCCATCATTTTGCCCCGCTCCCGTTCATCAGGTTGAGCGCGACCTCCATACTCTGGATCTCGTGAGAGCTGTACGCATTTATGTGTCCAGGACCGCCTCCTTTAGGAGTTCGGATTCCTTATTTGTCCTCACGATGGGTCGCTGTAAGGGGTCCGCGGCTTCAAAGTCGACCTTGGCCAGATGGATCAAGGCTCCCATTCAGGAGGCTTACCGGTCTTCTGGTTTGCCTATCCCGGTGGGTTTGAAGGCACACTCTACTAGAGCTGTAGGTGCCTCTTGGGCCTTGCGACATCGAGCTTCTGCTCTACAGGTGTGTCAAGCGGCCACTTGGTCCAGCCTGCACACTTTCTCTAAGCACTATATGGTGCATGCCCATGCCTCTGCGGATGCGAGTTTGGGCAGGCGGGTTCTCCAGGCGGCGGTTGCCCACCTTTAAAAGGGAACCATGTGTTATCCGTCTTGTTGAGGAACTCTTCCCGCCCTGGGGTATTGCTTTAGGACATCCCCATTGTCTGGGTCTCCCATTATGATGATCAGAAAAAAGAGAATTTTGTTTACGTACCGTAAATTCTTTTTTCTTGAATCATCAATGGGAGACCCAGCACCCACCCAGTTGTTCCGTTGCATGTTTGCATTTGATCTGTTCTCTGTTGAGACAGTGTTTGCCGGGTTGTTGAACCGTCTGTGCACGGCATTCTTCCCGATGTTTCGGGTGTGGTTTATTTCTCCTCGCAGCTTATGGACTAAACTGAGGATGTCTCCTACGGTGGGGGTTTATAAGCGGAGGAGGCGGTGCTACAAACTTGTAGTACCTAGTGTGACCTCCGGAGGGCAGCGCCCTAAACCCCATTGTCTGGGTCTCCCATTGATGATTCAAGAAAAAAGAATTTACGGTACGTAAACAAAATTCTCTTTATTATTCACTCCTTCTCAGGCAGCTCTCCCCTCCTTCCCCTGTGCTCTGCCTCACTTCCAGTATAATTTTCATATTGCTGTCCTGCATTGAGCTTTTGATGAGGAGAGGGAGGGAGAGATGGCAGGCACATATCAGATAACTCATCTAGGTAAGGCAATCTCCTCCCTTTGTTGCTCTGAGCAGAAGCCGTGCTGTCTGTGAGAGATTCTGTGTGTTTATTTGAACATTTGTTTTGCTGCATACAAGGAGAGCATAGATAGAAGGATGTAGCCCCCCCACCTCAATGTGAGTGACTTTTACTGAATCTTGGTTCTGTGCAGTGATGTCAATATGTGACATGAATATTCATTCCTTGGGGAGTGTGCAGCAGAGAAGCAAGTGATCACTCACTGTAATTGACAGATGGAAAGAGTCTCTTTATTTGAAGTTTACACAGGATAGGAGGGAAGTATAAATAGACATACAGCTGCATCTCCATGAATTAGAATATCAAAAAGTTAATTTATTTTTCAGTAATTCAATACATAAAGTGAAACCCATATATTATATAGAGTCATTACACACAGGGATCTATTTCATGTGTTTATATCTGTTAATGTTGATGATTATGGCTTACAGCCATTGAAACCCCGTAGCTTTCATACACTTAAAGTAGGGAGGATGCAGGATTAAACACTGTGCTGCCGTATTCCACGAGACCTCAAAGGGTGAATATAATACTGATTTATTAGTCCACGCGTTTGAGGGCTCCCTGAAACATGGCAATATATTGATTTGTTCTAAGGAAGGGGCCACGGAGCCCTGAAATGCGTTGACTAATAAATCAATATTATATTCACCCTTTGATGTCTAGTGGAATATGGCAGCGTGGTTTTGAACCGCTTCACGACCCAAGATGTAAATGTATGTCATGGGTCGGGTTCCGATGTTTGATGTTAGCTACAGTGCTGCGCTCACATCAAACATCTGACATCTCAGCTGATCTTATTAGCTGAGATGTTGGGCTTACAGCACCGATGGGATCCGATCGGTGCTGTTAACCCCTTAGTCGTTCACTGGCAGCTTGATCTAAAGGCACCGCGTCGTTCCCCGCCGTGATCGGAGATCCCACGATAATATCGCAAGATCTCCGGGCGTCACGTGATGGATTCCAGGGTCTTGGCAGGACCCCGGGCTATCAGCCTTCACTTCCTGTGAGTGGTTGGCAAGTGCTGCCAACCAATGACAGTGCGCATTTGTGATAGATCCCAATGTGCTGCAGCTCATCAGGACCTGTCACAAGCAGCAGTGTGTCTCCCTATGGGGCTGTATGAAATAAAGAATCAATGAAAAAATAAAGTTTATAAAAATATGAAGAAAAAAAAAAGTTCAAATCCACCCCCCTACTCCCCCATACAAAATAAAAGTATTAGAAAAATTTAAAAAATACCCATTCGGCATCACTGTGTTCAGAAACACCCGGTCTATCAATATATAAAATCAATTAACGAGAGCCGTAAACTGCGGAACAGGAAAAAAGGTCCAAACGCCAAAATTACGCTTTTTTTTTGGTCGCCAAAACATTGCTATAAAATGCAATAACGAGCGATCAAAACTGCGGATCCCCCCAAAAATGGTGTCATTAGAAACATCAGCTCAAGACAAGGTGAAGCCTCTATCTATTTAGATCATGTTTTATCTCTCAGACCCTTCATCCTCCCTACTTTAATTTTCTGAGATAATGACCTTTTGGCTTTTGTTGGCTGTAAGCCATAATCATCAACATTAACAGAAATAAACACATGAAATAGATCCCTCTGTGTGTAATGAATCTCTATAATATAAGTGTTTCGCTTTATGTATTGAATCACTGAAATAAAGGAACTTTTTGATGATATTGTAATTCATTGTTTTGCACCTTTATATGAATAGTAAGAGCTTCACCAGAGGAATTAGAAAATGATATCAGTAAGGCTGCGTTCACACACAGCGTTTTTGTGAGGATCTGTTTTTGGGGCAAAACGCATCGTTGTGTGTGTGACCGGCCTGCACTTTTTCGGTGCGCTTTATACTTACCTTGCCGTGACCGCCGGTGTCTTCTCCTCCCTGCCAAGCCTGCAGTGAGCGGCGGGCTCTAGAACCCCGCAGCACCATGTGACCAGTGACGTTGCCCGGTCACATGCTGCTGTTTAAGGTCCTGCACAAGGTCCTACAGCGCCGGTATGATGAGATCTCTGGGGGAACGCGACGAGGCTAGTACAAAGTGTGCTGAAATAGGTGCAAAGAATTAACATGCCCATTCTTTTTGCAGACCATGTGAATGGAGCTGCATTCACAGCACTAAATAGCGCTCCATAAATGCCAAACATACGCTGTGGTGTGAACGCAGCCTTACATAGGGATTAGGTATTTTTGACCTGACAGATTCCCTTTAATAGGATTTTTGTTGTTTTTGGCTCTAGTGTACTGTTTTAGTATTATACTAGTATATTGCTATCGATACATGAGTCTTCTAATGCCCTATAGTTACCCCTGTCCATCTGCCGGCGCTGTATGCTCACTGTTCTATATATATTTCTGTCTCATTACTTGTACCGTTGTCCATCGGCTCCGCAGTCTTTCATGCCGTTAATGAGCGGCCATAGCTTCTGCTTCCCCTGGCTACTCTCATACAGAGCGGCGGCCTCCAGCTGTTCTCCTCACCTCTTCCTCTCTATAAAGATGCCAACTTCTTGCTCACGGCCTTTCCGCTTCCTGATGTGTACAGTCCGGCATTCAGGAGATCCGCAGTTATTAAAGGAGGACATTGTTGTCCCTTTTTTCATTATTGCCAGTTTCCATGGAGAATTTAATATCTTAAGTCTCCTGGGTCGCTGCTAAAATAAATCTCAATGTTTGCTGAAGTTTGTGTTTCCCATTGTTCTGTGCGGGGGTCATAGATTTTAGCAAGCGCTGCCAGTTCATTTTAATTAAATCCCTTTCACTTTGCACTGACTGTGGATTTATCATATGAATGTACATTTTTTAGCATACTTCAAAGGTGTACATCATATACAGTGGTGTGAACAGCGGTGCTGTCGAGTTAGAGTTGTGGAGTCGGAGTTGGAGTCTAATGTGTGGCTTACTGACTTCACAGCCATGGTTATGGAGTCTGAGTCGGTGCATCATGGAGTCAGTGTCCATTTTGGTGGTGCTGGAGTCTGAGTCAGCTTCAGGGAAGTTGGGGTTGGAGTTGTGGTCGGATTCAGGGAAATTGAGGAGTCTGATGTTTGACTTACTGAGTTCACAGCCATGGTTATGGAGTCAGAGCATCATGGAGTCTGTCTATTTTGGTGGAGCTGGAGTCTGAGTTGTGTTCAGGAAGGTTGTGGGGTTGGGGTTGTGGGGTTGGGGTTGTGGGGTTGGAGTTGTGGGGTTGGAGTTGTGGGGTTGGAGTTGTGGGGTTGGAGTTGTGGGGTTGGAGTTGTGGGGTTGGAGTTGTGGGGTTGGGATTGTGGGGTTGGGATTGTGGGGTTGGGGTTGTGGGGTTGGGGTTGTGGGGTTGTGATCTGATTCAGGGAAATTGAGGAGTTGGATGTTTGGTGTACTGACTTGACAGCCCTGGTTATGGAGTGAGTCGGAGAGTCATGGAGTCGGTGTCCATTTTGGTGGAGCTGGAGTCTGTGTCGGGTTCAGGAAAGTTGTGGGAGTCGGATTCAGGGAATTTGAAGAGTGAGTCAGAGTAGGAGTCGGAATCAGGGAATTTGAAGAGTGAGTCAGAGTAGGAGTCGGATGTTTGGATTGCTGACTCCACAGCTCTAGTGAACCGAGTCACAACCCCTTCTATATGTAATAATGCTGTGAAAAAATAATCAACCCGTCAAAGGGGTTTCCGAGTTTCACTTTTCTGCTTTCTGTATCTAAAGGTAATACAGTTGTCCTTGTTCCCCCTCCCCAGGTCCAGCGCTGCTGCTTGTGCCCTGGTGTTTGACAGGTTGCATCGGTGACTGTGACCACTGCAGCTAGTCATTGGGCTCAGCGACTCGTGCCACCTGCATCGGCTGAGAAGCTGAGGATATCCCTTTAATGATAGCATGTGTACTCCACACCCCCTGTTAGATTGGTATTTTATCATTCATTCTATGCTGTAATACACACCTTTCTTCCTTATTTTCCCCTGCATGTTAGTAGGTTTTTGTAAACCTAAAGCACATTTCCCTGAATTGTTCTCCACTTGTGTACACGGCTCCTTGTGACAGTCCATCATCCCAGCCTTCTGCATTCTTTTAGGCTCTGCTCACTTTTCGTTTGTTCTTTCACTTTTAGGAACAAACAAAAAGAATAAAAGATTCATTGTATCAGATATTCAAACGGAAACAGAGGTGACCCCTCATGAGTGGGGTGGGGGGGTCTATTAGTGTAAAAAAGAAATCCTGCATTCAAAACCTTTTAGCAGGTCTGTAGACTTCGGAAAGGTAATAGGCCAACTGTCAGGACTGTTCTTTACTAAGTATCTTATTAAAGGACAGTTCTGACAGTTGGCCTATTGCCGTCCTGAAATGAGAGAGCCTTCGTACCCCAGGGAAATCCCTCTACCTGTGTTCCCAGATTTGTATCGTAGCTTAGAATGAGGGACTTGCGCCTTAAGGTAATAGAGCGAATGGATGCAGAATGGTGGGATGAAAACGTTGGCGCACACAGCCAGGAATATACAGTAATGATCGTCCTCCGCTCCTCCTGCACCTCCCTCCAGTAAGCCTGTAGGGTCACCTTACCCTGTATCATATATATTTCTCCTGTATATTTGCATTTTGGCACTGGTTTAGTGAGGGCATTTGCATCATCTACTAGTGAATTTGCATCCTTTCACGTTCCACAAAGATGTAGGAAACCTCCCCACTTTCATTGTACGTTGATCTGCTGAGCTGACACTTCTTTTTCGTAGAGCTTAGCCATGCGCGTTGTGCGGACTGTGGGCCAAGCGTTTGAGGTTTGCCATAAGCTGAGTTTGCAGCACACCGAACAAGGAGGGGATGGACGGGAGGATATCGATAGTGAGAAGAGCACGGATGACTCCGGTGTGCCGGGTAAGTGTCACGATAGAGTGGTGGGGAGCCACATTTACTTGTGTCTCAGCTCATGCTAGATGTTGTCTGGTGGTTATCCATCATTCAGAATTGTTAATTCTTATTCTGTGTAAAATGTCACATTATTTTGATTCCTCACATTAAAGGGAATATGTCAGGTGATCTTCTACAATGCCAACGGAGTCTTTCAATAGGGCTTAATCAGCCCTTTCAGGATCAGTAAGTTTTATTGCCGTATCTTCTCCTGTTATCTTGCTGTAAGCTATGGAGAATTTCTTGTGACGTAGTAACTAGTCAAGCACATGTAAATACAAACTGCACATGCCCTGCTCCCCCCAGCGCTGGCATCAGGGATAGGAAATCCAAACTGAATTTGCACTGCTGCCCCCCACCCATACGCCCTCCCTCTCCTCATCAGTGACCACCCATACGCCCTCCCTCTCCTCATCAGTGATCGTAAATGCACTGAGAGGTGGGCGGGGGTAGCAGGGTATATGCAATTTAATTCACATATGCTTGACTAGCGAGCACATGAGACTGCATTCTCCAGAGCGTAAAGCAATATAACAAGAAATTGCAGCTCAATAAAATTTACTGATCCTAATAGGGCTGCTTAAGACTCATTTTAAGATGCCATTAGCACTGTACTAAGTTACTGATCCTAAAAGGGCTGCTTAAGTCCTATTTTAAGATACCATTAGCACTGTACTAAGTTACTGATCCTAAAAGGGCTGCTTAAGACTCATTTTAAGATGCCATTAGCACTGTACTAAGTTACTGATCCTAAAAGGGCTGCTTAAGCCCCACTTTAAGATACCATTAGCACTGTACTAAGTTACTGATCCTAAAAGGGCTGCTTAAGTCCTATTTTAAGATGCCATTAGCACTGTACTAAGTTACTGATCCTAAAAGGGCTGCTTAAGTCCTATTTTAAGATACCATTAGCACTGTGCTAAGTTACTGATCCTAAAAGGGCTGCTTAAGACTCATTTTAAGATGCCATTAGCACTGTATTAAGTTACTGATCCTAAAAGGGCTGCTTAAGCCCCATTTTAAGATACCATTAGCACTGTACTAGAATATCAGCTGACAGATTCCATTTAAAGAGTTTTTTTTTCCCATGTAAAGATAAACCTGTGGGTGTGGTATTGATCCCAGTGGTTTGAGTCCCATTGATACACAAGTTAATGCCCATCTGAACAGGGAAATGGGAGCAATCATCTGCTCCATGCATTCTCTATACAGCCGCCAGAAAAATGACAGAGCTCAGCTTTCTCCTGCAGTCCTATAGAGAATGATTAGAGAGGGTTACCACCACTTCGTTCTGAGAAGGCATTTTGGGTCCTTTGTCTTTGGGATTTACAGGGGTCCTTGTGGTTGGACCCTCACTGATCTGCAAGTCTTACCTGATGATAATAACCCCTTACCCCGCTTCCTATGCTTGTGTTTGTCCTGATGTATGCACTACATTTGCCTTCCAGTGACTCATGTAGTCGCCAGCGTGGATCACAATGCTGATGAGACGGATATTGACGCCTTGGACAGTCCTCAGCCTGGAGACCAGCGTCCCAAATTTAATCGTGGAGTCACGGATTTGGATGCCGTGAAAAGGGAAAGCGACTGTCCTGATGAAAAGAAGGTAAATATCAAATTCCTGATGAGTAATTAGTTAAGCTGTGATCCCCGGCTGTAATGTCTGTATACTCTTATATTCTGTGATCCCTGGCTGTAATGTCTGTATACTCTTATATTGTGTGATCCCCGGCTGTAATGTCTTTACACTCTTATATTCTGTGATCCCTGGCTGTAATGTCTGTATATTCTTATATTCTGTGATCCCCGGCTGTAATGTCAGTATACTCTTATATTCTGTGATCCCCGGCTGTAATGTCTGTATACTCTTATATTCTGTGATCCCTGGCTGTAATGTCTGTATACTCTTATATTCTGTGATCCCCGGCTGTAATGTCTGTATACTCTTATATTCTGTGATCCCCGGCTGTAATGTCAGTATACTCTTATATTCTGTGATCCCCGGCTGTAATGTCAGTATACTCTTATATTCTGTGATCCCCGGCTGTAATGTCTGTATACTCTTATATTCTGTGATCCCTGGCTGTAATGTCTGTATACTCTTATATTCTGTGATCCCTAGCTGTAATGTCTTTACACTCTTATATTCTGTGATCCCCGGCTGTAATGTCTGTATACTCTTATATTCTGTGATCCCCGGCTGTAATGTCTGTATATTCTTATATTCTGTGATCCCCGGCTGTAATGTCAGTATACTCTTATATTCTGTGATCCCCGGCTGTAATGTCTGTATACTCTTATATTCTGTGATCCCTGGCTGTAATGTCTGTATACTCTTATATTCTGTGATCTCTGCCTGTATACTCTTATATTCTGTGATCCCCGGCTGTAATGTCAGTATACTCTTATATTCTGTGATCCCCGGCTGTAATGTCTGTATACTCTTATATTCTGTGATCCCTGGCTGTAATGTCTGTATACTCTTATATTCTGTGATCCCTAGCTGTAATGTCTTTACACTCTTATATTCTGTGATCCCCGGCTGTAATGTCTGTATACTCTTATATTCTGTGATCCCCGGCTGTAATGTCTGTATATTCTTATATTCTGTGATCCCCGGCTGTAATGTCAGTATACTCTTATATTCTGTGATCCCCGGCTGTAATGTCTGTATACTCTTATATTCTGTGATCCCTGGCTGTAATGTCTGTATACTCTTATATTCTGTGATCTCTATGCCTGTATACTCTTATATTCTGTGATCCTCAGCTGTAATGTCTGTATACTCTTATATTCTGTGATCCCCGGCTGTAATGTCTGTATACTCTTATATTCTGTGATCCCCGGCTGTAATGTCTGTATACTCTTATATTCTGTGATCCCCCGCTGTAATGTCAGTATACTCTTATATTCTGTGATCCCCGGCTGTAATGTCTGTATACTCTTATATTCTGTGACCCTGGCTGTAATGTCTGTATACTCTTATATTCTGTGATCCCCGGCTGTAGATGTCTGTATACTCTTATATTCTGGGGTCCCCGACTGTAATGTCTGTATACTCTTATATTCTGTGATAACCGGCTGTAATGTCTGTATACTCTTACATTCTATGATCTCCAGCTGTAATGTCTGTATACTCTTATATTCTGTGATCCCTAGCTGTAATGTCTTTACACTCTTATATTCTGTGATCCCCGGCTGTAATGTCTGTATACTCTTATATTCTGTGATCCCCGGCTGTAATATCAGTATACTCTTATATTCTGTGATCCCCGGCTGTAATGTCTGTATACTCTTATATTCTGTGATCCCCGGCTGTAATGTCTGTATACTCTTATATTCTGTGATAACCGGCTGTAATGTCTGTATACTCTTATATTCTGTGATAACCGGCTGTAATGTCTGTATACTCTTACATTCTATGATCTCCAGCTGTAATGTCTGTATACTCTTATATTCTGTGATCCTCAGCTGTAATGTCTGTATACTCTTATATTCTGTGACCCTGCTGTAATGTCTGTATACTCTTATATTCTGTGATCCCCGGCTGTAATGTCTGTATACTCTTATATTCTGTGTCCCCGCTGTAATGTCTGTATACTCTTATATTCTGTGATAACCCGCTGTAATGTCTGTATACTCTTAATTCTAGTGATCTCCGGGCTGTAATGTCTGTATACTCTTATATTCTGTGACCCCTAGCTGTAATGTCTTTACACTCTTATATTCTGTGATCCCCGGCTGTAATGTCTGTATACTCTTATATTCTGTGATCCCGGCTGTAATGTCTGTATACTCTTATATTCTGTGATCTCGCCTGTAATGTCTGTATACTCTTATATTCTGTGATCCTCAGCTGTAATGTCTGTATACTCTTATATTCTGTGATCCTCAGCTGTAATGTCAGTATACTCTTATATTCTGTGATCCCGGCTGTAATGTCTGTATACTCTTATATTCTGTGATCCCCGGCTGTAATTGTCTGTATACTCTTATATTCTGTGATCCCCGGCTGTAGTGTCTGTATACTCTTATATTCTGTGATCCCCGCTGTAATGTCTTTACACTCTTATATTCTGTGATCCCCGGCTGTAATGTCTGTATACTCTTATATTCTGTGATCCCCGGCTGTAATGTCTGTATACTCTTATATTCTGTGATCCCCGGCTGTAATGTCTGTATACTCTTATATTCTGTGATCCCCGGCTGTAATATCAGTATACTCTTATATTCTGTGATCTCTGCCTGTAATGTCTGTATACTCTTATATTCTGTGATCCTCAGCTGTAATGTCTGTATACTCTTATATTCTGTGGTCCCCGACTGTAATGTCTGTATACTCTTATATTCTGTGGTCCCCGACTGTAATGTCTGTATACTCTTACATTCTATGATCTCCAGCTGTAATGTCTGTATACTCTTATATTCTGTGATCCCTAGCTGTAATGTCTTTACACTCTTATATCCTGTGATCCCTGGCTGTAATGTTTGTGTACTCTTATATCTTCCCCTGCCCAGGAGCTGGGGTATATCCCACCTGTTCCTCCATGGTTGGACACATCCATTACACAGGGTCACATTTATAAGAATATCCCGGGACAGGAACATTTTAACACATCCAATTGTGGAACTTATTTTTATTCTAAGATCTATTGAATACAATGTACAATTGTTGTGGCACAACCCCTTTAAGTAAAAAAAAAATGTTCTTAAAGATGGACAACCCCTTTAAACAGCAGTGGTCACATTAACTAACTTTGCCTTTCACTTCTTTTCAGGATAAAATTCTCTCGTCTCCCCGGATGTTGCTCCCCGCAGACGGTCAGCTCTCCCCGGGAACGCCGCTCTCCGTTCACCACCAGATCCAGCTGCTCCAGCAGCAACTGCAGCAACAGCAGCAGCAAACGCAAGTGGCAGTTGCTCAGGTAAGAAAAGACAGGGACATTGCTAGTTCTTCCGCGGTGACACGGTGCACAGTGATGTTTCATGTATCGATGAATTTCCTGTTTTCCAGGTTCATTTGCTGAAGGACCAGCTGTCTGCAGAAGCGGCCGCCAGGCTGGAGTCCCAGGCCAGAGTCCACCAGCTGCTCCTCCAGAACAAGGACTTGCTGCAGCACATATCTCTGCTGGTAAAACAAGTGCAGGAACTGGAGTACAAGCTGTCCGGAAAAAATGCCAGTAAGTTCTTCTGAAGGTGGGGAGTGGGACTAAGTAAGGGTATGTTCACACACAGCACTTTTGCTTCATTTTAATGCAACTAACTTTATTGAAAGGGAATCTGTCAGGTCAAAAATCCATATGTAACTGATATCATTTTCTAATTCCTCTGGTGAAGCGCTCTCTATTCATGTATTTATTTTATTTTATACCTCCCACCTATTTTGTGTAAACTTCAAATGAAGAGATTCATTCCATCTGTCAATCACAGTGAGTGATCACTTGCTTCTTTGCTGCACACTCCCCAAGGAATGAATATTCATGCATCACTGCACTGCACAGAAGCAAGATTCAGTAGAAGTCACTCACATTGGGGGGGGATATATCGTTCTGTCTGCTCTCTTTAAACATATACTGTTGACAAATGACGTAAAAAAAATGCAGCAAACCCTACTTTTTGGAAGGAGCTATTTTTTACTGCCAAGAAAGCAGGTTTCGCTGCAGAAAATAAGCAACAACAAAAAAACAATGTGTGAACATAGCCTTACTTTACTGTGGCGTAGTCAATAAGTGTGCACATTTACATTGAGGGGATTGTACTCTTGTCAGCACAAAATGCCTGTTCAAACCAAGCACAGATGCTCAGTGCACCCTTAGCATGCCCAAGCAGTACGGTGCACTTTGTAATGCTTTGTCACCTACTTGTTTTCTATCTATGTCTGATCCTCTACAGCTGAGGCTTTAGAGTTGTCCAAGGAGAGCGGAGACGGAGTGAGAATATGTCGCTGGTAACATGTACAGAAATGCTCGGTCACACCAAGGTGCACCAAGTGCCTGTGCATGATTGGTTTTGTGCTGGCATTAAAAGTGGAAAAAAACCCTGTGATTGATCTAGTAATCTGCTTATTAGCTTAAAAGCCAAGGGGATTATGTGGCTGATTATTCTGTCCACTGCAGGAGTCA
This sequence comes from Allobates femoralis, assembly GCA_033576535.1. NCBI lineage: Eukaryota > Metazoa > Chordata > Amphibia > Anura > Aromobatidae > Allobates > Allobates femoralis. The sequence continues at coordinate 128,742,628 of JARQOC010000007.1, forward strand.
ACCCATGCACAGTAATACATGGACCTGCTCTGCTCAGAAAAATTATGTATCTACTAGACAGGGGCTTCTATTCATCAAGCGATTCTAGGACGTGTACAATTATTTATTAGTCAAACTACTCCCGCTATTAATCACAGCCACTGAGGAGGCAAAGGATCCACTGCTGCCTTCCGCGGCTAGTCTTACCCCCCTGTGCTGCTCCTTCCCCCCGGCGTGCTCTCTTCCCCCCCCCTTGCTTCTTCCCCTTCATCCAAGCGATTCTAGACGTGCTCTTTATTCAAACCCCCCGCCTCTTATCCCCCCACTGTGGGACATCTCCCCCCCTGTGCGTGCCTACTCCCCTTCCAGGCAGTGCTGCTAGCTCCCCCCTGTGCGTGCTCTCTTCCCCCCACCCCCCCTCCCCCCCTTGCGTGCTCTCTTCAACCCCCCCCCCCCCCCCTGCGTGCTCTCTTTCCCCCCCCGCTCCCCCCCCCCGTGCGTGCTCTCTCCCCCCCTCCCTTCCCTCCCCCCCCCCCGTGCGTGCTCTCTTCCCCCCCCCGTGTGCTCTCTCCCCCCCCCCCCCGTGCGTGCTCTCTTTCCCCCCCCCTCCTGTGCGTGCTCTCTTCTCCCCCTGTGCTGCTCTCTCCCCCCCCGTGCGTGCTCTCTTCCTCCCCCCGTGCGTGCTCTCTTCCCCCCCCGTGCGTGCTCTCTTCCCCCCCCCCCTGTGCGTGCTCTCTTCCCCCCCCCCCTGTGCGTGCTCTCTTCCCCCCCCCCCCGTGCGTGCTCTCTTCCCCCCCCCCCTGTGCGTGCTCTCTTTCCCCCCCCTCCCCCCCGTGCGTGCTCTCTTCCCCTCCCCCCTGTGCGTGCTCTCTTCCCCCTCCCCCCTGTGCGTGTCTCTCTTCCCCCTCCCCCCTGTGCGTGTTCTCTTCCCCCTCCCCCCTGTGCGTGTTCTCTTCCCCCCCCTGTGCGTGTTCTCTTCCCCCTCCCCCCTGTGCGTGTTCTCTTCCCCTCCCCCGTGCGTGTTCTCTTCCCCCCCCCCTGTGCGTGTTCTCTTCCCCCCTCCCCCTGTGCGTGCTCTCTTCCCCCTCCCCCCTGTGCGTGCTCTCTTCCCCCTCCCCCCTGTGCGTGCTCTCTTCCCCCTCCCCCCTGTGCGTGCTCTCTTCCCCCTCCCCCCTCAGTGCTGGAAGCGGGTTATACACAATGGGGGGGGAGTGGGGGGGGTTATACACAATTGGGGGGGAAGAAGTGGGCGGGTTATACACAATCGGGGGAATGGGCGGGTTATAGACAATCGTGAGGAGTGGGCGGGTTATACACAATCGGGGGGGGGAGTGGGGTTATACACAATCGGGGGGGGGGGAGTGGGCAGGGTTATACACAATCGGGGGGGGGAGTGGGCAGGGTTATACACAATCGGGGGGAGTGGGCGGGGTTATACACAATCGGGGGGAGTGGGCGGGGTTATACAGAGCTCACAGATATCAGTCTCATGTGAGCTCCAAACTGTGATTACTGACCTACACCAGCACAGGAAGTGAGTGCAGGCCCCTGGGGGACACGTGGGGTCAGAAGACGTTGTCACCCCGAATACTCTTATCAGTAATGTTCTTCATGTCTCTTGCCCTGAGTTTTCGATGTGATGAGCTCTGTGTGATCACATTCATGGTCTCGGGTTGGTGGAGGACGTCTTTAGGAAAGGTTCTCCCGGCGGAGCGCCTCGGTGCTGCTCTTCTCCTTCTCTCTGACCTCTACCTTCCTGTCTTTTGCAGTGGGGTCTCAGGACAGCCTCCTGGAAATCACGTTCCGCTCCAGCGTCCTTCCAGTGCTTTGCGATGCTTCAACGCCGAAACCAGAAGACTTCCCTCCACTGAGCGACCCCGACCCGTCCTTCCAGCTGGGCAGCCCGTTAGGTAGGACAGACTGCTTGGTGAAGGTGCAGTGTTACCGCTTTGTTCCAGGCGAGGGGGAAGGCGCTGGTGAACTGCTCGGCAGCCTCGAGCTCTATAGGTTCAGAGAATCTGGAATTGCATCTGAATATGAATCCAACACTGACGAGAGTGAAGAGAGGGAGTCCTTGCAGGAGGATGGGGGGCGGCTGGCTCACGTGCTGCACAGAGACATGCTGGGGGACAGTCTGGACGATGAGATCGCAGTGTGATCGTAGAGGGAGGACGCAAGAACCTAGGTTCAATTGGCTTGTGTTTGTGACATCAGGGGGGCTTCTGCCGTATTTGTACTCTGTGATATTTGCACTGTTCCCTATATACCGTGCGTCTTCTAAAGAGACAGTTGGATTTGTACCGTCTCTGATGTGTTAGATTAAGCTTTCGGCTGTTAGATTATTAGATTCTATGGACTATCCGCTGAACAGATAGTCCCGTTCAGTCTTCTGAGGATACCGGGGGTCGTGCACCTTCTCGGGGTCACACAGAAGCTCCATCTGGACTTGTTACCTTGCTGCCGCTCTGATGCGGGACACATGTATGTTTCATGGGACGTTTCCCAACAGCACACAATGCAAATAAGTAGGCAAAGGCCGCTGTACACAAAGGTGATGTAGTAAAGCCCGGCGTGGGGAGGGCCGTCTGCTGAATGTACAAAGGTCTCACATCCACCCAAGCTCATGTATGTAGACGGGACCTGAGCCACACACAGTTGTCTTTTCATGTCCCTGCTTTGTTTTGATGATTTTTACGAGGCATCGCCTCTTGCTTTGTCCTACTCCCCTCCCGTGCTGTCACAACCCAGTTTTGTAGGTAGGTGTGATCGTAGGGCGTCCATACATCACACAGGATCTCATGGCCAAAATTGTCTTTGAATCATAGCTATTAGAAGCTCTTATTGAAGCTGGCAGGTGCCATTATTGCAATTCTGGTAGCCACAAGCGGGGTCACTGTGCAGTAAGCAGGGCTGTGGAGTCGGTAAGTCAAACATCCGACTCTTCAATTTCCCTGAATCCAACTCCGACTTCACCAAAACAGACACCGACTCCACAACACCAACTCCACAATCATGGCTGTGAAGACCATGGTTCACCCACCCGACTCAGACTCCACAACCAGGGCTGTGAAGACCATGATTGACCCACCCGACTCAGACTCCACAACCAGGGCTGTGAAGACCGTGATTCACCCACCCGACTCAGACTCCACAACCAGGGCTGTGAAGACCGTGATTCACCTACCTGACTCTGACTCCAAAACCAGGGCTGTGAAGACCGTGATTCACCCACCCGACTCAGACTCCTCAATTATTCTGAATCTGACTCCACCCAAAATGGACTCTGACTCTACAACCATGACTGTGAAGTCAGCACGCCAACCATCCGACTCCTCAATTACCCTGAATCTGACTCCCGTCATAAAGGGCACCGACTGACTCCGACTCCACAGCCCTGGTAGTGAGGGGTCTATATTATCCAGACAGGATCACATGGCCACATTCATGGATGTAGTTGTTGGTTGAATGGTTCTGTTGAGAGGCCCCATACACTTGAGACACTTGAGGTGTTTGGGGCACCCGACTCTCCCTCCGACAGATGATGCTGCAGGAGATGAGGATCCATCGTGCCTGATTTCAGACTGCTGGCTCTTGTTTTTGCCAAGAACATGAAGAACTTACCATAAACCCTAGAGGAGTCTGACACAGGGCTGTGGAGTCAATAAGCCGAACATCCGACTCCAACTCCAGCTCCACCAAAATGGATATTGACTCCAAATCCACGACTCTGACTCCATGACCAGGGCTATGAAGTCAGTAAGCCACATATCTGACTCCAGCTCCTCAATATCCCTGAATCTGACTTCACCTAGAATGAGCACCGACTCCACAACTCCGACTCCACAGCCCTGGTGTGACAGTGACTCCCTGATGCGCGCTTATGGAGGAGTTGTGCAGTAGAGATATTGGCTGAATCTCTGGTTCTTCTTGTGTATGGCAGGGGTGGGGAGCTCCAAGCATTGAGAGCCGCCAACAGGTGATGTTTTCAGGATTTCCTTAGTGTTGCACAGGTGATAATATAATCACCTGCACCGGTGAGGATTCCAGCCCCCTGTGCAATGCTAAGGAAATCCTGAAAACATGACCTGTTGGCGGCTCTCAAAGCCTGGGTTTACCCACCCCTGGTGTAAGGGGAACCAAATTTTTAATTAATTGTATGTTTTGGGTCTTATTACAAATTACATAAAGATCCAAAGTAATGATTGCAACTGTCTGCATATTTGACCTTAGTACCCCAAAGCCCCCCCATACACAATATATGGCTGCTGTCTAGGCCCCCCCCATTCACAATATATGGCTGCCGTCTAGGCCGTCCCATACACAATATATGGCTGCCGTCTAGGCTATCCCATACACAATATATGGCTGCTGTCTAGGCCCCCCCATATACAATATATGGCTGTTGTCTAGGCCCCCCCATACACAATATATGGCTGCCGTCTAGGCCCCCCCATATACAATATATGGCTGTTGTCTAGGCCCCCCATTCACAATATATGGCTGCCGTCTAGGCCATCCCATACACAATATATGGCTGCCGTCTAGGCCCCCCCATATACAATATATGGCTGTTGTCTAGGCCCCCCATTCACAATATATGGCTGCCGTCTAGGCCATCCCATACACAATATATGGCTGCCGTCTAGGCCATCCCATACACAATATATGGCTGCCGTCTAGGCCATCCCATACACAGAAGTCCTGTATAAGCCGACCAGAGTATAAGCAGTAGGCCCCTAATTTTACCTTCAAGAACTGGAAAACTTATTGACTCGAGTACAAGCCTAGGGTGGGAAATGTCGCAGACTCCCATCTGTCCCCATAATGGTATATAGCCCCCCATCCTGGTATACAGCCCCCATCTTGGTATATCTGTCCCCATCCTGGTATACAGCCCCCATCCTGGTATATCTGTCCCATCCTGGTATACAGCCCCCCATCCTGGTATACAGCCCCCCATCCTGGTATACAGCCCCCCATCCTGGTATACAGCCCCCCATCCTGGTATACAGCCCCCCATCCTGGTATACAGCCCCCCATCCTGGTATATCTGTCCCCATCCTGGTATACAGCCCCCATCCTGGTATATCTGTCCCCATCCTGGTATACACCCCCCATCCTGGTATACACCCCCCATCCTGGTATATCTGTCCCCATCCTGGTATACAGCCCCCCATCCTGGTATACAGCCCCCCATCCTGGTATACAGCCCCCCATCCTGGTATACAGCCCCCCATCCTGGTATATCTGTCCCCATCCTGGTAAATAGCACCTCATCATGGTATTTAGCCCCCATCACTGTTTATAGCCCCCATCACAGTGTATAGCTTACCCAACACTGTATATAGCCCCCAACGTGTTATATAGTCACCCCATCACTGTATATAGCCTTTACCATCCTTATATATAGCCCCTCATCACTGTATATGTTCCCAATCATAGTATATAGCCCCTCATCATAGTACATAGCCCCTCATCACTGTACATAGCCCCTCATCACTGTACATAGCCCCTCATCATTGTATATAGCCCCCTCATCCTGGTATATGGCCCCCATCATTGTATATAGCCCCATTTAGATCCATTGATCCGACCAGATTCATAGCAGCGCTTACATGTTCTATAGCATAGAGCTTGTCAGTGCTGCACTGATTGCTTTGGAATCCGGCTACTTCTGATATTGCAGCGGTGGCCTGGAAACCAAAACAATGCACATAATAGAATAAAATATCCCTCCGTTCTTGAGAATGGAGATGATTGTTGATGCAATGTGCAGTCGTGACCATTTAGGAATACAAGACTACCCCTTTTGATAGATTTGTTGGTATTTTTTCAGTTTGCATGGTTTATGTGTAACATTTGTTTCCGTCATCTTAGCCAGTCACTCTGGATCTTAGTTGGATCATTGTGACGTTTTTCGGGGGTTTGGAATCATGTCTGTTGCTCCCAAATACTGTATCAGTGTCTGTTCTTCATCATCTGCATTTCTCTACGTCACCAGCAGGAGGCGCTTGCTGTCTGTACTTTTCTGATGATAATCTGGGATGGGAGCGGGCGTTAGTGGATTCTCTTAGCATTGATTTCCTATGATGAAAGGACGACTCCTCATTACCAGAGTGGCCCATAAAGAGCGTCTGCAGCGATCGGCCCCGAGCTCGTCCCTGGGTGCAGACGTTAATCTTCCTGCTCTGTAATGTCCGGCTCATTCTCATCACACAGGTCACTTTATTCCATAATGGGAGGCTCATATGGAGCCTCTAGCGAGGTCCCGAAAACTCATCCAAGTGACCGGTCCATTATGTCCTCACTGGGGCTGTACATGACTCTATAAGAAGTAGAGGTTAAAGGTCACCTGTCACCAGGTTTGGGGATTGTAAACCCTAACCACCACCTGTACCAGATGTAATTGGGGTTCCTGTAACCCCTTATATCCCTAGATGTCCCCCTGCATCTCAGAAATAGAGTTTTATTCTGTTCTCGTGTTTGGGTCATATGAGTGTCTGCAGATTGTGGTCAGCGCGACACCGCTCTATGCCAACACCACCCCTCCTGACTGTGTGCAAGTGGATGATGTCACTGTCATCCACACAATTCCCACGTCTCGCGCCTGCGCAGGGCGCCTCACTGTGCCCTACTGAACAGACAGTGACTACACTGCGCAGGCGCGAGACTTCAGGCATTGTGCGGCTGATGAGACTGAAGTCTTGCGCCTGCGCAGTGGAGTCACTGTCTGTTCAATAGGGCACAGTGAGGCGCCACTGCGCAGGCGCGAGATGTGGGAATTGTGTGGATGACATAGCGACATCATCCACTTGCACAGTCAGGAGGGGCGGTGTTAGCATGGAGCGCTGACCACAATCTGCAGACCACATATGACCCAAACAAGAAATTATCATATGGCACGGAACAGAATAAAACACTATTTCTCCAAAAATATATAAACTATTTGGAGATAAGTATCAGCATCTTCCACCCCTTCCTATAAGGTGTCGGTGACGGCTCTTCTCACCAGCACAGACCACAAACTCAGGTTATTGTTGGCTGACGGCTACTACCCCCAACATCCCCGCACACACGGCTGCTGGGCTCAGACCGTGGCCGTTATATCAGTGAACGGAGGGGGCTGAGACTGCAGCCGGTTATATCAGTGTATGGAGGGGCTGAGACCGTGGCCGGTTATATCAGTGTATGGAGGGGCGGCTGCCAGGCACCTGGCGCTGGTTACAACTTAAGAAAACAAAGGATCAGACTGGTGGAAATCCAACCCACTGACCCGCCTTTACCCACGACCTCGGATTATTGGGTGTCCGGTGTTAAGACATCTGTTGTTTGAACTCTCATATGACGAGATTTACACAAGGTTATAAACATGTGCAGATGTTATATCCAAGGCAGAACGAATGGCCGCTAACATGAGATCAGTGTCACCCTAGTGAAAATGTGATCCTGATCCTTCTGTCCTGATCTCCTCATACACACAAATGCTTGGACAATGGGGAAACACTGAAATGCCGCAGCTAATGGAGAAAAAAGACAGAAACCTCCAAAAACCAAACACTGAACTACTGCGGATAAGCAAAAATATTCAACAATGAATGAGGTTCTTAGATTAACATTCTAAGATTGTATGGACCATAAAACCATAGAGAGGTAGAGCTGGAAGGGACCTCCGGGTCATGGTGTGAAGGGACATCCCGGGCCATGGTGTGAAGGGACCTCCTGGGTCATGGTGTGAAGGGACCTCCCGGGTCATGGTGTGAAGGGACCTCCCAGGCCATGGTGTGAAGGGACCTCCCGGGCCATGGTGTGAAGGGACCTCCCGGGCCATGGTGTGAAGGGACCTCCTGGGTCATGGTGTGAAGGGGACCTCCCGGGTCATGGTGTGAAGGGGACCTCCCGGGTCATGGTGTGAAGGGGGACCTCCCGGGTCATGGTGTGAAGGGGGACCTCCCGAGTCATGGTGTGAAGGGGGACCTCCCGGGTCATGGTGTGAAGGGGGACCTCCCGGGTCATGGTGTGAAGGGACCTCCCGGGTCATGGTGTGAAGGGACCTCCCGGGTCATGGTGTGAAGGGACCTCCTGAGTCATGGTGTGAAGGGACCTCCCGGGTCATGGTGTGAAGGGGGACCTCCCGGGTCATGGTGTGAAGGGGGACCTCCCGGGTCATGGTGTGAAGGGGACCTCCCGGGTCATGGTGTGAAGGGGGACCTCCCGGGTCATGGTGTAAAGGGGACCTCCCGGGTCATGGTGAGAAGGGGGACCTCCCGGGTCATGGTGTGGAGGGGACCTCCCGGGTCATGGTGTGAACGGACCTCCCGGGCCATGGTGTGAAGGGGGACCTCCCGGGCTATGGTGTGAAGGGACCTCCCGGGCCATGGTGTGAAGGGACCTCCCGGGTCATGGTGTGAAGGGACCTCCCGGTCATGGTGTGAAGGGACCCCCGGGCCATGGTGTGAAGGGACCCCCTGGGTCATTTGGTCCATCCCCCTGCTCAAAGCAGGATTCACTAAATCCTCCCAGACAGATGTCTGTGCAGCCTCTATTGAAGACTTCCATTGAAGGAGAAGTCACCACCTCTCGTGGCCGCCTGTTGCACTCGTTGATCACCCTCACTGTCAAACAGTTTTTTCTAATATCTAATCTGTGTCTCCTCTCGTACAGTTTCATCTCGTTGTTTCCTTGTGCAATTGAAAATAAAGTTGATCCCTCTACAGTGTGCCCCCCCCCCCCCACTCCGCTACGCCGCGGTGAACCTCTTAGTGGGTTCCTGACACGTGAGGTGGGGGCACTGTGTGCAGACCACCACCAGAAAATGCACCAGCCTTGCAGACGACCTGGGGTCCTACAGCACCTATTGCTGCACTGCAAGTCCCCTATGGTGTCAGTCACACCACCACACCAGCTATAACATTTCCCAGAGAACTGCCTGAATATTCTATCCCCCATCATCATCAGGGGGATCTAGGAGACCTGTGTCCCCCCCCATAAGCATAGTTGGGTGTCTTTTACAGTAGGAATCAGATCGTTCCACTTACTTTAATGTGTATGACGGCCTTAATGAACCCCCCCATTCCATACATAAGAGTAATGTCAAGTGCACTCTCTAATATTAACTGGATCGGCATGGGGGCCTCCGGACTGCCCGCTGACAGGTGATCCAGAGGAGATCCGAGTCGGACAATTTGAATGTTAACACCTGACCCTTTTGTTACTTAGGAGATAATTCCCCACCAGTGTTGTCTATCAGGTTACTCCTCTCTCCATGGGTTGTGTATTGGGGTGCCCAACCATCAGCCTAATGTGAATGAGGGTGTGACGACACAGCTTTTCTCAATGCTTCTTAATTTGGCCAGACATATTGGTCTTTTGTTTATCTCATGTTTAAATCATTGTTTCTTGCCAGACTATATGGAGCCTGCATTGTTCCAGTTGTGTGGATTACTAATTGAATGTAAATTACCTCCCCATTCTGTCTACATTACCCAAAGGGAAATTATGCATGTGGATTGAAATGCCGACCAATATGAGTACAGCCTTATTCCACCAATCCTGTAAGATGTGTCATCCGGAAACAGGACATTGACCGTTCCGTCTCGTTATAACATTTTATAACCTTTTTATTTATTTATTTATTTGGTTATTGTCCTTTTATTTATTGTTATTTGAATCTCCTCTCCATTGACGGCCCTGTCCGGGAATGAATACAGAATAATAGAACTTCTTATTATAGGTGCATGGAACAAAAGCGTGTCTGAGTTCCGTGTTCTTCACACCTTCCGTGTATCCTACATATTGCAGACCTGTAGGGGGAAATAGAAGATAAATTAGATGTAGATCTACTGACTTTTGCAGCTGTGTAAATTTTTATTATATTTCTTTATATTTATATTTTTTTGTTGGCAGCCAAATATTGCATTTTGGGGAAACTGTAGCATTGTTTTCATGTTACCAAGGTGTATAATACTCCTATAATGCTGTGCAAACCGAGCTAGTAAGGATCAACCGGTGATGCCTCACCCCCCCTCTCTCAATCTTAGTACTTGACTCTCTGCTGCCCCCTGGTGTAAAATCCCCAATATACATGTAAATCCTTGTGCTGGTGATTCTAGAGAAACGCTGACTTTCCTTGTCTGTATTAAGTGCACTTACCTCTCCTTTGTTTAATGACAATAAACCTTATATTTCTATCATTTCTCTCTGTCTTCTGTATTCTTTACTCTTGCTTCATTACATTGTTGCTTATTTAGATTCTTTCCTTTTAGAGAATTGTGCTTTTACTGTTATTTTCTTCTTCTACAAAATCCTCCCTTCTAATTTTTATATTTGGCTATTTACAGATGCATCTCAATGAATTACAATATCATCAAAAAGTTACTTTATTTCAGTAATTCAATACATAAAGTGAGACACCTCTATTATATAGAGTCATTACACACAGAGGGATCTATTTCATGTGTTTATTTCTGTTAATGTTGATGATTATGGCTTACAGCCAATGTTACTACACATATATAATATAAATATATAATTCGTTGTAACAGAACATATAAAGTACATTCACTAGGCACATATATTTGAATGAGGAGCAAAGTTTTCCAAAATAAGGATCATGATCCTACCGGTCTCGGTGTCCTCTTCAGCCTGAGCTCCAGCAGTTCCACCACCAAGCAGACGTGTGCCACTCTGTCCTTCAGCCGTTCTGCACTCTTGCTCAGTCTCTAGCAGACTCTGAGACCAGGGTGAACACATGCCATGGACCTAAGCTAGCCAGGTGCATGTAATCTAGACCTGCAGTGCTAGGATTTAACCCATTCCTACCGGGCTTTGCTACATAACCTCCCCCTCTGCCCAAAGCTGAGGCTTGGCCCCATCCGCCAACACACAGAGACTACTGGTCTTTAAATTGACCAGAGCGGGTGGTTCATGCAAACAAAATTTAAGCCGTGACCATGATGCACTATTATGGGGGTGGGGGTGGGGGAGGGTCTGCTGCTGACATTATGGTGGCAATTTTCCCCAAATCTGTACTAATGTTCTCCATCCTGGAACCCTTTCAGGTATTTACAGTATGCTTCCCATCCTGAGCTCCTTCCTCTTCAATATGTCCCCCATCCTGGTATATATGTTCCTCATCCTGGTGCAGAGGTCCCCCCCATCCTGGTGCAGAGGTCCCCCCATCCTGGTGCAGAGGTCCCCCCCATCCTGGTGCAGAGGTCCCCCCATCCTGGTGCAGAGGTCCCCCCCATCCTGGTGCAGAGGTCCCCCCCATCCTGGTGCAGAGGTCCCCCCCATCCTGGTGCAGAGGTCCCCCCCATCCTGGTGCAGAGGTCCCCCCCATCCTGGTGCAGAGGTCCCCCCATCCTGGTGCAGAGGTCCCCCACATCCTGGTGCAGAGGTCCCCCCCATCCTGGTTGCAGAGGTCCCCCACATCCTGGCAGAGGTCCCCCACATCCTGGTGCAGAGGTCCCCACATCCTGTTCTGATCCTGGCAACTGACGTTTGTCTAATGCAAAATGAGTATTCACTGCTCCCCACACCCACCTCTTGGTGCTCTTTCAGAACTGAGGTGGGTGGAATTATGAGCAAGAAGTTCAGCGAATATTCATTTTCTTTAATAGCGGGCACATATGTAGCCCCCAGACTACACCGGCGACCCTGTCTCCTGTGACATGCCCCTCCCCCTCCCTCAGTGAGCCAAATACATCCAGACTATAAAATGCACTCCCCACTTTGCAAAGAGTGCATCTTATTGTCTGAAATATATTGTGTATGTATAGGCATGTATATATGTGAATATGTGTTGTCGTGTCCTTCGCAATCACTTAGGTAACTATGCAGCACAGCCCTCTCCCCTTCTGCACGACACTGATCTGTCTCATCATGGCAGGAGAGTAGGCCGCACCTGCACAGTCATCCCCGTGAGAGTGATGCCAACATTGCCAAATTTGCCAGGATTGTCCCAAATCTTTAAAGTAGCCCCGAGCCGAAACCAAGCCAAAAAGATCATGTTTATGGAGCGTTACTTGTTGTAGGGGCGATATGTGAATTTCAGAAAAATGTACCTAAGAGACCCAGACGTTATATAGATAAGTTCACTTGTGGGGCACATTCAGGCAACACAACTCATTGTTACTATATGGAGGAGTACAGGTGAACCTGCCACCCCCTCATCCAAATCTCCTTATATGTGGAGAAAAGTACAACTGGGTCTTACAGGTTTATTGAAATATTGCAGACCCAGTAAAGACAATGCAATTGTATATTTTCACAAAACCACCCCACGCCAGCATTCTTCATATTAAAGCCTGATGAAGGGTCTCTAGACCTGAAACGTTGGGGTTTATATTTATTTTTATATATAGGAATTACCCAAGCTGTGCTGTTGTGACATCTGGAATATTTCAGTAAATCTATTACTCTGCTGTTCTCTATATCCTAGTGGACACTGTGACTTCATACATTCCACATTGTACTCTCAGAGACCGCCGCCATAGATAGCAGCCAGAGATTGTAAAGTTAGAGGGAACCTGTCATGTCCTGTTATTATTAAACACCCCAAATGTTATTTAGATCATGTATGTTCATTAATAACCTTTTTAAAAAAAAGTATTCATCCCAAAAGTATTTTAGATTAGCAGCTGGGCAAACGTCATACAGTCATTCGTTGGTAAATAGTTAACATGTCAATTAACTGAATTTATAGCAATGCCCAAATTCAGAAATGCTGAAAGGACCTGTGTGATGTCATGATCATGTGACTAAATAGTGAGCAGTCTAACTAGACGTTACAGACGCACAAAGTCATACATCGATCCAGCTTAAAGGGAATCTGTCTGTCCTTTTATTGTTATTAAACGCCCCAACATTATTAGATCATGTAGTGTTCTCATACTTAAAAAAATTAAATTTTAGATCTTAAATTTTCATCAGCTGTCAACAGTCACGGCTGGTAATTCAGTTTATAGTGAACTATCAATGCCAATTCAGAAGCTAAGACCTGTGTGATGTCACGATCATTGGCTAAATGTGGAGCCAGTCTAACTAGACGTGATGATTCGCTAGTCACACGTGTTATCCAGTCCTTTCGCATTGCTACAAGTGATACATACTGTCACCCCCAGCGAGCCCACGGCAATCCCGATGATTCTCCTATGTGTTTATCGATCTTCCAGATCCTGCTCACCATGTGACAGGCTGAGTCACATGGTGCAAGGTCCTGGAAGATCGATAAATACATCTCCTGCTGCTGCATGGAGGAAGAATCACCGGAGATCACCGTGGGATCGCCTGGGAGGGCGAGTATTGCAGCACTTTTGTTTGGAAATCGCAGGAAGGAGGCATCAAACTGACTGTGTGAATACCCATCTGTTTGTGATGCTTTTTGTGGTGGGGGGGTTAGAATGGAGTCTATGGGGAAGAGGCAGCCCAAAAACGGGCATGTTAATTGTAGGGCCATAAAAACAACGCAGGTGAGTTCTGCAACAAAAACACACGTGGATCCAGCTAATGGAAAATCACATTGACTGTAATGATAAAGCTGTGGGGGCTCCATAAACGCAGCACAAACGCACAGTGGGCACAGGGCCTTAGTCTATGAGACTCAAAACGAGTTGACTAGCCTCATTTCTACTGTGAAAAGTAATCCGGCACTCCTGGTCCTCAGATAGGATCCAACTCCGTAACCAAATAAGATAAAGAATCCGGCACTCAGGGTAATGTTATAAAATTAAGTGGGAATGTGTACAAAATGTGACACTTCTGAAGGAGGAGCGATGAACGAGTAGTAAGATATTCGGATAGATCTGACCCAATACTTTGAAATGTTTAAATATTCTGATCCGAGTGAGTTCCACTTTGACTTGCATTGGACGAGTAACGAGTCATGAAACAGTTCAAATGGTGACAAGTCGCAATCCACATACGCTCCTCTAATGCCGATATGATCTTGTCCCAGGATTTCATCTATGCTGTTCCGCACAGCTATACCAATGACCTCTGTGTGGTCCCATTGACCTCAGAACACTGTGTTTTTTGAGAAAGTGACTGAAATGTCACATTTTATACACATTCCCATCAGGATTACTGCTAAATACTTAATTTTACCACACCACCCCAAGTGCCGGATTCTTTGTCTTATTTACACTCATGTCAGGTCACAGGTGCCAGAAGAGAATCTGAGCTGGAAACCAGGGAAAAACTGGGAGCGGTAAGTAGTTCAATACACTACAGAGCAAAGAACACGCGCGTAGTGTGCATGCGCGAGTGCTCTTTGACCTTTCACCACGCCTGTGCATTACAATACTTTGTACTGCCCTCAGCAGGGCAGAGAGACATGTACAGTAACACAGTGGAGGTCAGTGTGTGGATGACGTAGGACACATCTCCCACACGAAGCGAGAAGAGGACGGCAATCACAAGAGAAAAGGAGGCGCCGAATAAAGACCGGACATTCGAACAGGGCGGTGGAGTCGAGAAGCCAAACCACCAATGCCTGAATTTCCCTGACTTCGACTCCTTGACTCTTTCATACATATCTTGTGTATGACCAGCTGCACTCAGGATACAAGGATCTGTAGATTTTATAGTTAGAGTGGAACCAGAGGCCAAAATTTGTGTATCTCCAATTTATAGGGATAGGATAGAGGACAACGTTCTAATAAGTTGGGGTCCGACCACTGGGATGAAATTCTCATACCCCTCCCCTTGAGAACAAACCGAAAATTGGGCTACTCTGTAGAAATGAGTGAACCTTTGGAAGTTTGGGTTCGGGCGGTGCAGCCAATCTTTTTTTTTTTTTTTGGCACACTGTTCGCGACGCCAGACTTGACCAAGACCTCAATGGAGGTCACCGATTGGCAGTTCAGCTCTCCGCCCACATACAGCCAGCCGTAAGTTAAACACTTCCGAGGGTGGGAGAACTGATATTTTTTTTTTATTACTAATTTTGGACACACACTACACCCAAAACCGGTGATGTTAAGCCCAGTGCGAACCGATAAAACACTGCACGCAGCTTGCACTGGGCCAGTCACCAACTGCACCCGACCACAGAGATGCTCGCTCCAATGCTTTGCAAATGTACAGCCCCGAATTCCAAATTCAGAAAAGTTTGTTCAACAACGGGAAGTTTGGTGAACCGAACCTTGATTGGTTCGCTCATCTCTCTAGTCACAACCACCAAAGGTGAGCCTTCCTGATTTATTTAATGTCAACTATTTACAGTTGTGCTCAGAAGTTTACATACCCCGGCAGATTTTTTGCTTTCTTGGCCTTTTTTAAGAGAATATGAATGATAACACAAACACTTTTTTCCACTCATGGTTAGTGGTTGGGTGAAGCCATTTATTGTCCAAACTACTGTGTTTTCTCTTATTAAATCATAATGACAACCAAAAACATCCAAATGACCCTGATCAAAAGTTCACATCCCCCAGTTCGCTGCGTTCATCTTTCCTTCATCTCTGACCAAGTGTCCTGTGTCTTTGTAGCTCACACATCCCCACATCATCAGTGATCCACCTCCATGCTTTACTGTAGGAATGGTGTTCCTTTCATCATAGGCCTTGTTGACATTTCTCCAAATGTAACATTGATGGTTGTGTCCAAAAAGTTTGATTTTGGTCTCATCACTCCAAATTACCTTGTTCCAGCAGTTTGGAGCCTTGTCTCTGTGCTGTTTGGTGTATTGTAGGCGAGATACTTTTTGGCACTTGCACAGTAATGCCTTTCGTCTGGCGACTCGACCATGCAGCCCATTTTTCTTCAAGTGCCTCCTTATTGTGCATCATGAAACAGCCCCACCGCTACTTTTCAGTGACTCCTGTATTTCAGCTGATGTTATTTCTAGGGTTTTCCTTGAATCCCGAACAATTTTCCAGGCAGTTGTGGCCAAAATTGTTGTTGGTCTACATAATCGTGGTTTGGTTTTTACAAAGCCCCTGATTTTCCTTTTGTTAATCACAGTTTGAGCACTGCTGACTGGCATTATCAATTCCTTGGATATCTTCTTGTATCCCTTTCCTGTTTTATACAATTTAACTATCTTTTTCCCGTAGAACAATACTTATGCTTTCCCCATGACTCACAATGCAGAAACATCAGTGGCTGGATGAAAGATGCAAGAGTTCCGTCTGGATCCCAGAAACTCACTCAGCTTTTATGCACACACTGATTACAAGCAAACAGATCACAGGGTTACTTTTATTAACCATTCAAACCCATTTGTGTCAACCTCTGTGCATGTTATCAGGCCAAAATCACCAGGGGATGGGAACTTTTGAGCAGGGTCATTAGGATGTTTTTGGTTGTCATTATGATTTAATAAGAGAAAACACAGTAGTTTGGACAATAAATGGCTTCACCCAACCTCTAACCACGAGTGGAAAAAAGTTTTTGTGTTATCATTCATATTCTCTGAAAAAAAGGCCAAGAAAGCAACAAATATGCTGGGGTATGTAAACTTTTTAGCACAACTATACTTGGATAATACAGTGCCTGCACTTCTTGTCTTCCCCTTTTTTGCTGAATGTAGAGGGGTCGTGAAAGCTGTAGATGTCTACATTGGTTATCTCACCCACCACAAGCCATGGCTGAATCAAATTTTCCTATCTGCACCTCTAGATATCAAACCTGCCTTTCCCTCCGATAAACCCCCCCTTGTATGTACAGAGCTTCTTTTTTGCCGATCCACTTTATAAATATATATTTGGATTCAAATGTCTTTATATTTCCTCCTCAATTTGCAATCCGAGTAATCGGAGTCAGGTAAGACTTCATGTTGCCCTTTGATGGTCGGTATGTCAAAATTTGTGTATGTGGAGGCTGAACGGCCGCGCCCCCCGCTCTGTGGTTTTGTGTATTTCTTTTTGCAGTATTGGTGTTTTGTGTTCTTGTAGGTATGTGATGATCTTGCGGTCGTGTGATCCTGTTGTCAGTCATTTTGGCATATCCCGTTAGATACTGTTAATGTGTATGGGACACGAAATCCCTTGTTAGAGGAGGTTTGTGATAAAAATGGTTCTAGGGTTTTCTGGCAGACCCTTTCCATACCTCCTCTATATGAGAGTCTCTATAAGACTCTGCAGACATTGGATAGGGGTCATAAACCTATTGTCACGCTTATGGGGGAGTGGGAATCAGGAACTGGATAGTGAGGTAGGGGAGGAGATTCCGGGGAGGCTAATCTGACCCTGGTACTAGGGTCCCTGACTCACTCTGTTCTCGGAGGTACCTCTGAAGGTGAGAAGGTCTGAGTTGCCACCCTTTCTCCTAAGTTCCTGAGAAAGCCCTAGGCACAAAGCCTATACCTCCATCCACAGACCAGGGACAGCCAGCAGGTTCAAATGAAGAGAATTGGGGCAGCTCCAAAGAACGTCTGCGCACCAAAGGTCTCAGATCAGGAATGAGCTGAATCAGCGACATCTGGTGGAAGGGAGCTGAATTATTTATGGCCGAGGGGTGGAGAGCAGAAGACTCAGGCACCCCCCCCCATCCTCAGCTCACCTGGGCTATGAGTCACTTCCACAAACATTCAGCAACCTTCACCTGCAGAGCCGCAGTGACTGAAGAAAAATAAAAGGCTAGTATAAACTATAGCAGCATCAATTGACTACAGGCAGTCAGTACGAGACACTTATGACTGTTAACCTCTATTCTGTAGTGTGCATGGGGGTTTCCCAACTCTTGGAATTTCAATGGATGATTCTTTTGTTCATCAGAGAGAAATTGGCCCCAAGGCAGTCTGGCAGTGACTTTTTTTGTAGAGAACACATGAATGCTTAGCTAACGAGGTTGCAGAACAACTAATTTTTGGACATTTAATTTAGATCTGCTGACCAGTGGCATTAAAGACTGCAGATCAGCTATATGCAATGTAAGCCAATTGATGATCAGTTAATAGCCTGATTACATTGCTGACTGCAGTTTGCATATGAACAGAGTAATCAATATTAATAGATCGTTCTAAAAGCTTTAGACTGTTCTACTCAGTACATGTCTTTGTTACACAGTGCTGTGTACTGCCAAGAATTATTGCCTCCGTCACTACTATTCCATTTCGCCACTGCCTCCTATTGATTCATTGACTGCTCCTTTAACTAAAGTCGCGCAGCATAAAGGATGTAACAGTTATGCGGATACCTTAGGAATCTGATGGCGTAGGGCTAGACAAGACAGAGACTATGATTTCAAGATCAAGTCTGTATTACACATGTGCAGCAAAACAAATTCAGATGAGGGTGCGACAAACAGAGGAGCAGGGCAAAACGATGGAGTGGAGATAGTTCACATACAGCATGACCTGCAGCGGAAATAGTCTTAGTAAAGGAACAGTCCTCATGCAGCATGGCCAGCAACGGAGATAGTCTTAAGCAAGAACACAGTCCCGAACTTCGCAAAGTGCAGTGCCGTTAAATACACAAGTCCAGAACTGTTCGGAGACCACACTGCAATATAATTCACAAGGCGAAACCTAAAAAAGCAGGAGTAGCTTACGTGTAGCAGAGCAGAACATGGATAAACTGGCTAGCTGGAACAGTCCTTTGCAGGGCACAGCTTGTTGCTGGAAGGTAGCCAGAGTACGGTGAGGCCAGCAGAGCAGATGACTGGAAGAAATTATATGTAGAGCAGACTTGGAATGAATGGAATTAGAGCAAGTCACAGGTGTTGCACTGGAGCAGCCAGAGTAGACACAAAATACTCAAGAAGGGCCTGAATGTCGGTCTGGAGCTTAAAGAGGACCTATCGCCCCTTTCCACCCCTGGTGCAATGCTAACTGAATCCAGCTGCATTCAGGGAAGGAATGTCTTCATTGTCCCCATGTCTTTAGCCCCCTGTAAGTTGTTAAAAAGACTTTATAAAGTGTACAGATAAGGAGTCCAGAGGGACTTACTCAGTAATGAGTCATCGCTGTTGCTGGTGTCCTCCCCGCCTCCAGCCCTCTCTGTGCCACCTCCAGCCCTCTCTTGTTCAGCCTTCTGTATGTGTCATCGCACAGAGAGGGCTGGAGGCGGGGAAGGACACCAGCAACAGCGATGACACATACAGGAGGTGGCACAGAGAGGGCTGGAGGCGGGGAGGACACCAGCAAGAGCGATGACACATACAGGAGGTGGCACAGAGAGGGCTGGAGGTGGGTAGGACACCAGCAACAGCGATTACACATACAGGAGGTGGCACAGAGAGGGCTGGAGGCGGGGAGAACACCAGCAACAGCGATGACTCCTTACTGAGTAAGTCCCTCTGGACTCCTTATCTGTACACTTTATAAAGTCTTTTTAACAGCTTACAGGGAGGCTAGAGACATGGGGGACCCCTTCCCTGAATGTAGCAGACACGCTGCATTCAGTGCTGTAGTCAGTTAGCATAGCACCAGGGGGGGGACAGGTCCTCTTTAAATAAGCGGGACAGGCAAGAAAACACATGATCATGATGAGGCAGCAGACACCATCTTGGATAAGGGCAACAAGACACAAAAGGTAAACCGGAAAAGCCGAAATCCTGACAAACGCCAGCAGCCAAGCATGAGGTGGTGGGGAATAGAGCTGGAGTGACAGAGGCTTCTGATGTACACAGAGTTCTTCAGCCTCATTTACATATCAATTAAAACTGATTTCTCAGCAGTGGAGGAATGAACGGCCCATGTAAATGTATTGCTGGACTTGTGTTTGAACGAGCTACAAGTGCATATAAATACTGAAATATTGCGTTAAAACGTTACCGGGTTTTTATTTAAAAAATAAATAAATAAATGTGCCCAAGCTCGAAGAGGCAGGCGTTGACACCTACCTGTCTGCGTGCCTGCTGCCATTCCCCGCCGGGGATAACGTGGCTGTGTCCACACAGTGGCAGCTGCTTCTCTGCTCTGCGAATGGACGGCACAGCCAACCTCATGCTGATTGACAGCTGGATGTCCACAAGCATGACGTCTACTATGACGCCCATCAACAGAGCAAAGAAGCCGCGTCTTTGTGACGTGATGCCACCGGAAGCTGAAAAATCGCCGCAGGAAGATCACTCCATGTATGCATGAACGGCGTGGGCACAACAGGCAGGTAGGTGGCAGATACCGGCCAGGTAGGGCTTAGATACATTTTTTTATTTCTTTCTTCTAAATTCCAGATATCCCCTTTCATAATAATAGAAAATTATTATTATTGATTGGAAGCCAATTGCTGGTAAAGGTGCTTATCATGGATTTGGCCCCTTTAGATTCATGTTATTCTCGATGGGTCATTACCTTTTTATACATCCGGTAATAAGTCTCTGTAATGACAATCTTAGTCTGTGTCTTGATGGGTTGGGGACCTCGCAGTTGGCATCGCAACCATAGGTTTGTGTATCACTGCTCAATAGCAACGGACTGTAAATTGACCAGTAAAATTGTATTCTTCCGACATGTTTGTCTCTACATTGTATATAAGGTTGTTTCTTAATAGAAAGTTGCCTTTGAAGGTACTTGACCATCACTTGCATTATATTGGAGAGACTCTTCGCAAGGCTGTTGAGTCTCCAAGCCAAACATCTGACTCCGACTCCTTAATTTCCCCGAATCCGACTCCAAGTCCACGAAAATGGACACCGACTCCACAACCGGGACTGTGAAATCCGTAAGCCAACATCCGACTCCTCAATTTCCCTGAATCCGACTCCAGTACTCCCGACTCCTTAGCCCTGATGGGCACATGAAGCCTCAATCCTCATACCCTCCAAGTATGTTTCTGCTGGTGATTTCCCTTTAACAACCAGGACTGTGGAGTCGGAGTCGGTGCCCATTTTGGGTGGAATCGGATTCAGGGAAATTGAGGATTCTGAGTCGGAGCCGGATATGTGGCTCACTGACCGCTATGGTTATGGAGTTGGAGTTAGTGTCTATATTGGCGGGGTTGGAGTAGGATTCAGGGTAATTGTAGAGTCTGAGTCGGGTGTTTGGCTTACTGACTTCACAGCCCTGGTTACAAGAGAATATTGTATGCCACTCCGCAGGTATCCAAGCTGGTATAATCTTGTCTCGTGGTCGATTGTCTTCTGCTGTATACAGTGATGCGCATTCATGTCCTATGATATCTAGTAGCCATTAACCCTGTGTTTATTTCACAGTTGACCAAAGCATGTTCCAGAACTCCAATGCCGCCCATATGCCAAAGCCACAGCTGAGCTCTTCCCTAAATCAGTTGACAAAACCTAATCCGAGTAACTCCGATCTCCCGGGGGTCGGCATATTAGCAGGCAGTACCCAGCACTTAAAGAACCTGGGGAAAGCTGTTGGAGCCAAAGTGAATGATTTTCTACGAAGAAAAGAAACGGACAAGGGGGATATCGGGATCACAGAAGTCAACAAGAACGTGGCCTCCGAGCTGTCCTGTAAGGAGCGGACGCTCAGTCTTGGGGATGAAGAAATGTGAGTCCTGGTTCATCATTACATTGAGTGGATTCCGTTACTCTGTATGGTTAGAATGGCGCTTTGAGGATTTGTATATGTTTAGGGCGATGTCATAGTAAAAGCTTTAATGTAATTGTATAGTACAGATCATACTGGCTGTACTCTAAAGAGTGTAGATGAGGAGGAAGGGGTAAGTGTTTCTCCTTGTGTAGAGTGACATGCAAGAACTGGCATGCCAGTAATGAGGAGACTTAAAGGGTATATTTCAGCAGGTTTTTGCTATCTTATCTGAGAGCAGCACGATGTAGGCAAAGAGACCTTGAAAATAACCATGTTTAATTTAGATTTTTGAGTGCAGCTGTTCTGTCACAATCAAAGAATTGAGTTTTAAGCATGTAGCAGAGCTGGGAGAGCTGCCTCCACCCACACCAGGCCTCTGTATGTACAATGTCTATAGATAGAGAGTTGCCCCGCCACACCAGGCCTCTGTATGTACAATGTCTATAGACAGAGAGTTGCCCCGCCACACCAGGCCTCTGTATGTACAATGTAATGAGATCTAGAAATTGGTTGCGCCACGCTGCTTTATATTTTTATATCCACTCTCTGTTAAGTCACCGTTACACTCACCTTTTCCTGTTGTGCTGTCCGCACAACAGGGGGGCTCACGTAGTGAGTGCCCGGGGTCTCTCTCTGGACGGTGTGGATTTCTTTCCCTTTTTCCTCGGTGTCCGCCTGTGTAATTGCACGTGATCCGTCACGTGTTTTCCTCTCCTCTGTTAGATTTGTCTTCTCCTCCGGAGCTGCTCCACCGCTCTCCCCATAGGGAGATAGATATGCAGGCAATGGAATAAAACGATGTTTGGGTGAGCGCTGGGATATGAAGACAGCTACATTTCAACAAGTATTTTACCTGTAAGTTTATTGTTCAAATCACACTAGGTCCTCTCCCACAACATGTTTCGACGCTCAAGGCGTCTTCCTCAAGTGGATCACACTAGGTCCTCTCCCAGAACATGTTTCGACGCTCAAGGCGTCTTCCTCAAGTGGATCACACTAGGTCCTCTCCCAGAACATATTTCGACGCTCAGGGCGTCTTCCTCAAGTGGAACACTAGGTCCTCTCCCACAACATGTTTCGACGCTCAAGGCGTCTTCCTCAAGTGGATCACACTAGGTCCTCTCCCACAACATGTTTCGACGCTCAAGGCGTCTTCCTCAAGTGGATCACACTAGGTCCTCTCCCAGAACATATTTCGACGCTCAGGGCGTCTTCGTCAAGTGGAACACTAGGTCCTCTCCCACAACATATTTCGACGCTCAAGGCGTCTTCCTCAAGTGGATCACACTAGGTCCTCTCCCACAACATATTTCGACGCTCAGGGCGTCTTCCTCAAGTGGAACACTAGGTCCTCTCCCACAACATGTTTCGACGCTCAGGGCGTCTTCCTCAAGTGGAAGACGCCTTGAGCGTCGAAACATGTTGTGGGAGAGGACCTAGTGTTCCACTTGAGGAAGACGCCCTGAGCGTCGAAATATGTTGTGGGAGAGGACCTAGTGTTCCACTTGAGGAAGACGCCCTGAGCGTCGAAATATGTTGTGGGAGAGGACCTAGTGTTCCACTTGAGGAAGACGCCCTGAGCGTCGAAATATGTTGTGGGAGAGGACCTAGTGTTCCACTTGAGGAAGACGCCCTGAGCGTCGAAATATGTTGTGGGAGAGGACCTAGTGTGATTTGAACAATAAACTTACAGGTAAAATACTTGTTGAAGTGTAGCTGTCTTCATATCCCAGCGCTCACCCAAACATCGTTTTATTCCATTGTCTGTATGTACAATGTCTATAGATAGAGAGCTGCCTCCACCCACACCAGGCTGTATGTACAACATCTATAGCTAAAGCTGCACACACCAGGCTCTGTATGTACAATGTCTATAGATAGAGAGCTGCCTCCACCCACACCAGGCTGTATGTACAACATCTATAGCTAAAGCTGCCCACACCAGGCTCTGTATGTACAATGTCTATAGATAGAGAGCTGCCTCCACCCACACCAGGCTGTATGTACAACATCTATAGCTAAAGCTGCCCACACCAGGCTCTGTATGTACATTGTCTATAGATAGAGAGCTGCCTCCACCCACACCAGGCTGTATGTACAATGTCTATAGCTAGAGCTGCCCACATCAGGCTCTGTATGTACTATAGATAGAGAGCTGCCCTCACCCACACCAGGCTCTGTATGTACAATGGCTATAGATAGAGAGCTGCCCCCACCCCCACAAGGCTCTGTATGTACAATGTCTATAGATAGAGAGCTTCCCCCGCCCACACCAGGCGAGATTGTGCATTGACTAAGGTGTCCGTTACAGCAGAGGGCATGTTGAACTGCCCTGCACATGACTTTCAGTTCTTTAATGGTAATCACAGGGTAATAAACCCTTTAGTTTAGGTAAACGCCTAGCCCACACACAGATAACAAATGCACAATTGCTTTTTATTTTTTAACCCCTACAGTATGCTGTCCTCAGCTTACATAGCAAGTTCCTGCCGACAGATTCCATTTAAAAGCCGCAATGTCCTCTGTGAAATAAAATATGCAAACTGTCTCTCCAGAGAGGAAGGAGACCTGAACTCGAGCGCCACCTATTGAAAGTAGCAATTCTAAAGTCAAAAACAACCCTTTAATGAGCCTTTCCATATGACTTAGGATTTCAATCAGAACAGAACCTCAGTTTGGAGGCACGGTGTTTCAGAGTCGTTTTTGACTTTTAGGATTGCTACTTCCAATAGGTTGCACGAGAGTTCAAGCCCTCTTCCTCTCTGAAGATAAGGGAGGAAAGCACTTCATCTTAACAGACCGAGAAGAGATCTCACATGGGTTGTAGAGGGGGAAATCACAGAAATGAAGCTGTGCATGAGCGCCGGTATAGGCAGCACCACACTGGACATGGACCTTCCTTCCAGCATGTATTCTTGTGCGGACAATCTCGCATAAGAAAAATCTGAACCTTGGAGCAAGTTGCAAAATACATATCAGAGGGTCTGAAAACATATGAAAGAATTAAAGTATAGAACTCAGTGCAACGTTTTACCGCTCGTAAATGAAGATGTGTAAATATTTTAAAGTTAATCCGTCAACAGGATTGTCCTATCCCATATGAGAGGAGCATAACATGGGGGTAGAGACCCTGATTACAGCAATGTGTCCCTTACTGGGCTGTATCAGGGTTTTCTTTTATAAACTCACTGTTTTATCTACTGCTGATAAAAACAATGATTATCAGCTCCGTTAGTTGCATTGCTGGATTCAAGGTCTCTGTCTCTACATTATGCTTCTCCGATGAGGTGTCACAAATTAAAACCTGGTGACAGATTCCCATTAAAGGTATTTCCCCATAATCAAAACCAGGGATGTATGTAGAAATCCTAAGGCCACATAGCAGAAGTCCTAATTTCCTGACCCCCCATCAATGGTCTACAGTAAGGGTATGTGCACACGGGGGCGGGTTAGTGGCGGCGGCGGCTGGGCGGGACCCGACAGGAAGCTCCGGAGCCGTCCACCGGCTTCCTGTCGGGTATGTGCGGCGGGAGACGGGCGGGTTAGCGGCGGCGGTGTTGCGGCGGCTGGAAGCAGCACATGATTCTGCTTGCAGCCGCTGCAGAACCGGCCGGAATATAGAGCAAGCTCATTCTTTGCTAACCCGCTGGGAACCCAGCGGGTTAGCAACGGATGAGCATGTGTAAACCGCCGCTGTGTGCACAGCGGGTGTCGGTTTACATAGGTTTCTATGTTAATCCAAACGCCGGTTTGGATTAACATAAATTTGCATGAAATTTATGTAAACCGACCGGCGGTTTACACACCTAATCCGGCCCTAACCCGACCAGTGCGCACATACCCTAAGTGTTTTCAAGTGGAGGCTGATGGTGGGGTTACACGTAGCGATATCGTCCCGATATCGCATACAACGCCGCGGGAGCGCGCATTTTGGGAGCACTTTTCCCGATATCGCATCGCCGGTTTACACGCTGCGATATCGGGAAACAACGTCCCTCCGATGTGTACGCCCACCAACCCAGTAACGACCATTTAACATGGGAGTTAATGGGTGAGGTGCGAGTACGCATCGGAGTTGGGCTGTCACACGCAGCGATCCTGCTACAACGGCCATGCGATATCGGGGAGTTGAATAGCTCTGCTATTCAACTCCGATATCGTTTTGGCATCGTTCCAGCATCGCGTTGGATGCTAAAACAGTACAACGCGCACACGATATCGGGTCCAACTCGCGACCCACGTGACTTTTTGTTGGAGTTGGACGCCGATATCGCGGCATGTAAACCCACCATTAAAGCAGCCAATATGTTACTAAAAGGGGCTGTCCACTACTGGGACAACCTCTTCTTATTACACTTATCTCCCCCATGTAAAATAAACGAGCCTGCACTCCCCTGCTGAGACCGTTCCAGCAGTGTCAGTAATCGAGGTTCAGGGCTCACGTCACATTTGATGTCACATGAGCTCCGCATCCAAGCTTCTCTTCCTGCCTTCAGACTAATTAGCTAATCATCAGGAGGTGACGCTGCCGCTCACTACCTGTTGATTGCTCCTGTGTCCAAAGGCGGGAAGAGAAGCCGGCGATGATTGGACACGGGACTCATGAGATATCACAATGTGACGTGAGCCCTGAACCTCGATTACTGACACTGCTGGAACGGTTCCAGCACAGGAGGGGAGTACAGGGTCTTCTATTTTATCTGGGGAGACGTGGAATCAAAAGGGATTTTCCTACCGTAGTAGTGGATAACCCCTTTAACTCTGTTTCTGGCCGTGGATTTAGAACATTGTATTCTGGGGGATAAATGTTTGATCCACTAATAATTTCTTCCATCTAGAAGTCAATAAACACATAGCAGTGAATACTGTACTGTGGTTCACCTCTACATGCAGGTATGGTCTCGTGTGCTTCCAGGCAGTTCTTCGCACCTGGCTTTCCCAAATGTCCAGGAGCCATTTTACATCGAACAGTAACTGCTATATAATCATTTTATTTTGACATTGGGTGTGTCTTTACCTCAGATTTATTTTCACTTCCTTAAAGCGTAATCGGTGTTTACATTTTTTTTTAATAATAACGTAGAGCAAGTGATTATTATAAACTTTCAAATATACTTCATAAGAGAAATCTGGAAGAAAACCATTCATAAACCTTCCACAAGGTGTCCCCACTAGACTTTTTTCTGAAGCAGGCAAATGTTCATTCTCTGTGAGATCCGTCTTCACACTAAATACGGCCACATAACCATATAAGGGAGGGGCGGGGCCTACAGTGTCCATACTGCTGACTGCAGATGATGAGGAAACAATATATCAGATTACTTCAGGCTACGGCACAGAGCTGAGCAATGTGAGGATCAGTGCAAACTCCTCTTTCCTTGGCACAAGCTTCTGATCTGTCATCAGACTCCACACAGCTCAGTCAGGATCTCTTGTTAACCCCTTCTCTGCAGTTACACTGCTCCCTATCAGCCTGCTCTCAGAAGCTGTGGAAATACACACACAGTGCTGGCAGCTTCTGGCCATGCCCACACAGCCATAAAATGCAGTTTTTAAAAGAGCACAGAAAAATGTGAGAAAATGCATCATATGGCCCATAAAAGCATTATCTTAGCTGCTATGTTACCCGTCATTAAAAACCAGAGCAGTATTGTGTATTTTTTCAATGAAATGACATTTACACTTAAATATTTGCTCAATTAATAGATTTCCCAATTTTCTGTTAATGATTACAGATCCAAGTTTGTCGACAGTTTTCCCCGACTTGAACCACCTCCACCGGTAATAAAGAAGAGAGTTACCCGATCTTTGAAGACAACTCAAGATATGATGATCTCTTCCAACCCTGTGCTGAACAGTCCAGACAAGTCTGTTATTTCCGCGTCCGTCAGCTTGGATTTACCAGTTGATGTCACCTCTGAATGTGTCGATGAAACCAACGACCCTCAACCGCTCAATGGTCTGCCAGATACATTGCCTAATGGACTCGCCGAAGCCGATATTTCAGAGCCTACGGAGAACCAAAATGAAGCCTTGCCTGAGATGGCTCTGTCTGTCCCTGACCTTATTCACAAGGAGTCTCCTGACATAAACCTCAGGGAATCATCTCACAACTCTGACAAAAAAGGAGTAAAGTCCTGCGTCAGCCAGGAAGACCTCATAGAAGAGCCGGCCACTCATCCCGACTGGGGATCTTGGCCGAGGAAACCAACCCTCGATAATGAAGGTCCTCATCCTGACCTTCTATCATTTGAATAGAACCTTGTTCACTTTAGAACTTTTTGGTAGTCTCATCACTGGATCCTAAGGCTGGTCCGCGGGTGATCGGCCCGGCCCGGCTCATTACTTGGTATTCACTGTTGCTGGTGCGGGTGACCTGCTCGGCCTGGCTCATTAGTTGGTAGGCACTATTGCTGGTCTGGGTGATCTGCCCGGCCTGGCTCATAGCTAGGTAGGCAGTGTTGCTGGTCCGGGTGATCTGCTCGACCTGGCTCGTTAGTTGGTAAGCACTATTGCTGGTCCGGGTGATCTGCCCGGCTCATAGCTAGGTAGGCACCCTTGCAGGTCCGGGTGATCTGTCCGGCCCGGCTCATAGCTAGGTAGGCAGTGTTGCTGGTCCGGGTGATCTGCTTGACCTGGCTCGTTAGTTGGTAAGCACTATTGCTGGTCCGGGTGATCTGCCCGGTCATAGCTAGGTAGGCACTGTTGCTGGTCCGGGTGATCTGCCCGGCTCATAGCTAGGTAGGCACTGTTGCTGGTCCGGGTGATCTGCCCGGTCATAGCTAGGTAGGCACTGTTGCTGGTCCGGTGATCTGCCCGGTCATAGCTAGGTAGGCCCTGTTGCTGGTCCGGGTGATCTGCCCGGCTCACAGCTAGGTAGGCACTGTTGCTGATCCAGGTGATCTGCCCGGCCTGGCTCATTAGTTGTTAGGCACTGTCAATGGGGCTCAGATGGACAGATATGTAGATTCTGCTGTCACCGTGCTAATCAATGGTGAGACATATCTGTAATTTCCATCCAAGCCTCTTTTTATGAAGAATTAATGCACAGAATACTAGAATAGGGTCAAGTTGTCAAACATTTCATGTTCTTAAACCAGCATAGCCATAGTGTTTTATAAAACTTTTCTAGTGCGTTACAAGCGCAAATTTGCAATATATAGAAGTTACAAGGTGTCGAAAATGGCAACTAATGGAGGAGACTCATCAAGTCTTAGTGCAGAACAAGAGCCGATTAATTGCCCGTAACAACCAATCAGAGTTCAGTTCTTATTATTGGGGAATAAGATCTCGTACTTGATTGGCTGCTAAGAGCAATGACTTTGTTTCTCATTTGCATATCTCCGTCAGTGTGAAGCAGGGACGATGCCGTCACCCGATTATTCCATCCGCTAGTAAAATGGATATTTTTGTATCTTCACATAAGGCCTTGGTTATGGCGCCAATCCTCGGGAATATTCAGAAGGTTTTCTGTCCATGGAAGGTAGAATATTTCTGTACCGTCAGACAGGAGGCCAGAAATGTAGTATTTTTTGCAATGTCAGCATATTCTAGTTTTTTAACAATCTCTGTATATATTATATTGTCGTATGATATCTGCTCATTTATAAAACTGACATATGACACGAGTTATATTTTTTAGTAACAGAGGACGTATATTCCAGTATATAGTTATTTAAAGGAGAATCACATGTAGGACTCATACAGGACTATGACTGTTCACATCTCATTAAGGGGGATTACCCAGAAAAAAGTTAATTTTAATTAATAGATCTTGGAATGATAATAATTTTCTCAATTGGATGTGTTTAAAAAAAAAATGTTCCTGGGCTGAAATAATCTTATATATTGTTCCCTACTATGTACTGTGTAATGGATGTATCTGACCGTACAGGGACATAGTCTGATCATACCACATCTCCTGTGCTGAGATAATCTTATATACGATATGTGTCCCTGCTATATACTGTGTAATGGATGTGTCTGACCATACAGGGACATGGTCTGATCATACCACATCTCCTGTGCTGAGATAATCTTATATATGTGTCCCTGTTATGTACTGTGTAATGGCTGTGTCTGACTGTACATGGACATGGTCTGATCATACCACATCTCCTGTGTGGAGATAATTTTATATATGTGTCCCTGTTATGTACTGTGTAATGGATGTGTCTGACCGTACAGGGACATGGTCTGATCATACCACATCTCCTGTGCTGAGATAATCTTATATATGTGTCCCTGCTATGTACTGTGTAATGGATGTGTCTGACCGTACAGGGACATGGTCTGATCATACCACATCTCCTGTGCGGAGATAATCTTATATATGTGACCCTGCTATGTACTGTGTAATGGTTGTGTCTGACTGTACAGGGACATGGTCTGATCATACCACATCTCCTGGGCTGAGATAATCTTATATATGTGTCCCTGCTATGTACTGTGTAATGGATGTGTCTGACCATACAGGGACATGGTCTGATCATACCAGCCCAGGAGATGTGGTATGAAAGAAAATAGTATACAGACAATACAGCAATAAATTACATCCAATTGTGAAACTTATTATTATTCCAGGATCTATTGATTAAAATGAACTTTAAAATGAACCTTTTTAGTGGAAAAACCCCTTTAACGCCTTACATTGGAGTTACTATATAGATGAGGGTCATTCCCAGATCTGCAGGGTGCATGTCGCCTTTTGCTCAGAAATGTATAAGACCCGGTGTACTTTTTTTTCTTAGATTATATATACAGTATATATCTGAGGCTCAGCCCAGAAGGCAGAGCAATGTGCAATGCTCACACACTGTAAAAGACAAACCGTATTCCTACACATCCCACCCTGATGGAGGCCAGGATGACCATGACTATGGGTGTATAGCTGTATTCTGTGTAATCACCGGGAGCTCGGATGTTGACGCGGCCGCAGCCTTCTGTTGATGACACTGTGCCCCGCGTCGTGTTCGCAGCTTCCTACGTTGACCTCTAATCACATAACAAGAATATTAGAAAGTTTTTCTATTTTTATATCTGTGAATAGATTGATATTCCTTATAAAACTCGTCTTCCATGTTGTTGGTGTTACCGGTGTTGTGAAATGTATCAGTGCTGGCTGGGTTCAGGGAGGAACGCCGTGCATACACTTCACAGAAAGGCTGCGACTCCCTGCACAGAAGAGGAACAGATCGAAAAGTAAGCAAGGGGTTAAATATACACCGGAGATCAAAATGAGAGAACAATGTATGATCACTCGATTTTTACAGACAGAATGTAATCTACATTGCTGAACATTGTTTGTGTACGGGGTGCACTGTGCCACTAGAAGAGGGGTCCCCAAAATAACCAAAATTTATCAACTTAAAGCCTTTATTTTACATAAAACGCGATGATCATAATTAGAGAACAGCAATGACTGTAGAGAAAGATTAAACTAATGTTGTGAAGGTTATAACAGTCACCAATCCGTAGGAAGTGTGCAGGCCTTTGCTGTGTGCAGGGTCGCCTTTGCTGTGTGCAGGCCTTTGCTCTGTGCAGGCCTTTGCTGTGTGCAGGCCTTTGCTGTGAATGACTTCAGCACATCTGCAGACACAGGACACCCCTAGTCTCTCTTTGCTCTGGGGGGGATTTCACTCCATTCTTCTTCCAGTCTCTTCCACAGTTCTGTGACTGTTGTTGGTTTTGTGGCCATAACTTTGTCACCAAGGATTTCTCAGAGGTTTTCTATTGGGTTTAGATCAGGGCTCTGGGCTGTGGCCATCTCATTGTTTCAATGTTTTCTGTTTCAAGGAACTGCTTTACCCGCTATGCTGTATGATGGTGGTCATTGTCCTGCATGACAATTGCCGGCTGATTGAGTGCTGAACACAAGTAAGGAACCGTGTGTTGTTGAACTCCTGCAGCTGAAAACATTTCCCAAACCATCACACTTTCTCTACCACCTTTCACTGACTTCTTTACACACTGTGAGTTTAGTCTTTCCCCAGTTTGTCGACGAACATAATGTTTCCTATCAGACCCAAATAAATTAAACTTGCTTTCATCACTAAAATGAACTGTGAACCAATTCTCTGTCCACACCACATGCTCCTCCCCAAAGGTGAGTCTAGCCTTTTGATTCTTTCTGCTAATGAGAGGTTTGGTCAATGCAAAGTGGGCTTTCAGGCCAAATGCTTTTAAACTTCATGACACTGTATGATGTGACAGATCCTTACAATTGGCAGAAGCGGATGACCATTTATGACCAATCCGGCACCATAGGGACACATGGGAGGCTAAAAACGATTCTGTTCTGTCCTTTTCAAAATGGACAGAACAGGATCCTAAAAAACGTGGTGTGAAGCCAGCCGTAGGCTGCCAGATAAATGGGGTTTATCAGACAATAAAGGACATTAGCACCAGGTGCAGATTAACACCAATGACTTGCAGATATCTGAAACTGTTCTCTAATTTTGATCCATGTTCTTTTTTTATTTATTTGCTTTATATTTTTATTCTTGGCTTTAGAATATATTCAATCTATGAAATAATCTTAACATACGGCTAATTTACTCATGTTAGGATATTCTCACATAGGACAACACAATGACCCTAGCATTCTGATGGCCAGTGTATATGACTTGTCCCGGAAGCGGAGCGCTCTGAAACGCCTCCACAAATCATTGATCTCTACGTTTGGGGAACATTCTCATCATTCCGGCTGTGCAGTTTTTGACCTTTTAATTTTATCCAGATAATAATTGTTCAATAAAATAATATACAATTTTCATACAAACTCTACGTATAAGATTCTATCAGTTGTCCAGATCTCCGCTTGCTGTCATTGATTGTGAACTTTCATTATTTACATTCCAGTAGATAAAATTGTGTCCTGATGATCACTATAACATCACATCGCTGGGGTTGTACCTGGATCATGTTGCATCACGATAGCGGTCCCTATAGAATAACAGGACACAGATCTTGAAAATAACAAGGATTTCATTGATACATGTTGAACAATCCATGACATCATATTCATAATATTGTTCAATGTGCATGAAAGAGATTTTATTAAGTTGGTGTCAATTTTACATGTTTAATTATAGTTACTATTGCTCTTTTATCTGATTGATTCACAGGGTTATTAATTGGGTTGTGCAACCTCTTCTGAATTCCTTGTTTTCCCCAGTTAGGGCAATTGACCCTGTACTCCCCTTTTGTGCTGCCGCCATTCAAGTGGTAGACCCTGTTCTCATCCTGTGCTGCCCCAATCCAGTGGTAGACCCTGTACTCCCCTCCTGTGCAGCCCAAATCCAGTGGTAAACCCTGTTCTCATCCTGTGCTGCCCCAATCCAGTGGCAGACCATGTACTCACCCCTGTGCAGCCCCATTCCAGTGGCAGACCCTGTATTCACCTCCTGTGCTGCCACAATCCAGTGGTAGACACTGTACTCACCTCCTGTGCAGCCCCAATCCAGTGGTAAACCCTGTTCTCATCCTGTGCTGCCCCAATCCAGTGGCAGACCATGTACTCCACCCTGTGCTGCCCCAATCCAGTGGTAGACCCTGTTTTCACCTCCTGTGCTGCCACAATCTAGTAGTAGAACCTGTACTCACCTCCTGTGCTGCCCCAATCCAGCGGTAGACCCTGTACTTGCCTCCTGTGCTGCCACAATCCAGTGGTAGATCCTGTACTCACCTCCCGTGCTGTTGCCATTTGTGGCAGACCCTGTACTCACCTCCCGTGCTGCCACCATTCCAGTGGTAGATCCTGTACTCACCTCCCGTGCTGCCACCATTCCAGTGGTAGATCCTGTACTCACCTCCCGTGCTGCCACCATTCCAGTGGTAGATCCTGTACTCACCTCCCGTGCTGCCACCATTCCAATGGTAGACCCTGTACTCACCTCCTGTGCTGTTGCCATTTGTGGCAGACCCTGTACTCACCTCCCGTGCTGCCACCATTCCAGTGGTAGACCCTGTACTCACCTCCCGTGCTGCCACCATTCCAGTGGTAGACCCTGTACTCGCCTCCCGTGCTGCCACCATTCCAGTGGTAGACCCTGTACTCGCCTCCCGTGCTGCCACCATTCCAGTGGCAGACCCTGTACTCACCTCCTGTGCTGCCACCATTCCAGTGGCAGACCCTGTACTCACCTCCTGTGCTGCCACCATTCCAGTGGTAGACCCTGTACTCGCCTCCTGTTCTGCCCCAATCCAGTAGTAGGCCCTGTACTCATCTCCTGTGATGTTGCCATTTGTGGCAGACCCTGTACTCAGCTCCTGTACTGCCACCATTCCAGTGGTAGACCCTGTACTCACCTCCTGTGCTGCCACCATTTCAGTGGTAGACCCTGTACTCACCTCCTGTGCTGCCACCATTCCAGTGTTGTTGGTAATCGTGGTTCGAGGCTCACATGACATTGGACGTTGAGCTCCCATGATGTCACAATCACTGCCGACTTGTCTCGCTGCCTTTGGACCAAATGAGTAAGTAACCGGAAATGAATGGCGGCCGCAGCCTTTCTTGCTTTTAATTCCTTTATTTGGTTCAAAGGTGGGAAGAGAAGGAAGCCGGTGGTGATTGGACGTGGAGCTCATGAGACATCAAAATATCACATGAACCCAGAACCCATGATTACCGACTGGAACGGTGGCAGCACGTGACGTGAGTACAGGCTTTTATTTTAACTGGGGAAGACAAGTAGAATCAGAGGTGGTTGTCCTAGTAGTGGACAACCCCTTTAAAGGGAACCGGTCAGGTTATTCTACCCCTCTAACCTACCACTACCTGTCCCTGCACCTTTCCAGCTGATCCCTAACCATCCCTGTCTGCTCTAAACTGCCCTACAAAGATTGAGAAAAATGAGTTATAAACTCATACAGTCTCCTTTAGGAGCCTGGAAAGGTGGGCTGCATTCTCCCCTCCTCGCTTGGTCTCCGCACACCCTGTTGGGCGCCATCATTCCGTGTCCTGTTCCTCCTCCTGCTTGAAATTCCCGCCTCATCCGATCATGTGATGCCCGGCATGTCATATCCGGTCTGCTGCATTGTGGGGGCTAATCACGTGGTACGGGCCGACTTCGATATGCGCAGAGCACATGCGCCGGAGTCAAGGGATCAGCTGGGAAGGTGCAGGGACAGGTAATGATAAGTTAGAGCGGTAGAACGACCTTACAAGTTCCCTTTAACATTGCAAGATATCGCCTATCCCCGAGATAGGTAATGCCTTGGTAATTGGTGGGGGTCCAATCACATGAACTCTTACCAATCCGGACCACGAGGCTCTGAGATGTGCTGTCTTTGTCTCATTCATAGTTTACTGCCAGAAATAAAATGACACAATCCGACAAGCCGTGGTAGAACCCTGGCCTCTGGATCAGTGGTGGTCTTATGGGGATGTCACACACGTCAATATCGCGTGCACGATCGCTGCTGCACATGATGTTACGGCGATATTGACGCGTGTGACAGGGTTGATGATCGCCAGGTTTTAAAACCTGCTCTATAACCTGGCGGTGGTCGCCCGGTGGACACGCAGCATCGCTGCGTGTGACACCGGAAGACGCGCGATCAGCCAACTCCCAGCGTCGCACAGCAAGTGCTGGGAGCTGGTATCCATGGTAAACAGCAGGTAACTAAGTGCTGCGTGGCGCTTAGTTACCCGCTTGTTTACATGGTTACCAGCTTTCTCGCTGGTACTGATCGCTAGTGAGCTGTCACACAGGCAGACTCACCAGCAATCAGCCGTCAATGTCGCCAGCGATGAGATCGATGACAACGTTGACGCGTGTGACTGCCCCATTAGAGTTGAGACCCTAATTGATCAGCAATTTATCACTAATCTTGTGGGTAGGTGATACCTTTGCAATGTTGAGAGGAACACTTTAAATTAAGATAGAACATCATAAGTCCACGACATTAGTTTTCTGGAGGCAGTTTTAAGGAAACTCCATTATCACAGCAAAAATGTAGATTTCACTTATAAGGAATCTGTCAGCAAGTTTTTGCTACCCCATCTGAAAGCAGCATGATGTAGGGGCAGAGACCCTGATTCCAGTGATATGTCCCTTACAGGGCTGCTTGCTGCAGTTTGATTAAAGACTGTAGGTCTAGCAGTTTTCTGACAGGTCCCTGCCTATATTCAGTTGAAAACCGCCAATCAGTGGTGGGGGTGGACTAGATGGCAGCAGGATTACTAGTCCTATAGTGATAATCTCCTACTAATAAAACTGATTTAAAAAGAAACA
Source organism: Allobates femoralis (assembly GCA_033576535.1). Taxonomy (NCBI): domain Eukaryota; kingdom Metazoa; phylum Chordata; class Amphibia; order Anura; family Aromobatidae; genus Allobates; species Allobates femoralis. Next base: position 128,778,283 of record JARQOC010000007.1, read on the forward strand.
ACAGCCAGCAGCCCAGTAAGTGATACATGGCTGGAATCAGAATTTCTGCCTCCACTTCATGCTGCTCTCAGATTATGTTAGGTTTTATGCTGGGATGTCCTGTTTCACAACTTTAGATATACAGTTATGGTTGAAAGTGTTGGCACCCTTGAAATTACTCCAGAAAATAAATTATTTCTCCCAGAAAATTCCGGCGTATAAGACGACTTTTTAGCCCCTAAAATTCTCCTCCCAAGTCGGGGGTCGTCTTATACGCCGGGTACAGGGGCCTGCTGAGGAAAAAAAATGCCGGCATCGGCCCGCCGTGCATAATATTAGGGCCCCCCCCTATTCCCCCTGAAAATTAGCTGTGGCAGGCAAGAAAAAAAAAAAAATCATTCTCACCTGCCTCTGCCGTCCATGTCTTCTGGAGCTTCCCGCTGCCACCGCCGCCGTGTACATAGCTGCCGGGCGCCATAGATGTACGATAATAAGCCATCAGCCAATCAGGAGGCTGCTGGTGTCTGATTGGCTGAGGCATTACCGTACATCTCCTGAACGGAGGTAACTGCGCCGCTCAGTGTGTATGTACGGTAATGCCAATCAGACGCCAGCAGCCGCCTGATTGGCTGATGGCTTATTATCGTACATCTACAGTGCCCGGCTCCGGCAGGGTCCGGTGGCACCGCAGTGGCACAGTGTGTCTGGCTGTGTGTGTCTGTCTGACTGTGTGTGTCTGTGTCTGACTGTGTGTGTGACTGCAGAGGAATATTGGGGGTTGATGGGGGCTGTACTCCCCCACCACCACTGTAATACTATAATATATGGAGGACTACGGGGGTGCATTACACTATATGGAGCACTTTGGGGTGCATTATATTTTCTAGGGGACTATGGCGTGCATTACACTATATGGAGGACTACGGGGGTGCATTATAATATATGGAGCACTATGAGGATGCATTATAATTTATGGACACAATTATACTATATGGAAGTCATTATAATACTTAGAGGGCTCTGTGGAAGCATGATAATATTTGAAGGGGTATGAGGGAGCCTCTATACTTTATGCAGGGCTATTTTAGGGCTGTATGGTGGCCATAATACAGTGTGAAGAGATGTAGGGGTCATTATTCTATATGTGGGTCCATTACACTGTGTGGGGGTCATAGTGGGAATGATACCGTAGAAGAGGGGTAGTCTTATACAGCGAGTATATTCCAAATTCTGTATTTTAACTGGAAAAGTTGGGGGTCGTCTTATACGCCCAGTCGTCTTATACGCTGGAAAATATGGTATTTCCTTTGGGTGGTTTTTGTTCCAACACACACACAGGGAAAAAAAAGACAAATTTCAGACAAAATTGTGGGTAAACAACTTTGATTCAAGCATGTGATGCGCATTGAAATTCTCCTATGGCAACAAACAGGTGTGGGCAATATGAAAATCACACCTGAAACCGGATCAAAAGGGGAGAAGTTGACTTCGTTTTTGCATGGAAAAGCACAGAGAAGAGAACTCTGAGGACTTCAACCAAAATTGTTGAAAAATATCAACTATGTCAAGGTTACAAGTTCTTCTCCAGAGATCTTGATGTTCCTTTGTCCATGGTGCACAACATAATGAAGAAGTTTACAGCCCCATGGCACTGTAGCTAATCTCCCTGGACATGGATGTATGGATGACAGAGAAAAAACGATGAATGTTTGCAACACAGGATAGTCTGGAAGGTAGATAAGCCCCTTACTACCACTGGACCTGGCACTCCACCACCACCAGAGCAGACCCAACCTACTGTCTCTCTCCCCACCACCCTGTAGAATGTAAGCCCACAAGGGCAGGGTCCTCTCCCCTCTGTATCGGTCTGTCACTGTTAGTTTGTTCATTGTGTTTTTAACTTGTTTGTATGTAACCCTTTCTTATGTACAGCGCCATGGAATTGATAGTGCTCTATAAATATATAATAATAATAGAGCTTTTTTGATAAAAAAAAAACATTTTGTTTACCAAAAATGGGATGAGGATTACAAAGAAAATAACACAGATCTACAGTCACTTATGGGGGAGGGCAGAGAAAAGAGCACAGGACCTACAGCCACATATGGGGGAAGTCAGAGTAAAGAGCACAGGACCTACAGTCACATATGGGGGAGGTCAGGAAAAGAGCACAGGACCTACAGTCACATATGGGGAGGTCAGAGAAAAGAGCACAGGACCTACAGTCACATATGGGGGAGGTCAGGGAAAAGAGCACAGGACCTACAGTCACATATGGGGAGGTCAGAGAAAAGAGCACAGGACCTACAGTCACATACGGGTAGGACAGAGTAAAGAGCACAGGACCTACAGTCACATACGGGTAGGACAGAGTAAAGAGCACAGGACCTACAGTCACATACGGGGAGGTCAGAGTAAAGAGCACAGGACCTACAGTCACATACGGGGAGGTCAGGAAAAGAGCACAGGACCTACAGTCACATACGGGGAGGTCAGAGAAAAGAGCACAGGACCTACAGTCACATACGGGGAGGTCAGAGTAAAGAGCAAAGGACCTACAGTCACATATGGGGGAGGTCAGAGAAAAGAGCAAAGGACCTACAGTCACATATGGGGGAGGTCAGAGAAAAGAGCAAAGGACCTACAGTCACATATGGGGGAGGTCAGAGAAAAGAGCACAGGACCTACAGTCACATATGGGGGAGGGCAGAGAAAAGAGCACAGGACCTACAGTCACATATGGGTAGGACAGAGTAAAGAGCACAGGACCTACAGTCACATACGGGGAGGTCAGAGTAAAGAGCACAGGACCTACAGACACATATGGGGGAAGTCAGAGTAAAGAGCACAGGACCTACAGTCACATATGGGGGAGGTCAGGGAAAAGAGCACAGGACCTACAGTCACATATGGGGAGGTCAGAGAAAAGAGCACAGGACCTACAGACACATATGGGTAGGACAGAGTAAAGAGCACAGGACCTACAGTCACATATGGGTAGGACAGAGTAAAGAGCACAGGACCTACAGTCACATACGGGGAGGTCAGAGTAAAGAGCACAGGACCTACAGACACATATGGGGGAAGTCAGAGTAAAGAGCACAGGACCTACAGTCACATATGGGGGAGGTCAGGGAAAAGAGCACAGGACCTACAGTCACATATGGGGAGGTCAGAGAAAAGAGCACAGGACCTACAGTCACATATGGGGGAGGTCAGGGAAAAGAGCACAGGACCTACAGTCACATATGGGGAGGTCAGAGAAAAGAGCACAGGACCTACAGTCACATACGGGTAGGACAGAGTAAAGAGCACAGGACCTACAGTCACATACGGGTAGGACAGAGTAAAGAGCACAGGACCTACAGTCACATACGGGGAGGTCAGAGTAAAGAGCACAGGACCTACAGTCACATACGGGGAGGTCAGAGAAAAGAGCACAGGACCTACAGTCACATACGGGGAGGTCAGAGTAAAGAGCAAAGGACCTACAGTCACATATGGGGGAGGTCAGAGAAAAGAGCAAAGGACCTACAGTCACATATGGGGGAGGTCAGAGAAAAGAGCAAAGGACCTACAGTCACATATGGGGGAGGTCAGAGAAAAGAGCACAGGACCTACAGTCACATATGGGGGAGGGCAGAGAAAAGAGCACAGGACCTACAGTCACATATGGGTAGGACAGAGTAAAGAGCACAGGACCTACAGTCACATACGGGGAGGTCAGAGTAAAGAGCACAGGACCTACAGTCACATATGGGGGAGGTCAGAGAAAAGAGCACAGGACCTACAGTCACATATGGAGGAGGTCAGGGAAAAGAGCACAGGACCTACAGTCACATATGGGGGAGGTCAGAGAAAAGAGCACAGGTCCTACAGTCACATATGGGGGACGTCAGGGAAAAGAGCACAGGACCTACAGTCACATATGGGGGAGGGCAGAGAAAAGAGCACAGGACCTACAGTCACATATGGGGGAGGTCAGAGAAAAGAGCACAGGACCTACAGTCACATATGGAGGAGGTCAGGGAAAAGAGCACAGGACCTACAGTCACATATGGGGGAGGTCAGAGAAAAGAGCACAGGTCCTACAGTCACATATGGGGGACGTCAGGGAAAAGAGCACAGGACCTACAGTCACATATGGGGGAGGGCAGAGAAAAGAGCACAGGACCTACAGTCACATATGGGGGAGGGCAGAGAAAAGAGCACAGGACCTACAGTCACATATGGGGGAAGTTCAAACAAGTTTTGGGGGTTGTTTCGCAGCCTCTCGCACCGGCTGGCTTGACTGTGTGCAAAGCATCGTGAAATCTGAAGATTACCAAAGGATTTTGGGTGGCAACGTACAAGTCCAGTGGCAGAAAGCTGGATTTGAGTCCTAGGTCATGGGTCTTCCAGCAGGACAATTTATTATTATTTATTTATATAGCGCCATTAAATTCCATGGCGCTTTAAATGCTAAAAGGGCAGACCAGGACAATAAATGTGGACAATTTGGTTGTACAGATACAAGAGGGGAGAAGATCCTGTCTGTGAGGGCTCACAATCTACCATGACCACAAATTTACTTACAGTCCCAGAAATGAAGGAAACAAAGATCTGGACAGATCTCAAGTGGCAGTAATGAGTGGATCTAAATCCCATTGATCACCTGTGGAGAGATCTGAAAATTGCTGTCAGGAGAAGACACGTCTGACCTTGGCTGCACTAACTAATAATCAACTGATTTTTCTGCACATACAAATACACTCATATTACGGCTGGTGAAACATTGGTTAGTTGCTTCTTCAAAACCCCTAAACAATCTTTATTAATTGTACAATGATGCTGTGACTTTTCTATTTAATCTCTTGGATCGACCAGGTTGGTTGTTTCAAAGTTCTACCAAAAGTCTAATAGAAGGTTTTATGAATTAGCACTTCAAGAACTTGTATTGACGGTAGTAGCATCACACCTTGAAGTGAAGAGGTGACTCAAAGTATTGATAGTTCTTATTACAGGAGCATCTCACTGAATTAGAATATTATCAACATTTTTATTTATTTCAGTAATTTAATAAAGTGACACACATCTATTATATAGAGTCATTACACAGGAGGGATCTATTTCATGTGTTTATTTCTGTTAATGTTGATGATTAATTAAAACCCAAAGGTCATTATCTCAGAAAATTAAAGTAGGGAGGATCTGAGAGATAAAATATGACCTAAATAGGTATCAGAGGCTTCACCTTGTGTGGTTGTGAGAGTCACAACCACTATAAAAGCAGATCAGTCCCCAGTGTGGTGTATATAGAGTAGGGAGGATGAAGGGTTAAACACTGCGCTGCCGTATTCTACCAGACATCAAAGAGTAAATATAATATCAATTTATTAGTCAACACATTTCAGGGCTCCCTGGCCTCTTCCTCAGGATGAATCAATATCATATTGCCCTGAAACACGTTGACTAATAAATCAATATTATATTCACCCTTTGATGTTTGGTGGAATATGGCAGAGCAATTTTTAACCCTTCATCCTCCCCACTTTAATTTTCTGAGATAATGACCTTTGGGTTTTCATTAATCATCAACATTAACAGAAATAAACACATGAAATAGATCCCTCTGTGTGTAATGACTCTATATAATATAGTGTATGTATTGAATTACTGAAATAAATTTATGTTTTTGATGATCTTCTAATTCATTGAAATGCTCCTGTATATTTTTGGGATTTCTTTTAAAAACTGTTTTCCTTACAGACTAGTCTTTCTTCCTGTTTGTTATATACGGTATATTTACCATTCACTCTCATTGACCACAAACTAGAGGGGGGGGGATCTTAAATAACACAGGAGGGAAGTTCAGGAACTCTTTAATGGCTCTTTAAATTTTAGATTATGGATATTCTGAAAACACGTCCTATGTTAGGATTAAGTCACTGAAAAAACAAAATAACCTGATTTACTGGAAGATATTCGGTAAAAGGAAATGCTATTGGTGTTGTCATAGTGATGGAACATTCCATGTAATCTCGGGAGATCCAGACACAGCGGGCGAGGCCGAATAGAGAAGTCACACAGCGACTGCGGCTTCTCTTTATTAAGTGACTCAGAGCTGTAATCATCGGATGAGATCACAGTCTCGCACACTATATTGAATGAATGTAACGTGCCTTCTAGAACTACACACTGTTATTGAATCACCTCGTTACTCTGGTCCTATCTTACATTTCATGCTAAAAGTGGTGATTGCGGCAAAGTGGCGGGATGGGCGCCTGTCCTGAAGCTACAATGAAACGCCCTGGATGCCTTGCTGCGGAGTGCCTGCGGTGATGCATTTCGGGAGTGGTCCTAGTTAAAGGTTGCGTACCCAGCCCTGTAATGATTCACTGGTGACTTTTTCAGACCAGAGATATTTTGGTGCATGGTAGTTGTCTTATTTTGTGACTTTGTCATTGCGGGTCTGATCCGATCCGTGGCTGTCAGGGTGAACCTGACAGCCCCAGACCGGATTTTGGCCCCATATAGTGTCCTATGGAGCCGGGTGCCAGCTCTCTGCCATCAGGTTTCCATCTCTCCGGGACAATCCAGGAAAATCAGATTTCTCTCAAGGACACAAACCGTTGCTTGTGTGTCTGAGAGGAGATCCCCCTAATTGCCTGCTCCCGGATTCTCCCGGATCCGGGGCAATCCAGTGCTCCCTAACATGAGAGCCTATGGGGACGGATTGCCCCGGTCAAGGAGGATCCAGGAAACCAGACACCTGCGGTTGCACGCCGCAGTCCTGATCCATCAGCGGCGGCAGCACACCGGACCAGAGGGCATATTAGCGCACCAGTTCTGTGTGCTGATCCAGTTCGGGGCTGTCAGGTTCACCCTGACAGCCACGGATCGGATCAGACCCGCAATGCAAAGCCGGCCTAATACTATTAACCTGCAGAGTTAACATTGCTTGGGGACATGACCGTTTTATATGCTTAAGATTTAGCAAATATCATGAACCTTCTTGATTATTTGACGCATTTTAAGACTGTTGAGTTTAAAATTGCCTTGTCTAAGAATTAGACGTACTGATAAATCTTCTAATGATCACTGTGCTGATGACTCCACTAATGCTCAGTCCGGCTGTGAATGTGCTATTACTGCATTGGAGCCATCAGATGTCGGTCTAGAAGCCGACCAGGGCTGTGGAGGCAGTAAGCCAAACATCCGACACTATCAAAATGGACACACCGACTCTACAACCAGGGCTGTGAAGCCGGTAAGCCAAACATCAGATCCTCCGATTCTCTGATACCTCATTCCGACTCCACCAGAAAATGGACACAGCGACTCCCCAGCCCTGAAGCCAACAATAAAACATAGAGCTGTGAAAAAATGTATGGAAATGTATACTGTAATTCTTGTTTTGTCCTTACAGTTGTAAAGAAATATCATTTAGCTGCTGATTGTAACATAAGAACCCGCTGGATTTATGTTTTATAGCCGGATGGGCTTTATATTCTTTTATAATTGAACATCTCAATAAATATACATATTTTGCTTTTGGTATCGATCATTGGAATTTCATACAGAAACATGACAACCGTGTTTTATTGGTAATAAATTGATCTCCCATAAAAAACGTCCTGTGGGCACATAGCCAATGTTTAAGTCGTCCTGAATGCAGAAAACCGGAACTGCTTTCAAGGATCCTAGAGTCCTTGCCGGGAGATTTGCTGCGTTCAGGTCCTGCATTTTTATTGCGTTTTTGCTGCTGCAGGAAAATAGAACAAGTCAATTCTTTCCCATCTGCACCAAAACCGCAGGTATTTGACAGTTCTTGACACTTGCAAAACCAATGTGTGTGCACAGCGTTTCTGTGAAACACATTGGTTTTGCTGGGAATCCAAACTTCAGGAACAAATTAGCATAAATTACCATAAAACCAATGGTAAACCGTATGCAGAAACCGCAGCAAAAATGTCCTGTGGGCACATACCCTTACCCTCCTTTCATTTAATGTCTCTATAGTGTCCAAAGGGTGGCTATTAGTTCCACCATTTGTTATGTTACACATGCCCATTAAACATTTGCTGTTATGATACTAAATTTAAAAGGGAACTCTGGGAAGACAAATTTTTAGAACAGTCCCTGCCCTCCTACATGATAAAGCAGAGCTGTGCACTACAGTTCTAGGATCTATAGATCATTTATAAAACAATAAAATCATATCTGCTCCTCAGCTCTCACCCTCCCTCAGGGGAAGGGGAGAAATTCAGCCACATGCTGCAGCAATGAGAGGAGGTGTCGCGGGTGTGGACCCTGGGGGCTCCAGGATCATCTTACAGTCCTGCCCCTCATACTTCTGTATGAACAGGGGGTGTGGCCGCCAACTCTATGGCCACACTACAATCCTGTCCCGGATATACATCCTATGTAATGTATGAACAGGGGTGTTCTCCCTTCAAATAGCAATCATGTCATCAAGCAGATATACATACACGCTGTGATTTTCTGCTGTACAATGATATGATGGTGCATAATGTGCACTGCTATGTATCAGGTTAGGAGCAGAGGCAGAGCACTGTATTGATTGATTCAGCTCTGCCATGGTCTCCCCTCCCCCATATTAACTTGGTACATTCCTGTACCCTGAAACTTTAACACTATACATGACTGAATTATTCTGTCCCTGAGGGAGGGGTGAGAGCTGAGGAGCAGATTGATTATTAAATCAATAAAATCATATCTATAGATCCTAGCACTGCAGATTACAGCTCTGCTTTATCATGTAGGAGGGTGGGGACTGTATAAAAACAAAAAAACACCTATCTCTCCGGAGTTCCCCCTTTAAAGAAGTTGTCCACTAATAGGACAACCCCCTTCTGAATTGACTTGTTTGGCCGAATTAAAATAGACCCTGTACTCACCTTTCATGCTTCCGCTGTTGCAGTGGTGTTTGTATCCGCGGATCGGGGCTCACGTGAATTTGTTACGTCATGTGAGCCCCCCTATCCAATCACTGCCATCTTCCTTCATAGGAGCAACAGGAAATTGAGTGGCAGCCGCAGCATCACTGCCTGTTGATAATTCGCTGAGTCCGAAGGCGATGAGAGAAACCGGCGGTGATTGTGACCTCATGTCCAATGTCAGATGAACCGTGGTTACCAACACCACTGGAATGGCGGTAGAACAGGAAAGGAGTACAGGGTCTGTTATTTTAATTGGGGGGGGGGGGGGAACAAGTTGATTCAGAAGACCCTATCCTAGTAGTAGACAACCCCTTTCAATGGAATCTTTCAAAAGACTTCTTGTCCCATGTTAGAACAGCATAATGTATGAACAGAGACGCTTACTCCAGTTCCCAGGCTGCTTGCTGCACTTTTGATAAAAAAAAAAAAAAAAATCATTGTTTTATCTGCTAGTCAGACTCTAACCCCACCCGTGCACTTGGCATCTCCCTGCCTACATTCTACATAGGCAGAAAGCTACCAAGCAATGGTGTAAGTGCAGTGAAATATCGAGGACGACATTACTGCAGTTTTGCTCAATCCTCTAGTGAATCTCCTGTTTATTTTGGTTGTCAAAACTACAGGAAAGAGCTAAGCCGAGCCGCCCACCCCCATACCCAAGAGAGAGGTGCCAGGCAAATGATTGCACAAAATCAAAAACCTTTCATGATCCTGCTCTCCGCTGACCGTCTGTTTAGGGGAGTCAGGAGACCCCTATACACTCTCGGGTGGCAGCGGATAGCAGCAGGTTCTGCAGACTTTAGTCTGGTATGTATCAGGACCTTTAGTTAACTCTTTGCTGGTATAGGAGGTTTCTGTCCCTACATCATGCTGCTCTCAGCTGAGATAGGAAAAACCTGACGTCCTTGAGTCTGTTCAGTGCAGATCTGTGTAGTCAGCCCCTTTCACCCATGTCAGTAACTGTGCTAAAGTGTTTCAAAAACACAGCAAACTCCAAGAAAATAAAGATACAATTCAGACATTTCTGCAGCATGACGCGCTCCTCGACTTGTGCAAAATAACATTTCTCAACCTATAACCTTGAAAACTGTATCTTTATCTGAAGCCTTATTGTATACCTGATCACATCATACAGTAATGGTATACTGTGCACACATGAACCATTCATTATGTAGGGTAATTGCTCACACCCTCTTTTCTGCACATCTCTGGCTCTAATTTAGAGAATATTTAGAATGACGTCATGATGAGACAATCTGCTCCCGATTAGCAGCCTCTTCCTTGGCCCCAGCATACACAACCTTTCCTCTACTTATCGGTGGAGCACATGGTTCTCATCACGACCCCCTGAAGTCCTGCGCTGGACCACGTCCCTCCTTATGAGCTGAGCTCTCTACACACAAGTCCATGGGGCGATCCTATTCAGTGATGGACAATGTTCCCAGTATGACAGTCCATCACTAATACAACCCCTCACTACACTGATGCTGAACACCAAGAAGGTTAATGAATAATAATATGCAGCTTCTGGTGCATTTGTTGGAAATGATTAAATATGACTTTGTATTTTAATCAATTAAACCCCAGTGGCTGTATAAGAGTCCAGTAGGCGGTCCAATTCAGTGGAGTCCTCTGGATGCACAATCACACAGCGCAGCCCAATAATCAGGGACTAAAACTGGATTCATTAACACAGACAACTGGGATATCAGTGGATAAAATACAACTTGTACTTAAAGTGGTGGTTCACACTACAATACATAGTGACCACATCAATTTAAAGCACTTAAGGGGAACCCCGGGGCGAAAATATTTTTTGTACTGTCCCTGCCCTCCTACATGATGAAGCAGAGCTGGGCACTACAGTTCTAGGATCTATAGATCACTTATACATCAATAAAATCATATCTGCTCCTCAGCTCTCACCCCTCCCTTTGGGGATAGAGAAATTCAGCCTCATGCAGCAGCAGTAACAGGAGGTGTGTTGGGGGTGTGGACCCTGGGGGCTCCAGGATCATCTTACATTCCCACCCCCTCACACTTCTGTATGAACAGCAGGCGTGGCTGCTGGCCCCATAGTCCTACTATAATCCTGCACCCGATATACCATCCTATGTAATGTAACAGGCGTGTTCTCCCTTCATAGCAATCAGTCATGTCACCAAGCAGCTATACATACACACTGATCTTCTGCTGTACAATGATACATGACAGCACACATTATGCACCATCATGTATCAGGCTAGGAGCAGAGGCAAAGCACCATTGATAGATTAAGTACTGCCATGGTCTCCCCTCCTCATATCAACTTGGTAGCTTCCTGTTCCCTGAAGCTTTAGCACTATACATGACTGAATTTCTCTGTCCCTGGAGGGAGGGGTGAGAGCTGAGGAGCAGATATGATTTTATTGATTTATAAGTGATCTATAGCTCCTAGAACTGTAGTGTCCAACTCTGCTTCATCATTGAGGAGGGCAGGGACTGGACAGACATTTTTATCTCCCTGGAGTTCCCTTAATGCATTTTGCCATTTTTAACCCCAGCAACACTGGAAACTAAAAAGAATGTCTTCCAAGGAAAGTCATTGTTGAGAATCATTAACAGAGCTTTAGGGTACCCTCACACTTGGTGACGCACCAGCGATCCAGATAGCGATAGGACCTGCCGGGATCGCTGGTGAGATGTCAAACAGTCAGATCTCACCAGCGACGCAGCAACGATCTGGAGGTCATTGGGACCCTGTCTCTCAGACCTGTAGTATTGACGTCGCTGCTCGTTGTCCCTGTCAAACACCGATGCATGCTGCCCAGCGGGACCCCAACGATCAAAAAAATGGGCCAGGCGACTGACACCACCAGAGATCTCACAGCGGCGTCCTGGTCGCTGCCAAGTGTCAAAGATAGCAAGATCGCTGTTGCATCACCAAACTTGTGACTTAGCAGCGATCTCGCTTAGTGTGACAGAGACTAATTTAAGCCCCATCTGCTGTAAATAGTTACGTATTGTCTTCAATAAAATGCAGAACTACTATAGTTATCGGTTTATTGGCTCAGTCATTGGTAGAAGTCACAATTCCAGACCAACCCAGTTGGAGCACAATTGATTTGCCTTGATAGGATGTATGATCAGGGGCTTTCATCATCACAATGTCTAATGTAAAGTCAGCACCTGCTCACTGTAAGGCAGCAATGACCGGAGTCAGGAAACAATAGTCTCACCCATGCCCCGACATCTGCTCTCCAAATACTACACATTGAGGAAACAGGCGCTTACAAAGGGGAAGCCTCAGTCTGTTCATCCAGGATCACATCCATCTGCTCTATGCATGGAGGTGGAGAGGTCTGTAACATTCTCTCACCTCCCCCTTCTCCCACTAAGACCACCCTACACTGGGACACCCGCCAATCCCAATCTGGATCAAAGATTCGACCTCTGCTCCACTGGAAATGGCTGAGCGTTGTACCACCACCCTTGGGATTGCTGGGAGTCCCTGTGGTTACACCTCAAAGATCTGCAAATTATCCCCTGTCCTGCGGATAAGGAGACAGAGTATCTCACCCCACAAAGCAAACATTAGTGATGAGCAATCAAATCTACTCGTAACCATTGTTACTCACATGAACATTGACATTCTGGCTACTCCGTGAGGATCGCTGGGGCTAGAGAGTGATGCATCGATCGTGAATGATCTAACACAAATTGCCGACTCCTTTCAGTGAGTAACGGAAGCTGGCACCCTAGTGAGAGCCGCTCGGAAGGCTCTTGCTAGGAGGCAGAGCAATTTGTTGTATGCTGGGAAACTGTCTCTTCAGGGAGGAAGTAGATGAACTCTAGTGCTACCTATTGGAAGTAGCAATCTTAAAAATCAAAATGGACTCTTTAATGAGCCTTTCAATATGACTTCTGACATGGCATAAACTCTAACTGCAATCTGCAGATGCTGCGCTTCAGGGTGATTGCAAAAGAAAAAAAGGTCCACCCTCCCTCCCTCCACTGGAATAGCTTGTTCTATGGCTGGCTGTGTGGGGGTAGAGCCCATCGCTAATTGACTTGCATTAGGTTCAGTATTAGAGTTAAATAAATATCCAAATAGGATAAAGTAAACAGCTAGAATATTCTGAATATGTCACTATTCGCTCACCACTTCTACTTTCCACCATTTTGGACAGAACCTTGATTAAAGTAAGGACAGTTTATTAGGCTACAGTGAATGTACACTTAGGGTATGTGCTCACAGGTTTTTCTGCAGTTTACCCTTGGTTTTATGTTAATTGTTCCTGCGGTTGGGCTTCCCAGCAAAACCAATGTATTTCACAGAAACGCTGTGCCCACACATGGGTTTTACAAGTGTCAAGAACTATCAAATCCTTCCGGTTTTGTTGCGGATGGGAGAGAATGATCGTTTTTGCCATTGACTACAGGAAAATAGAACATGTAGTGCAGGACCTGAACACAGCAAACCTCCTGGCAAGGACTCTAGGATTCTTGACACTAGTACGGGTTTGCTGCGTTCAGGACTGCTGGAAACACGTCCTGTGGGCACAGACCCTTACGCCTTACAAAAGATCTCAAATTAGCCCTCACCAAAAATCAGCCATGTCAAATACCCATTGCACCTAGCAGGAGACTGCTAGCTCCACTGAGAGGCAACACCGGTGTCTGAATACCGCTGCTCAATCTCCTACAACCCAAGCGATGGGGGCGGTTGTGGCACCTGCGACCAGCCATACTAAAAGGGAGGTGATTGGTGGTATATCTTCATTTTTAGTGTTTATTGCACCTTTTTATCTATTGCAGTTTGTGGCTGAGGCGTCTGTAATTTGTGATGCAGGTATACGGTGCCGAGCAGCCCGCCTGATTTAATGGCATGGGTGTGACCAATGGGCTGCAGTCTGACACTATGCATCATATGCACCTGTGTGACTGACGCCCTATGGTAACCTTATGTCTATATATACCACCAATCACCTCCTTGATAGTATGGCTGGTCGCAGGTGCCACAACCGCCCCAATCGCTTAGGCTGCAGGAGATTGAGCACCGGTATTCAGACACCGGTGTTGCCTCTCAGTAGAGCTGGCAGCCTGCTGCTGGGTGCAATGGATGTTAGACATGGCTGATTTTTATACCGTCACATTGATTGGTAACACAGTATCATCTGCTTCTAGAGGAAACTTAATTTTGTATCTAACAGAAAATAGCATTTATTGTCAATTTTTTTACTGGATAATAAATACTAAATTCTAAGAATAAAGTATCACCTTTACACAGAATAAGATACTAATAGATCATTGGTGTGGGGGTGGGTTGGATAGACAGAACAGGAACTATAATCCCCGTTAGGAGGAGTGGTAGAGCGCATGATGGACCGCCGCTACATCCATACTATAAGACCGCCAAGCCCTGATGTTCTCCCCAGCAGTGCTCATAGATGATTGATTGGGTGGTGGTCACACTTGTGCAATACCAGCCAAGATAAAGCAGGTAAAACTGACTGTGACCCCCTGCGGTCTTTTCAGACAATTCTTTTAGATCAAGGTTTGCTTCTATGGCGGAGCCAAGTTTCCAGCAAGTAAAATGTGTGATGTCTAAGGTTCAAAGCCAACGGTAAGCTTGGGAAGACTTCTAGTCCTTTAAAATGATGAAGCAGTATCTTTTGGGAGAAAGTGTTTTTTCATGTTTTCCTCTAGGAAATAAGTAAAATTGATGGTTGCTATTGTCCTTATCAATGGCACAACACCAATGACTCTGTACGTTGTCTGCTGCTGATGGCAGTGTCTGGACAGCCAGGCACTCCGCCATAGCTTGAGAATAAATAGCGACCTATGTGGCCACTGGTGTGCTGCGTTTGTCAATTACACAAAAGCAGCCGTCTGTGCACAAACGCAATAGATTTGTGCTCCTTTTATTTATAAATACAGCACAAATAAGGGGACACACAGACAGCTCCTCACCCACCCTGCCAAGCCTACGGCGATCCCCGGTGACTCTTCCTCATGCACACGCAGGAGATGTGTTTATCGATCTTCCAGATCCTGCGCACCATGTGACAGGCTGAGTCACAAGTTACAGGTGCTGGAAGATGGATAAACACAGCTGCTCCCACTGCACGGAGGAAGAATCACCGGGGAGGGCGAGTATTGGAGCATTTGTTTTGGAAATTGCTGTAGAGAAGCACCATAAACGGACTGGGTGAATACCCATGTGTGCGTGATTTATTTATTTTTTTGGGGGGGGGGGTTTATAATGGGCATGTTAATTGCAGGGACTAAAAAAAACATCACAAACATACAGTGGACGCAAAGCCTTAGGGCCCCGTCACACTTGGCGACGTTCCAGCGATACGACTTGGTAAGGATCACTGGAGCGTCGCTATGTGGTCGCTGCTGAGATGCCAAACAGTCAGATCTACTCGATGATGCAGCAACGATGCGGCGACCCGTATAACGACCTCGGCGCTCATTGGGACCCTGTTACACAGCAGCTATCCTGACGCCTCAGACCTACGTGGCCGAGATCTGAGTCTCCAACGAGGTCGTTGTTAAGGCGTCAAACACAGCGATGCATGCTGCCCAGCGGGAACCCAACGATCAAACAAATGGTCCAGGCCATTCCGACACGATCGGCGATGTCACAGCGGGAGCCCGGTCGCTGCTACGTGTCAAACATAGCGAGATCGATGGCGAGGTCACTGCTACGTGTCGGTGAGATCACTGGAGAGGTCACTGTTACGTCACAAAACCTGTGGCACAACAGCGATCTCGCTATGTGTGATGGGGGCTTTACAGATCCAGGAGTGCAAGCAGAACCACTACAACTGTAAGCAGCATTCATTTCTGACCCATTTCAGCCATATGTTAATTATTAACCAAGTAAATATACGGAATAAGTTAGTAAAAGTAAAATCCAACAATAATTAAGTGGAATTTAAAATAAATATGGCAGTTTATTCCTTTTTCTTTAAAAGAAAATGACCTTAACCCATCAAAAATGAAAATACACAAAAACAGACAGAACGGTAAAAGATCGTAGAATACATTAAAATAAATCTGAATGTACAATAGCTTATGTACAAGTTTAAAAAAAAATTAAATATTTACCTTCATATGGAGGTTTCTATACATAGAAACATTTCTTACATATGTTTGGCATTTAAAAATCAAGGATAAAATGTCTTAAAGTCCAGTATTGGCAGAGTCCAGGAAGACCCATGTAAATTCACATGTTCAAGTACCATTCAATCACCTCCACCACGAGTATCACATATCAATGTATGTGCAGGATTGGGTTGATCCTCTGGCAGTTTCTAGTGGCACGTGCCGTTCCTCACCGACTGCTGGACTCCGCTCTCATCAATTATAAGTGGCGCGTGGAACTCCAGATTTTGGACATAGGACTCCAGCCCCTGCATTATAGAAGGGTGAAAGTGTATTATCAAATCATACAAGTCTAGCATAAAGAGGGGAAAGGGGCAAGCTGGGCAATTGTCCAGGGCCCCACTAGGTCCAAAATTGGCCTTGTATACAGCAACAGGTGTGAAGACAGCAGGGCACACAATGCATTACTCTGCAACACACAAGATTTCTCACCATACACTATAGGGAATGCCATCAAGTCTTTATACTTAACCCCTTCCCGACCAGACAAGTTTCTGGTTTGTCGGTACCCCCAACAGCTCAGTGCACTCAGCGGTCATCTCCTTCACACAGCTGCAGACTCGGCACTGTGGCAGTGGAGGAGGTGACTGCTGTGTGCAATGCAGGTAAATGGGGATGGGTGGACATATTGGGGACTGGCAGTGAGAGGATGGGGTAGGCATGTCTGGGACCGGGGAGAGCTTCTAGGAGATTGGGCGTAAATGTTTGCACCCAAGCTCCAAAACAAAAAACACGCCTCTGGTCAGGGGCTGAGCCGCTCCTCCACAGGCAGAACCATGATATCCAGGCAACAATGCAAAATGCTGACGGGGTGTAAATTACAAACGGTTACACATTAATACAAAAAAACCTGGACAACCCCTTTATTAGCCTATACCAGGTAAAGCCAGAGTCACTCCAGTCCTCAAGAGCCAAAAACCAATCAGGTTTTCAGGATTTCCTCAGTATTAACCAAGAGATCAGCCCATGACTGGTGCAATACTAGTGAATTCCTGAATCATGCCCTGTTGGACATGAGTTGGGGTACACTCGTCCATACCGAGGTGTGAGAGTTTGGAGTAATCACAAATGTTAAAACCATGAAGAAAGAATATTTGGCGACAGTTCCAGGAACCCACCTCACCAGCGTAAGACACAAGGGGCGAGATTTCACACTGTATTGGCAGGTCACCGGCATCCTTCATGCTAAAGAGACAAAAACTCAAGTATATTAAGACGTAACAAGAGTAATGGAAAGGCCGGTTACAAAGCAGGAGGATAGTGGAGACCGTACCCATGTGTGGCCGAACCCATAGAAGAGACCAGTGAGAGAGAGACCATGCATGGAGTGATTAGTAGACACCTTGTCAAGTAAAGAAATAAACTCATTTATAAACTGTACACCTTGTTATATCCACACGCAGCAGCTGGGGCAGTGCAGAGACCCCTGTGGCCAGCGAGTGGTATAATACTTAAAGGAGAACTCTGGGGAGATAAAAATATTTGTACTGCCCCTGCCCCCCCTAGATGGAGCAGAGCTGGGCACTACAGTTCTAGGATCCATAGATCACTTCTAAATCAATAAAATCATATCTGCTCCTCAGCTCTTATCCTCCCTCAGGGGACAGAGAAATTCAGTGATGTATAGTGCTAAAGTTTCAGAGGACAGCAAGCTACCAAGTTGATATGGGGAAGGGGAGACCATGGCAGTGCTGAATCAATCAATGCAGTGCTTTGCCTCTGCTCCTAGCCTGATACATGGCAGTACACATTATGCACCATCATATTACAGCAGAAGATCACATCATGTATTTATATCTGCTTGGTGACATGATTGCTATTAGAAGGGAGATACCCCTGTTCATACATTACATAGGTTGGTAGATGAAGGGCTGGATTGTAGTGTGACCATGAGGCCAGCGGCCACACCCCCTGTTTATACAGAAGTATGAGGGGGCAGGAATGCAAGATGATCCTGGAGCCCCCAGGGTCCGCAGCCCTGACACACCTCCTGTCACTGCTGCTGCATGAGGCTGAATTTCTTTGTCCCTGAAGGGAGGGGTGAGAGCTGAGGAGCGGATATGATTTTATTGATTTATAAGTGATCTATAGATCCTAGAACTGTAGTGCCCAGCTCTGCTTCATCATGCAGGATGGCAGGGACAGCACAAATTTTATTTTCTCACCGGAGGTCCCCTTTAAAGGAACATTTCGGTTCTCAATCATTGTAATGAGAATTTCAGACGTTTCTAATTTCTCGCCACTTATAAGAGGTCAGTAAGTACTGGGTCATGATTCAAAAACTAAGCCAATGACAGCGCGGACTTCACATTTTAGGAACAATGTTGGCAGAAGTGGCCAGATATTCCAGTTCGGGCGCTTTTTGACCGGCCATCACCGGAGGTGTCCGGTCAGGTCAGACTCCCAGGTTCAAGGCCGAGGGGTTTGTGACTGGTTCTTTGGGATTCCGGTCATGTATCGCCCCTCAGGCTTTGCACGAGGCAGGAATGTACCGGTTTAGCTTATGGTTCAGAGTGCTTGTAACAAGTTGTGTTTTTCTATTAGTTGGACAAGTTTTCAGTTAGTTTCCATTCACTCAGATCAGGACGTTGAAGAACAGAAACATTTGGAAACTTCAGAACTTGCCACATTACAATGATTGAGCCGATGTATCAGTTGTTCACATTTCAGCCCTGCAAGAACCTTGAAGCTTAAAGAGGCTTAACGTTGAAGCAGGAACCTGAACGTTGCACAAGGATGCTGGAATTAAAGTTCCCAACATCTCTGGATGGCCATTTGTTCCCTCCACCAAGTAATAAAAGCCCTTGTTAGTTGCCCTTGTGGAGGAGCCTGCACCATGCAGCCATAGTTACTTGTTCTGTGCGTGGTCTGGAGCGGTTCCATTCTCTTCTTTAGCATGGCTGTTTAAGATAAATGTAATAAAACATGGCATTGAATGAAACCCAAATAGGATTGGTCTTTCTCATGGTGATGCATTAGTTCGTAATGGGCAACAAAGCATACCGGACCTACTTTCTAGTGTGACGCCCTCATGTGGGGCCCTTGAGCCACCATATACATAGAATTAAGAAATGGGCATTTAAAGATATAAAGGAAGGGGAACACAACTAAATATTAGTTACCATACCAGCCCCTCGTCTAGCACTGCCAAGGTCTTCTACTGGTCTCCTAGCCTATCCTTCTGGTTGGGCTGCAGCAACGGTTACCGGTTCAGTCGCTGGTAGGCCAAAGCGGTCCCATGCCTGACCTCACCAGAGGAGGATCAAGGGGAAGACTGTAGGACCCAGGTACTGCTAGGAGAGTTAAAGGGAATCTGTCAGCAGGTGTTTGTTACCTCAACTGACAGCATCATAATGTAGGCAAAGAAACCCGGAATCCAATGGTGTATCACAGATTACTGGCTGCAGCTCATCTGACACAAAGAATTTATTTTCAGGAACACAGCAGAGCTGGGAGAGCTGCCCCGTCCCACACCAGGCTCTAGATAGGGTTTGGCACCTCCCTGTCAGTGCACAATCACAGCAGAGGGCAGGTCGGACTGCCTTGTGTGTGACCTTCTAGTCCTGTAATGCCTATAACAAACCCTTTATACTTTATATCCTTGTAGAATAGATCAACCTACTCTGTGCTCCATTTTCACTAGAAGTTTGAAGCAACCGATACTTACAGGGGAATAGCTGGAATCCGGGTACCATTTTCATCCACAAAGTGACCCCCCGAATTAAGAACCCAGCAGTGATGTAGGGACATGAGCGCGTGGCGCGCCGTGGTGGGATTGTCCTTTCCATTTTGGCTGTCTGCATTTTTCAAAGGTGAAAATTCTTCCTCGCGAAGGACCTCGAACACCACAAACTTCCTGAAGGCGACAAGACGCATCAGATGTCCTGATGAGCACGGACAAGCGGGTAAGTGCGAGACGAGCCAGTCCAGGCCGAGGTACTCACCGTGCAAACTGGAAGATATCAAACACAAACTTCTCCATTTTCATCCCGTTGGGTTTATCGGGGTGAATGAGCGACCCGTGCACATCCACATGAGGGATTTTCTTCACAGCTACATGGTGTTGGAGCTGAGGCTCGTGCACCCTGTATAATACAGAATGGATGAGCAGAGTCTGCAAGGTGAAGCTTAAAGTGTAAATGTCATTCCATTGAACAATAAAACACACACACACAGGTTGTTGTATCACATAGCAGCTAGAAATGTTTTTCTTGTGTCATATGACTTATTTTCTCACATTTTTCTGTGCTCTTGTAAAAACTTCATATTATGGCTGCATTGGCGTGGCCAGCAGCTGATAGGAACCAGTGCAATGTGCCAGCAGAGAAGGAGTTAACAGATCCTGACTGAGCTGTGTGGAGCCAGATGACAGATCAGAAGCTTGTGCCAAGCCGAGAGGAGTTTACACTGATCCAGACATTGCTTAGCAACTGTGCTGTATACTGAAGTAATCTGATGCATGGTTTTCTCACCAGCTGCAGTCAGGAGCTTGTACACAGTTTAGGCCCCACCCCTTTTACCCATATACAGTTACATGCCTGTATTCAGTGTGAAGACAGATCTGACTGAGAATGAACATATATGTCTGCTTCACACAGTGTAGTGGGGACAACTTATGGAAGGTTTATGAGCGGTAACCAACCGGAGTTCTCTAATAAAGTATATTTGAAAGTTTATTAAAATCACTTTCTCTACATTAATAAATAAACGGCGGTTACGCTTTAAGTTTTGGGTTTCGCTGCAGAGCTACTTACTCCACCACTTGCTGCAGGAACTTTCTGGTGAAGAAGTGGTTGGCGATGTTGCCAGCATTATACATGAGTCTTCCATCTGCGCTCCTTTTTTGGGCCGTCGGTAGTGTGATCTCACTGTATTCCACTACCTGATACACACCGTCCACACGACAAACAACACCGACCGGCTCAGTGGGATTCATCTTCTCCACAACCTAGGTATGCAAGATGGAGAACAAGAATGGCAGGAGATAATGGAACGGAGAACGCAAGGGAGATGCACTTTATGGCCGTATACAAGGTAATAAAACAGAAAAGCTTTATGGTTTGCTTACAGTGCATTTTCCATTTCATACATAATGCAGACAGACCAGCAGAACATTAAATATTTCATGCTCTAGAACAAACTATATTATAGACCTGCATAATGTACAACTGAAGTGTGGGACTTTACCTTGGCCCCACAGTCCGCTTGCTTGGCCACACAGAAGCCGATGAACACTGGATCCGCCACCTTCACCAGGATATTGTCTACACAATACACGTGGATGTATTCTATGCCCTTGTTTCCATATCTTTCAGCACGCCATGTGCACCTAAGGCGCGGTACAGTCCTCCATTACCATCTGCAAGAAGAAGCACCCTTTATTAGGGTCACTGTAGTGATGGTAGACGAGAGGCAAAGGTGACTGAGGCACTCATTCATTCATACCAAAACCAGGATGTGAAGGTCTTAAAGATCCTGTCACACAGAAAAATGCTACTAACCTGTAAATATGGGGTTATTCTGCAGGTATGGGCAGAGACACTATGCGTATGCATCTCGCAGAGTCACCCGGCCCCCGCCCCTCTGGATGGGAGCAGATTGCTTTTCTATACAACTCCACGCTCCCATACAGAGAGCCGGTGGCCGGGCGACTCTGCCAGGTGCATGAGAAACACTCGCATGCATCTCGCATAGTGCGTTTCCATCCATAGAGTTTGAAGCCTGCCTGGCATCTGCACATTGAACCCCACTGCCAGGAGAAAATTTAACTGTATTCACCCTGGCAGCGTTCCAGTTTTCGTCATGGAGGCTAATCCACCTGGCAGTGATCCGGGTTCAGTCAGAGGTGGAGTCTGTTCAGTCATTGCTCTAGACAGCATCAGTGGTAATGGCCACCCGTACTGACTGCAAGATCTAATGCCGAGTGGCTGTCAGTCAGTATGGGGCCAGTCACAGCTGCTGCTCTAGTGGTGACTGAACCGACTCCACCTCCATGACTGAACCAGGATCAGAGTTTTTTTTTTTACTCCCAATGCATAAACAAAAAAAAAAAAAAGTATGATGTCCGTGTGCCGGACATGTTTCAAATGCTATACACCTGCAGATTAACCCCATATCTATAGGTTAATAGCATTTTTTCTATGTGACAGGCTCATTTTACACGCTTGTCTAAGGTATATAAATGGGTAAAATTGCAGGGCGATTGTATAAAAACAACTTTGCAAGTTAACCCTTAAAAGTATTCTCTGTTCTCCATAGAAGAAGGATGTGTTTATATATTTCGTAGCGTATGGCTCGCAGGCGACCCTGCAGCATCAGCGTGGCTGGTAATCTAGTGTGCGATAGCACTTACTGAGCGTGTTGGGGGAACACTCACTTAATCGCATAATTAACAAACTCAGCAACATTTTATATGTAAACACGTCCAGCCGGTTTATTAAAGACATCGTAACACCAACTATAGTATAGTCCATCTCAATGCCTAAGCAGCAATGGTACACACTCCGTCCAGAACCTTTCAATGGCAGCTACGCCGGCCAGGCTTTGCATACATCCCTCAGTAAGGCAACAACATCAATGTCCATATCAAACACAGTCTTTTACCCTTTGCGGGGTCTAGCTACTTCTATCAGCTCTGCTCCATCAGAGCTGTAGCTTTAAGGCTGTGTACATTTGATCTCCATTCCTCGTGCCTTCCAGGCATAACTGCTTCTCCTGACTGTGTCCTTCCAACACCCTGAGGCCAGCATATTTGCCAAGAGGACCCAACTGGAAGTTCAGGTCCTACTTCTTATCACAGACCATGTGATCCATCAGTAGTCTCATTATATCCATGAGATATACCTATGGGAGGTATGTGGATGTTCAGTCCCTCCCATCACTACTGGGCAGCCTATGAAATCAGCTCTGAAAGTACTAGGAATCTTATTTTTATGTTAAGTCCCAGCGGACTGATTCCATATCGCCTCAGAGCGCTGTCTGTGTGAACATATCAGCCATATACATGGCTGGCATACCTTACATTAGGTAAAATAGTGTGTTATTAGCAGGCTCTTATTCTTTACAGCCTGCACACATCACTCTGAAGCTGGTCACATTGCTGCACAATTTGGACAAGGTTCTCCGATCATACTGTCGATCTTGAGGAGCGCACCATTCGCCAGTGGATCAGGAGTGTTCACCTGAAGATCGGCAGATCATTTTATGCTGCAGATTACTCTGTTTGCACTGTAAAGAGTGAAAGGTGATCCAAATCTGCACTCTGTGCCATAAATCACGTAGCAGACCGCCTCGGGGGGACCTCCACACAACATACGCAGATAATCAGCAGCCCTGTTCTAGAGACACCTACATAAACCCCGCAAAATACTCAGCCAACCTGGAGCCATGGAAAGTTTGCCCTTTTCCTCCATAAGGATCTTCCCATCAAAGCTCATCGCTGGTAACATTCCTTGTTGGAACAAGACAATGTCGTCTTCATTCAGCCCAAAATTCCGACGTTTTTGGAAGAATTCACGAGTAGACTCCATAGTGCGACCACTTGTCATAATGTACCTGGAATATTCAAGAAAAAGGGAAATAAAAGGAATAAAAACCCAGGTCTCTCCCATTATGCAGGACACAAAAAGAAGTGTATTAAGCACAAGGAGAGGAGATTCCTTGTGCCATGTTTCAGGATTCCAGCCCAGGTATACACAGACTACATGACTCCATACCTGATATAGTCTACCTGAAATTCAGTTCCTGGAGTCCTACGGCAGCGTACAAGTCTGTGCTGCCCTAGGATTCCAGGAAACTAACATGTCAGTTGCCTCCATCTATTGCAACCACATTTTGGAGGTAGCATTGAGCGGTCTACAGAAATACTGTATGTTACCACTGAAATCACCTCCAGTCATTGTTGCATACACATTATACCCATTTTCATAGATTCCCCCTTACACACAGACCCACCATGGGATGATACAGTCCTTCCCGTGTTTCTCCTTTGCGAGTCTCTGTAACCTTAAGATGCGTTCAGCCTGGATCTGGAAGAGGCTTTTGCGGGAGGGAAGCCCAACATCATACATACCCTTGGGGTAGGTCACCCCCAAACGGGTTCCTTGCCCTCCCGCTAGCAGCAGAAGTGCCACTTTACCATGTGCAATATGAGTAAAACCTGCAAGAAAGAGCACAAACTAAACAGTCTGCAATATTAACACATTAGCCCATTGATAAAAATAGTTATTATTTACAATTCTTAACTTCTATCATAGAAAGAACTCTGAAATATTGGGGCCATGTGGGCTAGTAAGACAGCAGACATGGCACCCTGGCATAGGACAGTGATGCATACATCTGTAAATGCACTTAGGGTTGTAGTGTCACAGCAGGGGAGCCTCAGATTTGGGGATCACAGGTCTTATGAAGTCACAGCAGGTCTAGTTCTGGCAGAATTTAATTATTTTGGGCGCTAAATGACAGAATTTGGAGGTAGCGATTTACCGGGGAGGAGAGTGTAGCATGCGGAGACCAGGGAAGGGGGAATTGCTGTCTGTACCTACTTTCTGTGCTCCCCCACTCAGTGTGTGGTACAGGACCTTTGCTGATATTACCGTCATGTGATATGTGACTGTCCATGACCGAGACATCACCAGAGGTCCTGGAGTGTGTCCTTCTGGTATATGTGGCGGTCAAGCTGTGTGATCCTGGTGTCGGAGGCACCACTATCAGGTGGTCATATTTGGCACTATACAGGGCGAATAGAGGTGACAGCCAGGGACTAGGTGTCATGGGGTGGTTATAATGGCCCGGGAGATAAAAGTAGCATTATACTAGTGATAGGCAAAGGTAATCTGGGTAGCTAGTCTAACCCTTAGACTGGGAGTCCCTAGCTGACCCTGTTTGTAGAATTACCTCTGAAGATGAGGCTGTCTGGGCTGCCACCCTTTCCTGCTCAGCCCTAGGCCAACACACCCTCACTTCCACCCATGGATCGTGATAGCAATAGCAACTCCCACAAAGATGGCAATCTCCAAACAACAAAACTGCAGGAAAGCTTCAGCAGACTGCATTTAGCATCCACACAGCTCACACTCAATACAGAGAATGAAATCTATCAGCGACACCTGAAACAGTCAGCAATTGATACTGCACAGGGACAGCAATTAACCCCAAAAAGGTACAAAAGAGAATTTACTCCCAGTTAACTACTCACACTTCGGAGCAGTTCAGAGAGACTGCAGAGCAGTCTGCACACGACACTGGGCACATGACAGTGGGGGTGGAGAAATACCTGCATAGGGTGGTAGGGCAGCTCAGGGACAGGCTAGTGTCAGGAGGTGTCCCATCCCCTGTACCCTTCTGTTAGGATGGTATAGGAAGAGGAAGGCCCTGTTGTGCCCTCTGCTACACTAGACATTCCCCCTGTGTGAGCGTGACACGACCTCTGCAGAGCTCACAGAATGGACGTTACACGCCTTCCGGTCACGATCCCATTACAGGATGTCTGAAGCTCCTTGGGTACCTTCTGCCTCCCAGTCAGCCAGATGCTCCTGATCGCGGGTGACACTGCCCAGGACCTCTCTTGGCACAGCCTCCATCCTGGCGTCCACTTTTCCTGTGCAGAAGACACAGAGAACGCAGCCATGGCTCTGTGGAAAAAGCCATTGAGTTCATGGATGCTCAAACCCTGCACCTCCTCCAGTAAATGAGAGCGCTGGGCTTCAGACAGCTCATCCCAAAACTGCAGCACATGGCTCTGACCGGCCTCCGCCAGGGACAGACGAAGCGTTTCCACGTCCATAGTACGGATCCTAGTCCTGAAAGTGAGAACAACAAAAGATGAGAAAACTCAGGCAGATCAGTAAATCGGAGCAGAGGCGCCCCGGTGCCCCAGTGATCGGGAGCAGAGGCGCCCCGGTGCCCCAGTGATCGGGAGCAGAGGCGCCCCGGTGCCCCAGTGATCGGGAGCAGAGGCGCCCCGGTGCCCCAGTGATCGGGAGCAGAGGCGCCCCGGTGCCCCAGTGATCGGGAGCAGAGGCGCCTGTGCCCAGTGATCGGGAGCAGAGGCGCCCTGTGCCCAGTGATCGGGAGCAGAGGCCGCCCGTGATCGAGCAGAGCCCCAGTGATCGGGAGCAGAGGCGCCCCTGTGCCACAGTGATCGGGAGCAGAGGCGCCCCTGTGCCACAGTGATCGGGAGCAGAGGCGCCCCTGTGCCACAGTGATCGGGAGCAGAGGCGCCCCTGTGCCACAGTGATCGGGAGCAGAGGCGCCCCTGTGCCACAGTGATCGGGAGCAGAGGCGCCCCTGTGCCCCAGTGATCGGGAGCAGAGGCGCCCCTGTGCCCCAGTGATCGGGAGCAGAGGCGCCCCTGTGCCCCAGTGATCGGGAGCAGAGGTGCCCCTGTGCCCCAGTGATCGGGAGCAGAGGCGCCCCTGTGCCCCAGTGATCGGGAGCAGAGGCGCCCCTGTGCCCCAGTGATCGGGAGCAGAGGCGCCCCAGTGCCCCAGTGATCGGGAGCAGAGGCGCCCCAGTGCCCCAGTGATCGGGAGCAGAGGCGCCCCAGTGCCCCAGTGATCGGGAGCAGAGGCGCCCCAGTGCCCAGTGATCGGGAGCAGAGGCGCCCCTGTGCCCCAGTGATCGGGAGCAGAGGCGCCCCGGTGCCCCCAGTGATCGGGAGCAGAGGCGCCCCTGTGCCCCAGTGATCGGGAGCAGAGGCGCCCCAGTGCCCCAGTGATCGGGAGCAGAGGCGCCCCAGTGCCCCAGTGATCGGGAGCAGAGGCGCCCCAGTGCCCCAGTGATCGGGAGCAGAGGCGCCCCTGTGCCCCAGTGATCGGGAGCAGAGGCGCCCCTGTGCCCCAGTGATCGGGAGCAGAGGCGCCCCTGTGCCCCAGTGATCGGGAGCTGGGACGGAGGCAAGCTGTGCTCCATAGGGGCTGTCTGTATGGGGGGGGGAGCAGAGGTTTGGATGCAGAGTGGTCTGGTGGATTATTGGGTGCTCCAGTGCCCCCAGTGATGGTCTGTCCCCCCAGTGACATCACACTCCAGGAGCACCACATGTCCCAGCATTACCGGCCACATGCTGAGCGCCCCCTGTATGTGCTGCCTGTCCCTGCACGCTGCCCCCTCCTGGACACGTTGTCACATCCCGGCACTCACCTCACACCCGGATCTGTACACAATACTCGTCACCTCCCGCCCTGTGACCTCCTTATATACTGTACTGCGCTGACCCCGCCCATAAACAGCAAGCCGAGCCCGTCTCCATGGCAGCGCTCAGTGACGTGACGTAGCCATCTTACGGTTGGAGCCGTCTGGACACTGTGCCCGTCACCTTCCCAAAGCTGCATCGGAGGGCAGTGTCTAAAACACGTCCCTTAATTGGCTGAAATGAAATGACGTCACTCAGCTTTCTCCAATAGGAAAGCGGCGTTTGGCTCGCCCCTCCCACTTTGCATCGTGGCACGTTATGATGTAGGAGGATGCGCATCACGGAGGCGGGGTTGATTTATAGGCGGGACAATATGTGGGGGCGTGGCCAGCAGCTAAGCTCAGTATATTTATAGTGTGGAGAGCGGTCAGTCAGGTTACCCCGGTGTCTCCACAGTGGAGACGCTGCACAGCGCCCCCTGGTGACTGAGTCTAGTCACATCAATGGGGACCATGGATCAATAACCGGAAAGAAGGAGTAAGACAAATGAACATAATGACTTATTACATAAATGTGATGGAGACGGTTCACAGGTTTCATGGGCATCTAAGACTCGGAATGAACATGAAATATAAGAAGATAATAAGAGAATAAACATAGGATAAGAAGCTTAAAGGAGTTTTCCCACGAACAAAGTTAATTTAAAAATGTATTTTAATCAGTAGATCTGGGAATATTAATAATCTCCACAATTGGATGTCTAAGAGAAATGTTCCTGTGCTGAAATAATCTTATATATGTGTCCCTGCTGTGTACTGTGTAATGGATGTGTCTGACCGTACAGGGACATGGTCTGATCATACCACATCTCCTGTGCTGAGATAATCTTATATACGTGTCCCTGCTATGTACTGTGTAATGGATGTGTCTGACTGTACAGGGACATGGTCTGATCATACCACATCTCCTGTGCTGAGATAATCTTATATATGTGTCCCTGCTATGTACTGTGTAATGGATGTGTCTGACCGTACAGGGACATGGTCTGATCATACCACATCTCCTGTGCTGAGATAATCTTATATATGTGTCCCTGCTATGTACTGTGTAATGGATGTGTCTGACCGTACAGGGACATGGTCTGATCATACCACATCTCCTGTGCTGAGAAAATCTTATATATGTGTCCCTGCTATGTACTGTGTAATGGATGTGTCTGACCGTACAGGGACATGGTCTAATTATACCACATCTCCTGTGCTGAGATAATCTTATATATGTGTCCCTGCTATGTACTGTGTAATGGATGTGTCTGACCGTACAGGGACATGGTCTGATCATACCACATCTCCTGTGCTGAGAAAATCTTATATATGTGTCCCTGCTATGTACTGTGTAATGGATGTGTCTGACCATACAGGGACATGGTCTGATCATACCACATCTCCTGTGCTGAGAAATCTTATATATGTGTCCCTGCTATGTACTGTGTAATGGATGTGTCTGACTGTACAGGGACATGGTCTGATCATACCACATCTCCTGTGCTGAGATAATCTTATATATGTGTCCCTGCTATGTACTGTGTAATGGATGTGTCTGACCATACAGGGACATGGTCTGATCATACCACATCTCCTGTGCTGAGATAATATTATATATGTGTCCCTGCTATGTACTGTGTAATGGATGTGTCTGACCGTACAGGGACATGGTCTGATCATACCACATCTCCTGTGCTGAGATAATCTTATATATGTGTCCCTGCTATGTACTGTGTAATGGATGTGTCTGACCATACAGGGACATGGTCTGATCATACCACATCTCCTGTGCTGAGATAATATTATATATGTGTCCCTGCTATGTACTGTGTAATGGATGTGTCTGATCGTACAGGGACATGGTCTGATCATACCACATCTCCTGTGCTGAGATAATCTTATATATGTGTCCCTGCTATGTACTGTGTAATAGATGTGTCTGACCGTACAGGGACATGGTCTGATCATACCACATCTCCTGTGTTGAGATAATCTTATATATGTGTCCCTGCTATGTACTGTGTAATGGATGTGTCTGACTGTACAGGGACATGGTCTGATCATACCACATCTCCTGTGCTGAGATCATCTTATATATGTGTCCCTGCTATGTACTGTGTAATGGATGTGTCTGACCATACAGGGACATGGTCTGATCATACCACATCTCCTGTGCTGAGATAATCTTATATATGTGTCCCTGTTATGTACTGTGTAATGGATGTGTCTGACCATACAGGGACATGGTCTGATCATACCACATCTCCTGTGCTGAGATAATCTTATATATGTGTCTCTGCTATGTACTGTGTAATGGATGTGTCTGACCGTACAGGGACATGGTCTGATCATACCACATCTCCTGTGCTGAGATAATCTTATATATGTGTCCCTGCTATGTACTGTGTAATGGATGTGTCTGACTGTACAGCGACATGGTCTGATGGGTAGATGACAAACTCACATTTAGTGGCCAGTGTCAGGCAGCTGCTGCAAAGGCAAATAAAATAATGGGATGTATTAAAAGAGGCATAGATGCTCATGAGAACATAATTTTACCTCTATACAAGTCACTAGTGCGACCACACTTAGAATACTGTGTACAATTCTGGTCTCCGGTGTATAAGAAAGACATAGCTGAACTAGAGCGGGTCCAGAGAAGAGCGACCAAGGTTATTAGAGGACTAAGGGGTCTGCAATACCAAGACAGGTTATTAGAGGACTGGGGGGTCTACAATACCAAGACAGGTTATTAGAGAACTGAGGGGTCTGCAATACCAAGACAGGTTATTAGAGGACTGAGGGTCTGCAATACCAAGACAGGTTATTAGAGGACTGGGGGGTCTACAATACCAAGACAGGTTATTAGAGGACTGAGGCGTCTGCAATACCAAGACAGGTTATTAGAGAACTGAGGTGTCTGCAATACCAAGACAGGTTATTAGAGGACTGAGGGGTCTGCAATACCAAGACAGGTTATTAGAGGACTGGGGGGTCTGCAATACCAAGACAGGTTATTAGAGAACTGAGGGGTCTGCAATACCAAGACAGGTTATTAAACTAGGGGTTATTTAGCTTGGAAAAACGAAGGCTTAGGGGTGATCTTATAATAATGTATAAATATATGAGGGGACAGTACAGAGACCTTTCTAATGATCTCTTTACTCTTAGGCCTGAGACTAGGACAAGGGGGTATCCTCTACGTCTGGAGGGAAGAAGGTTTAATCATAATCACAGACGCGGATTCTTTACTGTAAGAGCAGTGAGACTATGGAGCTCTCTGCCACATGATGTTGTAATGAGGGAGTCACTACTAACATTTAAGAAGGGCCTGGATGCCTTTCTTGAAAACTATAATATTACCGGTTATATATACTAGATTCTTTGATAGGGCGTTGATCCAGGGAATTAGTCTGATTGCCGTATCTGGAGTCAGGAAGGAATTTTTTCCCCCAATGTGGAGCTTAGTGTTGCCACATGGGTTTTTTTTTGCCTTCCTCTGGATCAACATGTTAGGCTATGGGGTGAACTAGATGGACTTAAAGTCTTCCTTCGACCTTAAAAACTATGTTACTATGTTATGTTACTATGTGATACCACATCTCCTGTGCTGAGATAATCTTATATATGTGTCCCTGCTATGTACTGTGTAATGGATGTGTCTGACCATACAGGGACATGGTCTGATCATACCACATCTCCTGTGCTGAGATAATCTTATATATGTGTCCCTGCTGTGTACTGTGTAATGGATGTGTCTAACCGTACAGGGACATGGTCTGATAAGATCGGAATTAGTGGCAGCTGGCAATATTCAGTTGGCATTAACCCATTATTACACAGTGTGCCACCAGCACCAGGGCAACTGGAAGAGTTGGGTACAGCAGCTTCTATGAATGTGCCATTTTATTTGGCAGCTGCAGGATGCAATTCGCAGCAGGGGAGGCTGCTTGGGATTCCAGGCCCCAGCTGCCCAGCTGTATCTAGCTAGCAACCAAAACTACAGAAAAGCCACATTATGTTTTTTGAATTATTTTGAGAAATAATTTAAAAAAAAATGACGTGGGACTTCTCCATAATTTTATATTATAGATCCCAAAAAAATCATCGTCTTTAAAGATGGTCCTTAGTCATAGGTGTGTTTTCTCCCCATTAGACTGGAGCTGATGTACAGCTCGACCATTGATCCGCTCATTCTCTCAGTGGCTGTGAGCGCTGGGTTTGGCTTTTTCTGGAAGCTCCAATGATGATGACTGAAGCTGCGATCACGTCATCACCGGACGCCGCAGTTTATAATGGGGAGCAAAGTGCCACATTCTTCTGATGGTGCGGCTGAGGCTCCACTGGGCGGACTCCACCAATAAATAAGTGATCACCTACCGAATCTGTGGATCACTGATAACTTGTGTTCACCAAGGAATCCCTTAAATGCAAATTACAGTAATTGTAGATCGCAGTTATGGGGAGGTAAATTATGTTTGTACCGTGTTATCCAGTAGATAGAAAAATATTAGAATCTGACAGTCCTCAGTGGTTCATACCTTTAATGGCGAACTGAAAAGATGGTAGGAAATAGCAGCTTCCGAGACAACTCCGGTCTCTTCATCAGGCTAATAATGACACAAATTCTCAATGCATGCATATATACACAAATAGAGGGTTGGATAATGCAGAAAGACAGGTGAGGTGAAGCAGAACATAGTGGTCAGTGTATGGACAGGGGAAGAGCAGCTGGGGCAGTAAATATCAGCGTTCAGAAATAAGAAGCAGATAGTTTTATTGTCCTTTGATTAGTGGTTGGTTCCAGATTTAAAGAACAACGCTGCGGAGGAAAGAAGCACAGTGAGCATGAGATTTCTAGAAATCAATGCACTATGCTGGTACTGCACAATGCAGCGTTTTGGACACAGCGACAATACGCTGCATTCAAAGCGCTGCTATTCCGGATCATGTGCATGCACCCTAAGAGGAACAAGAAAGTTTGTCAGACTTCACAGTGTGAACAGAGTCTGAAGTTACCATGACACCAAGTGAATGTAGCACAGAACATCGCATGACAGGCTCATGGAGATGATGTCAATAAGTGGCAGTGACCCACTTCTACAACCTGACGTCAAGCTTGACAAAGGCTAGCGGCCATAGGGGAAGGAATTAGAGCTCAGCCCAGAAGATGAGATGTGTGTAACAAACTACACTGACAAATCACAGCTAGGATTGAGAATAAAGTTGTCACAATCCATAGATTTACTATATGATTTGAGGTAATTACTTTGCTGGACGGCACGGTGGCTCAGAGGTTAACATGGTGGTTGGCACTGTGGCTCAGTGGTTAGCATGCTGGCTCAGTTGTTAGCATGGTAGCTCATTGATTAGCATGGTGGCTTAGTGGTTAGCATGGTGGCTCAGTGGCTAGCATAGTAGCTCAGTGGTTAGCACTGTGGCTCAGTGGTTAGCACGGTAGCTCAGTGGTTAGCATGCTGGCTCAGTGGTTAGCACGGTAGCTCAGTGGTTAGCATGGTGGCTCAGTGATTAGCATGGTGGCTCAGTGATTAGCACGGTGGCTCAGTGGCTAACATAGTAGCTCAGTGGTTAGCACTGTGGCTCAGTGGTTAGCATGCTGGCTCAGTGATTAGCACGGTAGCTCAGTGATTAGTACGGTGGCTCAGAGTTTAGCATGGTGGTTCAGTGGCTAGCACGGTAGTTCAGTGGTTAGCACTATGACTCAGTGGTTAGCATGGTGGCTCAGTGGTTAGCATGGTGGCTCAGTGGTTAGCATGGTGGCTCAGTGATTGGTACAGTGGCTCAGTGGTTTAGCATGGTGGCTTAGTGGTTAGCATGGTGGCTCAGTGATTAGCACGGTAGCTCAGTGATTGGTACAGTGGCTCAGTGGTTTAGCACTATACTGTGGCTCAATGGTTGGCACTGAATGGCAGCTCAGTGGTTAGCATTGCAACCTTGCCGTGTTGGGGTTTTAGGTTCAAATCCCACCAAAGACAGAATCTACAAGGAGTTTGTATGTTCTCCCTGCGTTTGCATGGGTTTACTCCGGGATCTTTGGTTTCCTCCCTCACAGTGTTTTATATAAAGTTCTATTAATAGCTGTCATGTGGTCCTTCTCCAGTATCCCACTATCAACAGAGCGAGAGATGTGTGAACAGCCCAAGAACCTTTATTGCTTGAGAAACATAAAAATCCATAAAACAATCCAGCAGTACATTGTATGTCCAGGTAATCCAGGTTTATCGAAGTTCCTTTGTGGAGCTGGCCTCAGCTCAGAGTCCCATACAAAAGACCAAATCGTACTGCCTCTCCTCCCCCCAACCACCTCCTTGTATCCAAACCAGGTCTATTGACACACTCCAGGGGGGTAGTACAAACATTTACAGGCAGAGGACTAGAATGACCAAATAAGGACATGTCCACAGTAATTCAATTGTCAGACCCTCTGGAGTGTAATGAGTAAACAGGAAGGAGAGAAGAGGAGAATACAAAGTATAGCTACAGCACAACACTTGTAAAATCCAGTAAAATATGACCCACCATAGCCCACCATCACAATAGCACTATACAGTATGAATGAATGAATTATATAATATATATATATATATATATATATATATATATATATATATATATATATACCGTATATACTCGCGTATAAGCCGAGTTTCTCAGCCCAAAAATTGGGCTGAAAAGTCCCCCCCTCGGCTTATACGCGAGTCAATACGGCCCCCCTCATAATTTGGCGCCCCCACCTCACTTGCTGGGCCCCCCCGCATGCAGCGCTGCGCATATACATTACCTGTCTAGCAGCTGTCACCCTCCGATGGCGGATCGCGGCTCCCGGCTCCGGCTTCCATCTTCCTCTGTGTCTTCCTTGTCATGTGACCGGCCGGCGTCGCGATGAGCCCCGGTCACAAAGCAGGAAGACAGAGAGGAAGATGGAGCCCGGAGCCCAGGAGCCGCGATCCGCCATTGGAGGGTGACAGCTGCTAGACAGGTAATGTATATGCGCAGCGCTGCATGCGGGGGGGCCCAGCAAGTGAGGTGGGGGCGCCAAATTATGAGGGGGGCCCTGCTGGGGCCCTGTATACTACCACTGGGGCTGCGTGTATACTACCACTGGGGCTGTATATACTACTGGGGCTGCGTGTATACTACCACTGGGGCTGCTGCTGTATACAACCACTGGGGCTGCTGTATATACCTCTGGGGCTGCTGTATACTACCACTGGGGCTGCTGCTGTATATACCACTGGGGCTGCTGCTGTAACACTGCTGGGGCCTGTATATACCACTGGGGAGGCTGCTGTATACCACACTGCTGGGGGCTGTATACCTGTGCTGGGGTCCACCCTCGGCTTATACACGAGTCAATAGATTTTCCCAGGTTTTGGGGGCAAAAGTAGGGTGGTTGGCTTATACACGGGTCGGCTTATACACGAGTATATACGGTATATATATTGCTCTAATTCATTATGAACGTACATAACATTCCTGTTGTTTATATTCATTGAAAACTCTTCTAGTGATGCTTCATCCATTTATCAAATATAAAAGATAAAAATTTACTATAAAACATTTGCAGAGGATCAAACACCCCCAAGGTTTCCCTGTGAGTTTAGGATGTGATTTTCCCGCCTGACCACATATGAATTGGTGGAACTTGCTGCAGTTTGTCCCCCATCGCGGTTCCCCACAACTGATAACATTCATTAACATATTTAAAATTATTATAAATTAAAATAAATTGTGTCTTTGATTAAGTTAATCTGTTCCACTGAGATTTTATTAATGCGCCTCATGGTTTCATGCAAAAGCTCCAACGGGACCCCCAATAATTGCAAATATATGATAGCAATAATCTTATTTTTTTATAGGCCAGAGGGACTTTTAGGGACCCCAAGATTCCAGGGCCCAGATGCAACTGCAACCCCTGCACCCATTGTAGTTACGCCCCTGATAATAATCATAGCTTAGTTCTTGCATTGCTCACTGTCATTTATATGATCTTACAGGTTGTAATGCTCCATTTTTCCTGCAGCTGGCGCTGTTTACTCTATTATACTTTTTCTTCTGTTATGAAGTATTCATCATCTATTCTATGCATATTGTACTACACAAGAGACAGCAGGCATGATACAATACACATAACTTATATAATCCAAGTGCCATCTACTGGTCAGAAGTTGTTCCTCCAATTTAAAGGGAAGCTGTCAGGTCATTCTAGCCCTCTCTCCTATCACTAGCTGTCCCTGCACCTTCCTAGCTGCACCCTAACCATCCCTGTCTGACCTAAAGGGGCCCTATAAGGATTATGAAAAATGGCTTAGAACTTACAAGGAGTCGCTCCATCAGGAGACTGGATAGGCGGGCTCCGGGCTCCATTCTTCCCTTCTCGCCGTCTCCTAGCACGCCCCGCGGATAGGTCGGGCTTCAATATGCGCATTGTGCATGCACTGGAGCCGGGCAGATCATGTGATTAGGCCCACAATGCATCGGGCCTATCACGTGATTAGGCCCACAATGCATCGGGCCTATCATGTGATTAGGCCCACAATGCATCGGGCCTATCATGTGATTAGGCCCACAATGCATCGGGCCTATCATGTGATTAGGCCCACAATGCATCGGGCCTATCATGTGATTAGGCTCACAATGCATCGGGCAGGTCACATGATTAGGCTCACAATGCATCGGGCAGGTCACATGATTAGGCCCACAATGCATCGGGCCTATCACGTGATTAGGCCCACAATGTGTCGGGCTGGATATGACGTTCTGGCCGGGCATTACAGCGGCAGAGAGGGCTGGAAATTCAAAAAGGAGGAGGCAAAACACCAGGAGTGATGACAACCAGCAGGGCGTGCTAGGAGACAGCAAGAAGGGGAGGATGGACCCCGGAGCTCGTCTGTCCAGTCTCTTGATGGAGCGGCTCCTTGTAAGTTCTAAGTCATCTTTCATAATCGTTATAGGGCCCCTTTAGGTAAGACAGGGATGGTTAGGGAGCAGCTAGGAAGGTGCAGGGACAGCTAGTGATAGCATAAAGGGCTAGAGTGACCTGACAGGTTCCCTTTAACCCCTTAGTGACCGCGGTTAATAGAGCTGCAGGAAGGGAAACCCGCGATGACGCAGCATATGCGTCCAAGGTCGGGAACAAACTTGTTTTGATGACGCATATGCTGCGTCACGGGTCGGGAAGGGGTTAAATGCACTTTCATTTGTCATAAAGTTAGAGCATTCACAAGATCAGGTGGATCATCCAAGGTCCAGGTGGGCACACAGGCCATGGGCAGGGGCATAAGTACAAAAGATGCAGAGGTTGCAATCACTCCTGGGCCCTGGAGCCTACTGGGCCCCAAAAGTCCCTTTGGCCTATGGAAAAAACCTATTGCGATTAAAGATTTGCAATAATTGAGGGCCCCATTGGAACTTTTGCATCGGGGTCCATGAGCTTCAAGTTATGGCACTGGCTACGGGCATTGGTGAAGTAGGCAGATGAACCATACAGGGCACAGACAGCAGAGTGACCGGAGACTGCAGACAGACAGTTGTGACCCTGGACACCAGAGGCAAGCACTAGATATCCTGAGGACCACAGACAGGTAGTTGCGATTTGGAAACCACAGGCGGGTAGGAAGCAGTGGAACTAGAAGCCGGCCTAGAGACAACAGGTTGAGCGATACTTGAAAGAGCAGGCAAGTAGAAAGCTGTGGAACTGGAAGCCGCAGACAGCCATGAGATGCCCTGGAGACCGCAGGCTGGTTGTGTGATACTGGAAACTTCAAGCAGGCTGGAGACATCCTGGAGATTAAGACAGGTAGCAGACAAACCTCCAAACTAGAAAGTCTGAATACCATGGAAGCACAAGCAGAAAGGAGACATCATGAAGACGACTTCTGTCACAGATTTACTATCTAATCTCAGAGCAGAATAATGTATGGTAGAGATCCTGATTCAAACAATGAATCCACTTACTGGGCCGCTTGCTGTAGTTTTGATGAAATCACCGTTTTATCAACAGGAGATTATCAGTAGAATAAACCTGCTGTCATGTAGTCTTCCATATTCATGATCTCTGTATAACCCCATCCTCACCACTGTTTGGTATGGGATAAGAATAAATGAGAAAATGAGCGTTGTCTGATTTATTTCTAATAAAGGATATTTCTTTGTCATTGTTTTTTGACTTTCCTCACAGGTCTGATAATGGGCGGTTCTCTGGACTTAATGACAAGCTGCCAATACTCAGCTGTCATCAACCCCTTCTATCACCCCGATGCCACCGCACCAGGTCATCGGGAAGAGTTGGGTAATGCACCAGGAATTGGCGCTTCTAATGAATGCGCCAATTTCTGGGGCTGGCTGCGGGGTGCTATCCTTTAGCCTGGAGGGCCTAATAACTACCTCTGAGAATACCAACCCCAGGCTGCCTGGGTTTTACCTTGGCTGGCAGTGAAAAATAGGGCAAAGCCCACACATTTTTTTAAAATTATTTAATTAATCAAAGGAAAAAAATGGGCTTCCCTGTATTTTGATTGTCAGCCAAAGTACAGCCAGGCAGCAGGGGGTGGCAGCCTGCAGCTGTTCGCTTTATCTGTGCTGAGGATCAAAAATACAGCAACGCACTGCGTCATTTTTATTTTACATTATTTATTTTTACTCTACTATGACATCAGTTAATGGGTAAGGGGTGCAACAGCACATACAGTCTAGCATATACTCTGCATGGGAGATCCTAAAAGGTATATGCTGTTTCCAGGTTACTCCAACAGCCAATCACAGACGTCCTCTCTCTGTGACAGTGCCTGTGATTATCAAGATGAAGGACGAAGTGCCGCTCGACCTGCGCTACTGTAAAAGACCACCAGAGACTCGGGATATCTGGGATAAGATGTTGGTTTAATTCCGACGCGTTTCGGAGCTGCTACCGAGCTCCTTCCTCAGGGACAAAAACAGATTGTCCCTGAGGAAGGAGCCCGGTAGCAGCTCCGAAACGCGTCAGAATTAAACCAAAATCTAGATATCCTGAGTCTCTGGTGGTCTTTTACAGCAGAGCAGGTCGAGCGGCACTTCGTCCTTCATCTTGATAGTCTCCACCGTGGTTATCCGTGGAGGTGCGGACCGTGCAGCAGCTGTGTTTTGAGCGATCATACTTGGTTGTGGGTTGCACAACCATATCAGGTGAGCAGCTTTCAATAAGTTTCATTGCCATTACCTGTCTGAAGGGTAAGACCCTATTGCACATTATCTTACATTTCAGAGTGTCTGTGATTGGCTGTTGTGCCCTTCACCAGTGAATAATCCAGAAGTTAATGAGCGCTCCCGGAAGTATAAGTGGGCGGAAGGTGGTAAGTATGAGCTGATATTTGGTCACTATTTAGTTTATATTTACAGCTCCCCGGCAAACGCGGACCCGAACTGAAACACGGACGTCCCAGGGAAGTCCACATTCAGGGTCTGTACCCGAACGCTAGATGTTTAGTACGGACTCCAATTTTACTGTTCAGGTTTGCCCATCACTAGTTAAATCTACTAACTAACCAACAAACTACTCTTCTCCACTTTACATAGTTACTGGCTAAGGCATAATCGGTTTCTATATCAGCGATATAATGCAGGAGCAGAAGTTGGCTAATACCTTTTAGGGTACCTTTACACACCACACCCGCGGGAGACATTTTTGGCGGCGATATTTCTCGCTGGAAGTATTGCCGCCAAATTGCCTCCTTATTGCGGCGTGTAAATCGTGAATTTGGCGGCGATAACACAAATGTCGCCTGGTTTCGATTTCAGAGCACTTTTGGCCACATAGTATTCCTATGGAGCCGGATGAGGCCGGATGGCAGTGATTTGCCATC
The DNA here is from genome assembly GCA_033576535.1 of Allobates femoralis. NCBI lineage: Eukaryota > Metazoa > Chordata > Amphibia > Anura > Aromobatidae > Allobates > Allobates femoralis. Next base: position 128,817,395 of record JARQOC010000007.1, read on the forward strand.
CAGTTTTGTGCTGTCCGGGAGGATCAGGCACATTTCGTTTTTTTGCACCGGACACAAAATCAGCGCTTGCAGCATTTTTGTGTCCGGGGCAAAAATCAGACAAAATCGGATACTCCCGGATCCTGTGCGATCCAACGCCCCCTAACATGGCATGCCGGATCGACATAAAATTGTTCCAGTTCCCGGACGCCGGGTGCTGAAGTTCAGCAGCGGTCGGCTCTGAACTTCAGCACCTGGAGAGCTCCCCGCTAGCCACGAATCTAACGTTTCAGCACTGGACAGCGGCACAGATGATTCCGGCAGAAAACAGGATCGGAGGGCATATTTGCCTTCCGGTTCTGTTTGTTTGGAGCTGTCAGGCTCTGTCCGGTGCATCCTGCAAAACACCGGACAGAGCTTGGCAGCTCAAAACACGTAGTGTGAAGCCGGCCTAAGAGGAGGAAGTGCACAGACTCTACAGCTGTAGAATAGTAGGACATTTTTTATGAAGGCCACTAAATAATTTTATGCAAAGGGGTTAATAGTCATTGAATTTGCTTGTTGCAGCCAGATATGTAGACCAGATCCAAGTGATGTATGGGCAGGGTACTTTTCTAATTCACATTAAGCATCTTTCCATGGGTTAGTGCCAATGAGACAATGCTTTTTCTGAGCAAGCTAAGGCATGACGAGGTGCATTACTATCCTCAGAAGGTAACGCACATTGCTCCATCTTTATACACTTTATTTGGTTGAGGAGAAATCGCTCCCAGATGAAGCAGTGGCCCGAACACCAATGAGTTACAGCATTATTTATCCTCATACGTATCGCCTGCAATAGCTTGTACACACAATACCCAACCAGAAGCTACACAGTACTGGACAGTGCTTCATAATCTTCAGTGTCTGTTCACACTTATACTGACTAGCTTCACATTTTGGAGCTTCCAGATCCCTGATACCCCTGCAGGCTCCTGGCTGGCTCTGCTATGCTGAAGGAGTTTGGGATCTTTTCACTGCTAGATGAAGTGTTCCCTTCGCTTTCAGCTGTAACTTGTAATTACCCTCCCCTTCTGCTATATCTACCCTCCTCTCACATTACTCCATGTCAATGATAGAGCATGGGTACTTCCCTGTTGTGAATCTTACAGTATCTCAGTTGTGGTGTCTCTTGCTCTGGCAGCAGAAAAACTTCTATTTGGAGATCTGCTGAACCCCTGCTATACCTACTGCATTGCCTGGGTAACCTGTGTGCTTCCTTGCTCTCCAACCCCTGCACTCCCTTGGTGGTGATAGGTGACATCTAGGTGAGTCCAATCTATGAGCCTAGCAAAGTATGAGATCCAGGCATCCCCACCATCAGGGGTAATATTGGAGACATGAATTAATTTAGGGTTTCCAAGCTGGAGAGATAACTCAGGTGTATGCTATCCCTGCTACCATACTGTCACGTTGGTATTAGCTGTCTCTGTATGTTTGCCCTGTTGCAATTGTTGTGCTGAGCAACCTCACTCCTGGTTTCTTAGGAGGTACGGGAAACTCGACGGCCGATCAGGTGACGAGGCCTGAGCAGTCATCATCTAGTCCTGCGATCAGAGGTACTCCTACCTATGCAGGTGCCTTTAAGGACTCCACAGTTGGAGTACTATCCTACTATCCTTTATGGGAACCAGCTGCTTTGAGGTGTGGCTACAGAGAAAATGTGATCACTTATCCTTTGTGTGCGTGACACCATACTACCAATCCGTCCCTGGTGTGACCGCCTGGCAGCTAAATCAGTTGTGAGAATAGAGGAGGTGGGATGGGACAAGATGAGATGCGGGCAGTGGGGATGTTGTTTTCTTTGCTGTTTGTACTGTATGCAGTATTTATACTGCACAATTATTGGAAATGAGCACTCATTGGATTGCTTAGTCTTCCTATAGTAGTGCAGTGTAAACAGGCTGCCAAACCCCCTGACAAACTAGCATAACACTCGTAAGGTGAAAAGATAATTTATGTTGCTTAAAACTTTATCATTCTTGGCAGTTCATCATCCTGCGTCAGGGCCGCCGATAGGGCCTGACTACTGTGATGGCTATGAGGGGCCCTGAAATCCCTAGTGGCAGCCCTGTCCTGCGTAAACAGAAACTGCGCTACTGAGTAGACCATACCTGGCCCGTACTGCACTATCTATTACACATTGTTCTGTGCTCATCTGAAGTGCGGTCTGATTGTGCTGTTAATCAGAAAACAAGCAGCTAAGTGGTGCAAGTCGGATGGTGGAAACCCACCTTTACTCTTCAATTATTATGGCAGAACGTTTTATCTCCATAGACGAAGCAATCAACACCTATTTGATAGGTAATGAAAATGGCAGCAATGCCATTAGCCTCCAACTTATAGAACAATAAGCAATGTCCTCAATGACGGATATTCTGTGAGTTTCATGCTTTATTTTCACATGGGTATCTCTTTATATACATTAGCCACTGGAACATCTAACACAATGTTCACACTCTGTTGTTTCGGAGTCTACATGGCCGACACTTGTCTTCTGCAGTTGAATAACTAATTTGCTCCTTTCAGTGTCGTTGAGAAAATTTTTCAAGGCAATAACGTCTGATGCTGATATAATGCACTCAGTGTTGAAACTGCAGACGTCATCCTGAAATGAGAAATAAAGTGAATCTTCAGATGTGTTTTGAAATTATTTGAACATCATGCAAATGATCTCTTGTTATGCAAGATAGGAAGTGCCCCCACCCCTTCCTTACTGAGCCATGCACAAAGTGCCGTCTGCAGTACCATGTCCATATTGGATTCTGGCCCGTCTGCATCCTGCATCTATAGGTATGTTCACATAGGATCAGGTTTTAAATAAGTTAGATAGGAACCTTTTCTGATATGGGTTACCTTGACGTTGGTGGAATGGCTTCGTACATTTTTTGCAAAAAACGTATTAACAAAATACCCTGTTGTTAACACTGTTACTAGGACTTGCTTTTTATTATTACCTTTTACAGCAGTGTGTTTCTACACATTTGTTATACTGTTTTTTGTGATCTAGTTTTTCGGTGGTGTGAACATGGTTTTACAGACCTGTTGACATTGTGCTCTGGCTCAGTTGAAAGTGTCCAATCATACTAATGATTCATAAGGTTAGAGTTAATCAGTGGAATAATTTGACCTTAAAGGGAATATGTCAAGTAACAATACTGTTATCTTTAAATAGGGCTTAGGCCCCCTTCACATCACGTTTTGTGCCTGTCCGTGTGGATCCTGTTTTTTGAAGGACATGGACAGGAACAGATTCATGTAAACGGATGGCAATTTTGCTCCCAGATCCTGTTTTTTGAAGGATTCGTTTTGTGCATGGCAGTCGGGGCAGCCATAGCAAATAATGATAACGTCAGTTCTGGAGAGAGGGAGAGAAAGAGAGAGAGAAAGGGAGATCCAGTACAAAAATTGGGCTGGGAGGACCATTGCATTGCATGCTCAGTAACTAAAACCGGATCTGGTAAACAATCCTTTTCTTTCCCGGATCCAGCACCATAGACTACCATTATATGTGATCCGGATCGCACCGGATTCGTTTTTGTTCAGAGTGCCCAAAAACAGTGTAGTCTCCAATTCTGCGTCCCGGAAAAAACAGGACACAAATGAATCCCGGACCAAATTCACACAAATGGATGGCCATATATGACCAATCCGGCACCATAGGGACACATGGGAGGCAAAACCCGATCCCTGCCTATGCGTTTAAAAACAGATAATCCTGGATCCCTGAAAACATGGTGTGAAGCCAGCCTTAAGCAGCCCTTTCAGGATAAGTATGTTTTACTGATGCAATTTATCTTCTTGTAAGCTCTGGAAAAATTCAGTGTAACTAATTAGTCAAGCATATGTAAATACAATCTGCATATGCCCTGCTCCACCTCCAGCCTCTCAGTGCTGGCATCAGGGATTCCAAACTGAACTTGCACTGCTGCCCCTATCCATACTCCCTCCCACCTTTCCATATAGAGGGTAAATGCACTAAGTGGGTGGCTCAATTAGTGCTCGATTTGTCTGGGGCATTTCCACACCACAAATGCTTCATTCCTTACCCTCCTATCCAATCCCATGGCAAGCCCCTGTAATGTCTTTCTTCTGGGCATTGGCAGGACCTGCAGGTATGGTACTGACAGGACCTGGTCATGTGACTCAGCCTGAGAGTCACATGGGGCCAGGTCCTGTCAGTACTCGTACTTCTCACAGGTCATTCCGGAGCCCTGAAGAAAGACATCATCGGGGCTCACCATGGGATCAGTGGGGAGGGTAATAAAGTGTCAGCGTCTCTGTCTGTCTGTGACCCGGAAAATGGAGCAAAAAGGCAACACTAACTGATGATGAGTCTGTGATGCTTTTTGCAAAAAAGAAGATCAACAAAAACGGAGCACAAACGGTCTGTGTGAAAGAGGCTCTAGACTGTGTGATGCTACAAGCACAAAAAGGCTGCCTCAGACAGACTAGGAACAAGCTGCTCTATTAGGCAGATCATGAGAAACCCTGACACGACACCCTTTAACTCCTATACAGAGATTTGGATTTACAACAGGATCCAGCAGATTACTGCCTATGGATGGGCAGCAGCAGGACAGCCAGGGTCCCTCACTGGTAAAATTTTGGGGGACCTGAAACTCCACCCAAACTCCACCGTTGCCCCTCATATCTTCCATAGTTACATAGGCCACTATTGGAAAAACTCCACTCCTACACCTTGTCCTCACCAATCACACATTGGCCTCTACCATTCAGACTTCCAGAAAATGTCTACAGATCTCGATCTGCTCATGCACGAGGACCATATATACTGACTGTAAGACGGACACTGGCATTATAAGACGGGTCCCATTTGACATTACATTTTATTTCCTTTTTTTTTTTCCTTCATCAAATTTGGGGTGCGTCTTAAAAAGCAAAAAAATATGGTATATGCGCCTCTCCACACCTTATGCATGGACTCTTATCCCCCGGGGCCTCCACCCCACAGCAGCGCATGGTCTCTTAGACCCCTGTGGCCCAAGTCCCCTCCACACACCAACACACGAGTCTCTTTTTCACCGAGCACGCCGGGCCCCCTCCACACACCAGCAGACGGTCTCTTATTGCCCTCCACTCCCGTCATCCCCGATATGCGCTGCCTGTGAGACTACTGTGAATCAGTTTCCTTACCGGGCAGCAGCTTCTTCGTGGTGCAGGACGCAGCCGCCTGCCTGGTCCCTCCACCTGCTCCAGCAAGTGTAGTGTAATGGCGCCGTCCTTCTTGATCTGCTGTGCCTGCAAAGGGAAAGATCAGAAATGAAGCCGGTAGGCGGGCCCCCCTGTGCTGTGCTGCATATATAGAGGTGGATGGGCAGTGTTACTGGGCAGGCCCCATCCCCCTGTGCTGTGATGCATACTGAGAGGTGGATGGGCAGTGTTACTGGGTGGATCCCCACCCCGCTGTGCTGTATAATGAGAAATGGGTGGGTGGCGTTACTGGGGGGGCCCCCCTGCCCTTGTGCATACTGAAGCATGTTTGGAGTTGATGCATCCTAGTGCTGATTGGAGTGGGTTTGTGCTGGGCAGGCCCTGTTCTCTGAGGTAAACGGCCATGTCCCCTTACGTCTTTGACCGGGCCCCTCACTGAAGTCAGGGTAGTCATACCCTATCAGTGGCCCTGGGCTGATGTCCAGACATAGGAATAGTAGCCAAGGAGGGTCAGGAAAAGGACAAAATCAGGATCTGATCATGTAGTCAGGAGCCAGTTCAAATCCAAGATAGGGATTGAGCAAGTGAAACAATTTACAGTTAATAATTGGTGTGAATATTTCTATAAACATTAATACAAATTACATATCTGAGAAGATAAAATGACAAGAAATTAAATATGGCAGATTCTCAATGTCTTAGGACTCTTGGATGAGTAGTCCGGACTCCTGGCATATACCTCATGGTGTATCTAGCATAGTTCTTCTCCTGAGATGCCAAGTTATACTCATGTATTGTGGGAGGAAATCCTTTCTGATTGTTCCTACTGTCCTGTAGATTATTAACCCTTCAGGCTGCTTTTCAGGAATTAATGCAAAGTGGCATGACAGGAGTGAAAAATTGATGTTTTCCCACCTAAATGATGCTATCCTCCTAACTGGTCCCTATAGCAGGCAGACTCTAAGGCCGTTATGTTAAATGGAATCTGTCAGGTGAAAAATCTATATGTAACCAATATAATTTTCTAATTCCTTTCTCTAAACTCTCCGTATTCATGAATTTCTATTATTTATGCTTCCCTCCTATCCTTTGTAAAATTCAAAATAAAAGATTCATTCCATCTGTCAATCACAGTGGAATGAATATTCATGCATCACTGCACTGCCCTGCCCTCTTCTGGTCTGCATGTTGTGTGACTCATTGCAGACAAAAGAGAAAGGAAGAGGGAGGGGGTATGTGCTCTTAGCAGATCTGATCTTAGCAGATGCAGCTCTAATGGTACCTTTACACGCCGCGACGGCAGGCTGGATACATCGCGCTACAAGCTACAATTGTAGCTTGTAGCGTCCATATCGCCTGTAGTAGCGGCGTCTGAAGAGGCGACGCTACAGCCGGCGACAGATACATCTGTTTATGGTCTCTGCTCATAAACTTAAGGCAACATCGCCGATTGTAGCGAGCTGTATCGGCGTGTAAAGAAGCAACGGAAGGCAACTCTGGACACCCGCCGATGTGGTTGCCATGTATCTAAGGCGTGACACAGTCGCCATGTTACCGCGCCCCATCTGCGATCATTAGAGGTCGCTCCTGCTTTATGATTGGTAGTCGCAGCATAGGGCGGGATATTTAAGGAGCTGACCAGTCACACTACACAATTACTCGAGCGTGCTGTATTAATCAGCCTACTGCGATGCCTGGCCAATCCTGATGATATTGCGCTGTCCTATCATCGTACGGACGGCTCGTAATCCTAGATTGTTGCACGCCTATGTGCTATCCCTGCTGCACCGGGTCCGCCCATAGTAGCTGGTTGTAGCGGTGTGTACATGAGCTACAGCTGGCTACTTGAGACACCCGGCGATGTAGCTAGCTATAGATGTAGCGTGGCGTAGCGCACCTTGTCGCGGCGTGTAAAGAGGGTGCGTTGACCGTTTGTAGCCGTTTGAGCGTGCTCGTGCACGCGAAGTAGCGCGATGTATCCAGCCTGCCGTCGCGGCGTGTAAAGGTACCCTAAGATCTTCATTTTATGTATCTGACGCATGTGTGTCGTTGTGTGTGCTCGGAGATATTTCTTTGTGTTTATATGAACACTAGATGGTAGCCCAATTCTAACGCATCGGGTATTCTAGAATATGTACCAATCAGTGGCACAGGATTCAAATCCCCCGCCAAGCCGTGCTACTTTTCTGATTGGTTACCGCCGGCAATGGGGTGGCTTGGCGGGAAATATGAATCCCGCGCCGCTGATTGGTCGCCGCTCCCAGCTATAAGAGTTGTAGCACAAAACACCTCCCCTCTCTCAACTTCCCCCCCAGCAGCCTGCAGAAGCCTGAAAATTAGTGTAACCAGCGCAGGGGGGGGGGGGGACAGAATACCAGCTTGGATATGTGTTGATATTTAAATAACATTTACATACTGTTACTCTTACGAGTCCGGTCAGTTTCTTTTTACTGCTGCCTACTGGGTGTGCAGATGCTTATAGTAAGAGGACTACGAAGAGTACGTGAATGATTTTTACATATTTTGAATGGGCTGTCTGAGCACTATTCAAGGGTACTGTTAGTATTATCCTGAAAAATGACCTGACACGGTCCCTTTAATTGCCAATCAGAATCACACAATGAAGACCTAAGGGTTCCGATGGGGTTAAAGAGGAAGCCCAACACTCTGTTAACCATCTAGATGCCATATGGTAGTCACTATTGACAGCAGCATTACAGCAGGAATTGCTAGGGGTCTCCAACTCCAGACCATGAGGGCTGTACACAGTGCATGTTTTCAGGATTTCCTTAGCATTTGACCATTGGAATCATCACCAGAGCAGCAGATTAAATTACCAACTGTCATATGCTAAGGAAATCCTGAAAACTTGCCCTCAAGGCCTGAAGTTTGAGACCCCTAAGGAGTTATCCTTAGGTGCTGATGTCAACAGTGACTACAGCATGTAGGTGGTTAACAGAGTGTGGGGCCTCCCTCTTTAACCCCATCAACACCCTGTGATCTTGATTGTGGGGTCCTTATGGTTGCCATGGCAATTAACATAACAGATTAGAGACTGCTGGATATAGTGACATTTTCGGAGGTTAACAACGTTTAAGTGGTAAAAATTAAATTTTTCATTCCTGTGGTGCTACCATTAAACGGCCATGAACTGATATTGCAGGGCGTCTTTTAATCCAGAGGTCCCCAACTCCAGCCCTCAAGGCCCACCAACAGTGCAGGTTTTCAGGATTTCCTTAGCATTTTACCATTGGTAATTCGATCTCCTGCACAGGGGATAATTACAACTGTCAAATGCTAAGGAAATCCTGAAAACATGCACTGTTGGTGGGCCTTGAGGACTGGAGTTGGGGACCTCTGCTCTAGTTTATATAGCCTATAGTGTACAACTGACAGTTGCTGCATTTTCAACCAAGGGGAGATGCTATTTACTTATATCTCAAGACAGTTTTAAGTCATATAGAGGTGGCCACTAAGGGGTTAAAGCAGGGGTATGAAGCATGGAGGACCGGCGTGGCTGTTAGGACAGCATAGTGTTGGAGCTGCCGGGTGGCAGGCAGTATGACGGCCACTGTAGTGAATGTTTTTGGCACTGTTCTGGCCACCCGATGTTGTGTCTTATCATTAAAGGAACCCCCTGGGTACTTTTCTCACCTTGAGTTGAGGCTTTGTCCATCGTCTTCTAAAATAGAAGGCGGCTGATAGTAGAATCATGACCAGGACAATATACAATATGTGAACACATGGGGACATGTTATATATCTTCTCTCCAGGAATCCACCGTAGGTGATCAAGAATGATGGAAGAAGAGGAACTGGGAGCCAGAGCGGGACGTCTCGTTCCTTCCAATTCTCCTGGAGATAAATCACATCCAGTTGTCCATTATGGACGGTCAGAAAGTGCCGAAGCCAAACGGTGAAGGCATCTTCAGACTCAAGGCATCTATCTGTTCCTTACTAGAGGAATATGTGCATCACGTTCTTATTGTGACGTCACCAGATGACAGAGGCTTAGAATTCCGTGGGATCATTTCCCATGATTGACCAACAGGTAAAACCACCCATGGTCTGTAACCAGAGCTTCATATTGAATCAGGTCTAAAGGGGATGTATCATCAGCAAATGAACTATTATTTAAATCTGATTTTTATATTAATTTGAATTTAGTTATTTATTTCTTATTAAATATTTTTTATATTTTTTTTTTATTTCTTATATTATGATCTGTATTAAAAAAAATATTTCACACTGGTGCTATTTTAGACTCATAATTCCTATTCTTTAAGGGTATTTACCTTTACATTAGCAGCGATGGTCAGACCACGTGTTTTGTACTGAGGCATCTTACGAGTGTGAGGAAGTCATTGTGTAAAAGCCATGGTAATGGGGATTTTTGTTCCCTGCTATTCAACCCCCACAAAGCGTCAATGGAATAAACACAGACTCAGGTCTGGAGAATAACAGCGTTTACTTTCGCAGGAACGGGGAATATAACATGGAGGAAATGCTTCACAGTTCACATGAGCAGTCCACGACAGATACAGTTCAGAGTTAGATTCGGACATGGAATTGAGGTTCCGGAGCTTTAAGAATCTGATTATTTACATGTAGTGCTTTTAAGTTGTTATAGAGATGTTCAGAGTCTTTTTGTAGCTTTCTGCAGAAGATTACATATAGCATGAGTGTTTTACAGACCTGGGAGTCCTGGGGTAATTTCACAGCTTGTCACTGCACATGCAGAAATGCATCTGGTGAAGCACATGTAGGTCCGGACTGCGAGGATCCAGGGTAAAAAGCTTTTAGCATAATGTCTGTGGAAGACAGAGAAGGATGCTAGGCCTTGAGGTCTGGCAGGAAAACTTGTGGTAAGGGAATCTACACGTGTGCTCTGCTCCCTGTGACTGGGGGATTTCCAGCTCTGTCTTGTCTAGACAGACAAGAGGCTGGAGTAGCTCCTCCTATTGAACACTCAATTCACATGTCAAATCTTTACAATACAAAATAACTTTCACCGGCAGATGGTGCTGCAACACAACAAATGACAAAATACTTGGAAAAATGCATGAAACGTATATATCTGACACTCACTAATAAAGGTAGAGCGGTAGCTAAGGAGTGAGCTGCAATGCAAAGGGTTACTCACAGTCCAGGGGTGCTTAAAGGGACAGACATAATATGTACGGAGTCACTACAATTGTGAATAACACCTTTAATATCGCCTATTGTGAACAGTGGATCCTGTGTTAGCTGTCACTGTTATCCTGACTCTGATGATAATGAGATTTCTGAAAACTCTTTCTGAAGGAAAAGAAGTATGACTCTAAAATAGCCCCAGTGGCCAGTGTGAAAATTACAAGCTTTAAAAAAACACAACAAAATCCAAAAAAACTGTTTTAGGCTATGTTCACACAGCATTTTTTGCTGCATTTTTACCCTGGTTTTATGCTAACCCATGCTAGTTCAATAACAATTGCAGCATATAGGAGGCCTGGAGAGGTATCGCTCTCCTCTCCTGAGTCATTGGACCCACATGACACGATAACGGGGACTCAGTTGCTGCCATGATGACCCCTGGGTCACCTATCCATGGAAAGCTGTGCACACCACGCTATTTCGCACCATGTGCAGCAATGTTGTTATGTATCCATTGGTTTGTTTACTGTACATTATGTAGTTGGTTTTTATGTAATTTATCACAGTTCAGCTTTTAGTGGAAGTCAATAGACGTAATAGTGTTCTTTGTGTGTATATAAAAGGTCTTCTGTTGAAAAGTTGTCCTGAGGATGTCTTGACGGTACTGACCCATCACTAAATGGCTTTAAATGTTCATGACCACCAAACTCATGATTAAAGTTATGCAGTTTTCCATTGATGCCCTTTACCATCATTAAATGCTGCAAAGATCCAAAATAAGAAATGATAAATAAAGCAAACAAGCAGTTTAACGCAAGCCGATTTTCAGCTCTGGATCCTACGTTGGGTGGGGTACGCCAAAGTCGAACACATTTGTGTTAAGTTGCTATGTTCAATAAAGGAATCGCTTAAAGAACCCAGCACAAGTGAAATATTCTGCATCCTATATGGATAGCGCACTGTCATATCCAGACACATCACTAGTCGCCCACATATTTGTAATATGAATGTAAAGTCCCCAGCTGCGGGACCCGTCTCCGAGAGGCAGCGAGACTGGGCCTCATCATGCCGCAGGCACCCACACATCTCCCGCTCCCATATGTACCTGGTCTGCACTCCCACGATAGCCATCCGTGCCATCCCTGCTGCTTCGCCATCCTGATGCGTCTCCTCTCAATTCCGGATTACAGGGGAGCGCGCTGCAGTTTCTCAATTAAAGGGCCAGTGCATTTTTATTCAGCTGACTCCTCTCAGCCAATTGCTGAGAGGTTTTTGTGCATTTACGGCCCTCAGTTCCTCAAGGAGGTGCCTGGGCAACCTTTGTACTTGTGTTCAAAATGTTGCTGTGCTCAGGTCCTTGGGTCATTGCTTGCTCGTTATTGCCTAGATGGAACCCTAGAGCTGACACCCACACACTAGGATAGTAGGTGGGAGGGAACCCTGGGAGGATATAGATAGTGGCCTCTAGGGGGAACTAGAGCAGGCTCAGTAGGAGAGGAGTAGGAGAGAAGCAGTCGAGCTCTTGGAGTGAGGAGAGTCGGAGGAGGGAGTGAGGAACCAGGCAGCCAGCCTGAAGGAGACAGAAGGGCCATCTCAGCTGAGAGGTCCAGGAGGAAAGATCCCAAAGAAAGAGAGAAAGGAAAAGAACTCAGAAGCAAGATTCACTCTAAGAAGGGGACTGAGTAACACTAGAGTTTGCCCCGAAAGGAAAGAAACCGGGTACCGGAGCCTGCACCTGTGAGTACTCTAAGACTCACAGAAAATCCGTACAACAGGGATATTGCAAATACAGCCCTGACTCCCACAGATCCCACGAGAGGGAAGCCAGGACTGGCAAGGAGCTGCAGTCCAGATAGAAGGTTGACCCGGCGGGTACAAGGGAAGGGAAGAAAGTAGAAGACAGGAGAACTGATTATCTACAAGAGATCAGGCTTCAAAACTGGGAACAGGAAAGAAGGAAAGGAACATAAAGGAGGGTTCCATCTTTAGCCAGAAATCCTAATTGCAGCCCGGAGCATTTGCCAGAATAACATCTGAATATTACTGAACTGTAAAGCTGAAAGAAGTGTTCAAGTAAAGTAACCCGGTGAAGTGAAGCTTTGACTCTGCTGCATCCTTTCCATTGCAAACTGTTTGCCTTACAGAATCACTGCCCCTGTGGTCCAGTCCCGCCTGCGGGGACTATTCCATCCAAGCCGCAATACCACCGACCACCGGAGGACAGTGGCGGCGCTGGTGACCATCCCCAGACTCAGCAGGTGGCGTCACGACAAAGACAACTTGTAAATAATCCCCTATAATATCCCCCTTATTTAGTTGACCCCCAGGGCCACGGCTTCGGGATGGCCACCCGTTACTTCCCAGACTGAGAGAGAGAGAACCCGAGAGCCGAGTACCCGAGCCCTGGGTGCGCGTCGTAAAGCATGTTATCACACCCACACAAACATGATAACATGCTAAGTGGGCCGACTAATCAAGGGAATTGATCCCCCTTTGACTAGTCAAAGTCCTAATTAGCATAAGGAAAATAAGCATTATAAATCATTTTTTTCAACATTACATTTGGAGTATAGCATTAGAGATGGATGGTTAGGCAGGAAATTTGGCCCACACATGTGCCTGTTCGTAGCTTAGATAGCTTAGGGGACCTGACGGGTTAACTTTTAGCTAACGAAAGATCCTGTGTCTCAAAATGACTCATCCACGATGTGGATCATTGGTGACTTCTCTATCGGTGTCCTGCTACACACACGTAGGGAGAGATGTGTCAGTCTACGGGAGCAAGGGAGCATAGTCACCTAGGACTGTCATCTTGATCTAGTCATCTGAGATAGGGATGGGCGAATCCTGAAATACTCGGACTCGCTGAACTCTAATGAGTCCGGGTCCAAGACTCGGTACTCGTTGCGAGTCCAGCGAGTCCGGGTAGTAACCTGTACTTTTGCAGTGTATCTATACAGATACACTACAAAAGTACCCTAAAAGTTAATGTAAGGGGTTAAAAACAATAAACATTAATACTCACCTCCTGTACTCCTGGACCGGTACCGAAGACCTCTGGCTGTTACAGGACCTCCGAGACCACCGGGAGAAGATGGGGAAAAAGACCTTGCAGTTCAGCCAATCAGCATTCGGCTAGCGGTCACATGGGTTGTGACGCGGCTGCACTGCGGTCACATGACAAACCCATGTGCCTGCTAGCCGAATGCTGATTGGCTGAACTGCAAGGTCCTTTTCCCCATCTTCTCCCGGTGGTCTCGGAGGTCCTGTAACAGCCAGAGGTCTTCGGTACCGGTCCAGGAGTACAGGAGGTGAGTATTAATGTTTATTGTTTTTAACCCCTTACATTAACTTTTAGGGTACTTTTGTAGTGTATCTGTATAGATACACTGCAAAAGTACAGGGACTCGCTACCCCCGAGTAATTCCTAAGGAAACTCGGCGAGCAGCGAGTCCCCCGAGTCCGCTACTATTCGGGCGAGTCCCGAATAGTAGCGAGGAATTCGCCCATCCCTAATCTGAGAGTCTTGGTTCCTGGCTGTATTTTCGGCAGTCTGGATCTTGTCAGCCTCCATGCACAGCACTTTCACTGGTACACACAGCTCTTTACCGTAACGTAAGTTCTAGAGCTGTGAGAAAGGAGTTGTCCAGATAGAACGTTCTGTCATTAAGAAATCAGCATTATGTTGTTCGTACAGGCGTCACTAATGTATTGTCACATTTATGACAGATGAGAAGATCATTATAGTGATTGTGTAATTTCACCATGTACTGTACATGCAGAATACAACCCGAGGGCCAATACTTTACACGCAGTTCTCATTTCATTGCCACATTTAACTCCAGGGTTATTCAAGCTCCATCATTACATTTTTGTGAATAAAAAAAGAAATAAAAATTAAAACTGATACCCAAGTAGCAATTCAGCATTTACAGTGTACCCCAAAGAAAAGGAGGTTTCATCCAGTTTTATGTATTTCATGGTGTCCGTTCTGCACTCATTTGGTGTTTTGCCATCTTGTGACTCTGTTCACACTGTGGAGTGCTGAGAGCTTGTGTTTTGGTTCCATCTGTCTGTATCTATCTGCGGGATTCATTACTTCCCTGTTTTGGGGTAGGGGGAGTGGGAGCAGGGCCGGGGTGGGGACTCAGGCCTCTCCACCATCAGGAGTAGCTCTGAGATAGGGTGAGTTCAGGGCTCCCTAGTTTGAAGGGCAGATCAGGCACCCTGATTCTCCTTTTACCCTCTCATCCTGACAAATGTAATATTTTTACTGCTTATGTTATTTGCTTGGATTTTGCTTGATAACAAAAAACAACTTTAAAGCAATGTACACCCTTCAAACCAAAAATGTTATTTTCCCAGTAGGGCGATAATAAACATTAATGCAACCTCAATAAGGCTGTACGCGGATGCCTGCGTACAGATCACACACTCTCGTCCGCACCAGGGACGCAACATCTCGCGTCCATGGTGCGGGCGGGAGTGTGTGATTTGTGCGCAGGCATCCGCGTGCGCACAGATCACATATAGGAGTGAATGGGTGCGCACGGCGGTCCGCAAGCATCTGCAGACCGCCGTGCGCACCATTATAAACATAGGGGCCGCGGTCTGCATGCAGATGCTTGCAGATGCCTCTGCAAAACGCTGCAGATGCATCTGCAAGTCTGAAGGCAGCCTAAGACATTAGAAAATGTCATATGTTTTGTTTCTGCAGCTACAATGCATTCTATGCATCTGTATGATAACAGCAAACCGATTCTGTGCAGTGTAATCTTGCAGTAGTTCAATTTTGAACACCTCGCCCCTACTTTGTACCTCGCCCCTACTTTGTACTGACATTCATTTGGCAGGTGCGTCAAAAGTTGGGAACATGTAGAAGGGAGTGACTTCAAGGCTGTATTTGGCATTAATGCTCCCCTAAGCATTGAAAGTGCACACACCTGTTACTGATAAGTCACACTATGAGTATGTGGTCACAACATCAGTTTAAGTATAACACCCCTTTAATCCGCTGCCATGGGCATGGGGTTCAGTAGTTCTCACCTTGATAAGGCACAGCCTCCACCTGAACCTTCCTAGGAGCTTTAGGGGAATGCAGAAGGGTCTTCCTCTTCGGCCAGGGGTCGACTCAGGAAACCCCTGTCCACTCTCCGTACACACTCACAAAAGATGAGGTTGAACCAATTATCAGGTTTATTTACAGGAGGATAAAAGGGGCCAATTGTAGGGGTAATACCAAGGAACGGCAAGCAAATAATGCTATGCAATATTGTATAAAGGTACAAGATGTGCATTGCAAAAAAAAACTAAATGTTGAGGGTGATGCTTTCACTTTAACACAGCAAGTGTGGCGCCCCTGCGTCCAGGAGGCCACAAAGGGAACTGCAGCCAGGCAGGTAGGACACTTGTTGCACAACAACACCCTCACAGCCCACATAACCCACGTGCAGTAGATGGCAGCATCCAGCCCTAAGATTGGAATACTCTAGGCAGTTGAGGGGTGGTGGATTTAGAGGAGTGGGTTGGGCACACACGTAGTCAGGTGACTTGACAGTAGAAATAGGAAGGGGGAGGAGGAAGGAGTTAAGTAGGCCCAAGGTGCCGAGCTGTAAAGACCAAGAGTAGGCCCAGGGTGCCCAGCTGCAAAGACCAGAAGCTGAGGAGCACAGGCCAGAGAACAGCAGAAGGCTGAGTGAAGCTGAGCAGACAGAAGGGCTCACATATCCTGAGAGTGTACGGTGTAGGAGCGCAGAATCTGTACCGAGCCAGTGCGAGCCAGAGGAGAGAGAAAGCACGTCCAAAGCCAATACCACCAGGAGTGTGAGAGGACTGAGAGGGACGGTGATACCCGAGCCCTAGATATACAGCGAAGCTACCGACTGCAGGCGGAGTAGCCCTCCTATGATACCGAGAGACGCAGAGAGAAAGAGCCTGGTAGAGCCTCACACTTGAGGACTGCTGAAGGCTGGGCTGAGTAGAGTGTCGGCTCTAGAGGGGACCGTAGTTTACCCGGAATCCCCAAACAACACGACGGGGGACCACAGCTACACGTTAGGGTCCCTACCCCAAAGGTCAGGCAGCTCAGTGACAAACTGGAGGACCCACAGGGGCCCGAGTCACCGCCATACTGTCTGGTATCACACGGAACGAAGTAAACCAGAGAACGTAAACAGCCCGGAGAGGACACAAAGACTGTGTGAGGGGTCACAGAGAGAGAGACCTGGCTGCAGAGAGAAAGGGAACCTAGAGAGGGAGAGTGTGCCCGTGTACTTGAACTTTGTAAGAACTGTAACTGACTTGTGAACTGTCTGAAGAACTGAGAGTAAACACGGAAAACCCTGAGATTGCCTCCCTTGTGTCTCTGCATGAAAGCGATTCTCTCCATACAGGATTACAGAAAGCCCTCCACCTGCAGAGCCACAGCACAGCCTGTCAGCACCAGCAAAGAGGAGAGATCCCTGCAGCGTCTGCACAGTAAGTGTACTGAACATTCCACAATAGACTTAACCCTTACTGCCCCGGGGAATACAGTTCTACCCACTGGAACTATTACATCTAAGCTTCTATTCCATCGTCCCCGGAGGTTCTGCAGCAGCGGCGGCCCCATCACTGGCCGCATATAGTGGGTGGCGTCACGACTGACAATCCCCTGTAAATATTCCCCTTTTATTACCGAGCCCGGGACACGGACCGGACCAGGACCACCCGTGACTTCCCAAGTAGCAGAACCGGTCCGGTACCAAGTACCCCCGTCCCAGTGGGCCCGACACAAGCACACTCCTATCTAATCACCATAAACCTACAAATAACAAATGATAGTCCCACTGGGGTCAAGTTGCCGTGAATATTGGCGCCCTTGCTGTAACGTTGGTGCACTTAATATCATAAAACATCAACTCCTAGTCACTAAACTCATAAGTCACTATAGTCCTGCCTTGTATTTGGTTCTAGTATTCTTCTCAAATAGTAAAACTACAAGTCTCAGCAGCAACTACTCAATCCTTTTGCAGCAGATCTGTATAGCTTCAGTATGCTTCCCGAGCAGTAGAACTACAAGTCACAGCACAGCAGTAACTACTCACAGCTTTTGCCACAGATCTGAATTCATCCAGCTTTCCAGGAGGAAGCCTCAGGATTCAGTTGTGAGGGAAGGCTGGGAACTGCAGGCAGAATCCTTCTTCTAAGTGGGAAGCCAGGTGGGGGTGCGCAGATCTTGGTAACCTGGCTTGTCTATGGTTGGGATGCAGCACCAGGATTCACAATCTTTTAACACAAAGCTGCAGAGTTCTCAACATACACTACCATTCAAAAATTTGGGGTCATTTAGAAACTTCCTTTTTTTTTTAAAGAAAAGAACATTTTTTTCAATGAAGTTAACATTAAATGAATCAGAAATACACTCTATATATTGTTAATGTGGTAAATTACTATTCTAGCTGCAAACGTCTGGTAATGCAATATCTACAGTACATAGGTGTATAGAGGCACATTTCCAACAACCACCACTCCAGTGTTTTGATGGTACATTGTGTTTGCTAAGGCCGGCTTCACACCACGGTTTTCGGCTGTCAGGCTATGTCCAGTGTTTTGCAGGTAGCACAGGACATAACCTGACAGTCCCGGATAAACAGAACCGGAGGGCAAATCTGCCCTCCGATCCTGTTTTGTGCTGGGATTATCTGTGCCGCTGTCCGGTGCTGATATATCAGCACAGCGGCTTGCAGGTGAAGGGGGATTAATTACGTGACGCCACCTGTGGTACCTGGTAAAGAGTATACCAGCGCTGCAGCCGGCCACTGAGGTGATGGTGGGTGCAGCTCAGTGTAGTACAGCTCCCCACAGTTAGAGCTTTACCTCAGGGCAGCGGGGATGGATGAGGGGAGTAGTAGTCGCGTCTCTGCAGTCAACGCTGTAAATAGTGGCGGGTAAGCAGGCACACACACACAGTGATCGTTGTTTCGGTACCTTTTACTGGTGACAGGGTAACAGGTACAGTCCAGAGAAGTAACCAGGTCCCCGCTGCAATTTGGGACTTTCACCTTGGAGAGTTGTGAGGCCTCCTCTGTCTCTGTGTACGGTGGTTTGGGATTAGTCCTGCCTGTAACTGAACTCACCGCTCCTTCTCCCTCTCAGGGCTTTACTCTGTCACTGACAATGAGGTCCTTCTGTGGGGTCCCTATTCCTCCTTTGGCCCCTGGTCCTGTGTTTGCTCAGTTTTGAGTGTCTCTTTCTATTTACCTCAGGGGGATTTGGTCCTCCTGGTCCTTCCGGGCTTTTACTGATGCACTGGATGCGTTGCAGTGACGGACTCTGGTGTCCTGGTGTACTACAGGGAAACCGGTTTTGTTCCCTATTTTAATTCTCCTATTCTCCACTGGCCTCCGACCCTCTCCCAAGGGTGCAGCACAGCTGGGTCAGTGTTCCCTGGTCCTGGGTCTGGATCCTTCCCAGCGACCAGCTCCTCACTCCTGCTCTCTTCACTGTCTGACTGTAACTACTCACTGGAATAACTGACTCCTCCCCTCAGGCCTGGATCTTTTAAAGGGGATCTGGCTTAAGGCAGCCAGTAGAGCTCCCCCTTCAGGTCTGGGGTGGAAGGTGTTGTGTGCTGTGTGTACCAAGGTGTAAATCCCTCCTTGCACCGGGGATCCTGTGCCATTCCCCTGCAGGGGTGCTACATATTCATAGCTTCCATAGCAGATGCTACATAAGGCAGATCATCTCTGTAATAATATGCGCTAATGAAATTTCTAAAACAAACATGTCTAAAACATCTGCGCTTGTGTCCAGTCTTTTGAGCTTCTGTTAACAGCTTCATGTTTCCAAAGATACCAATCATTTTTCGGGCCGCTAACGCTAAAAAGCTGCTGACTAGTATTCAATATTAGGGATGAGCGAGTATAATCGCAAGTATTCGGTACTCGCGGAACTCAAACATAGCGAGTATTTCACTACTCGCCTCGCATTAGCCAATCACAGTAATGTCACGGCCTTCTTGGTTATGGCATTACTATGATTGGCTGGCCGCCCAGCATCATTCATGAGTCACAGCCTGTGACTCATAAGCTCTATATAAGACCTGCCGCCGCCATTAACTGCACATTGCATGCAGAACACAGCTAGTGTGGGGAGAGGGTGAGCAGCTGCTAGGGAGAGTTGTTCTGGTGCAAATTGTCCAGAAATCCTCTGTATAACCCAAAAGCTCTTGTAAGAGCTACCAGTATTGTAGCACTAGATGACTGTAGTGCAGGGAGACAGGCAGGAGCGTTACAGTACCACATAGTACAGTCAGCAATATTTCAGCTCTTCTCAGAGCTAATTTTGGGGTCACATTTACCCCTGCAGGCCAATTAATTTGACGTTGCGGTGCTGTGTTCACACTGAGTAGCACGCACAGTACTGCACAAGTGACACCGTGCAGCCAGCACCGCTGTCTTGTGTGGTGACTGCCGCGTGTAATATTTTGCCCTAAACCTGTAGCTGTAGTGCTACCTTCCACAAAGCACTAACTGCTCCTTGTTTCCCAATATTTGCATCTGAACACCTGCAGCTATGTCAGAAAAACCCCAAATTCCTAAAAAGGCTGTTGTGAAGGGACACGGACGTGGATGTGGGCGTGGGGTTGTTAGTGGTGCTCGACATGCATCTTTGTTCCCGGCGAATTTCCCGATCTGGAACGTAAACGGGTCTGGAAGCCAGAAGAGCAAGAGCAGATACTGTCTTGGATGGCTGATAAGACCTCCACGAAATTTCGTAGCAGCACCCAATTGTCCACGACCACACAGTCTCTTGTCCATACAGAGAACGCTGGGTCATCCTATTCTCAACCTGTTCCTAGTTCATCACCCAGTCAGGAGTAACAGGAAACATTTGACCCCATCCTTGGCCACTCCGAGGATCTGTTTGGTCCATATCCTTTTGTTGCGTCTGGCCTCTCACCATGCGACATTGAAGAGGAACGTGAGGCCAAATATTTCAAAACCCACGGGCAGAAGAAAGCCACTTTCATCCACGTGATATACCGGGTGAAGAGGTGGAGGTGATGGTGATGACACACAGTTGCCATCTGGCCAGCCGACAATATCAACACGGAAGGAGGATGACATGGACGACGATGTGGTCGATGATGAGACAACAAATCCGACCTGGACCGCTGGCACACGTAGCCAGCAAGCAGCACAGAAATTGGATACGTAGCACCAACAAAGGCACCAAGGGTTACTGGTTTAAGCCGAGTGCTATGTTTCAACTGTTGCCAAGAGCAATCCTTGTGCCCCAAATCAAGGCACGGGTGCGTTCAGCCGTTGCCTGGAAATTTTTTTCAGATAGTCCTTCTGATAATGTTGTCATCTGTAGCATCTGCCATACGAAGCTGAGCAGAGGCCAGGGCAAAGGCAACCAAAGCACCAGTATGTGGAAGCACATATACTCCTGTCTCCCCTCTTCCTCCTCCACCGCCTCGTCATCCTATTCTGAATTCCGCTCCACATCACTCCCAAGTTGGGAGCTGTGCAGCAGCGCATCGGCAAAGCGGCAACACGCTCTGCTGCAGCTCATCTGCTTAGGTGAAACACCACGCACTGCAGCAGAGCTGGGGCAAGGAATAAAACAACAGACCAATCAGTGTCTCTTCCCACTGCAACTCCAACCCGGTCTGGTTGTATGCGATAATGGGCGTAACTTGGTGGCGGCTTAAGGCCATGTGCACACACTGAGTATTTGATGAGTTTTTTACCTCAGGATTTGTAGCCGAAACCAGGAGTGGGTGATAAATACAGAGGTGGTGACGTGTTTTCTATTATACTTTTCCTCTGATTGCTCCACTCCTGGTTTTGTCTACAAATCCTGAGGTAAAAAACTCTCAAATACTACACGTGGCAGAGGCCTTAAAGATCGGGAAGCTGGTACACCAGCTTCATGTCTCTCCAGCATGGGTGGGCTAGAGAGGAGGAGGTGGAGGAGGAGAGTCAATGTGAGGTGAGCATGGGTATTGTTCCTCCTTCTGGGGTTACAGAACATTTGCCTCTTTGCAGCTTGTCACACATGGCACACTTGATATTTAACTGTCTGTGCCAAGACCCTCGCGTGATCCACATTTTCAATAGCACCCTGTACTGGTTGGCCACCTTTCTAGACCCACGGTACAAGGCAAATTTCCTTCGCTACTGTTGCAGTCACCAAGGTGTTTCACAATCAGATCCTTCAAGAGGGTCGTTGTTGATCATTTGATGGCAGCATCACCCTCAGACACCGCTGCTAGCAGAGGTACCAGCTCTGTGCAACAGCATGCATTAATGGAGAGAGACATGGACAGCAGATCCAAAAAAGGTGGTGGTAAAATATCCACAAATTGGGCCATCTTCAATAAACCGGCTCATCAGCAAGGGATAGCTAGACTGGTAACAATGTCAAGGAGGGAGAAGTTGCACAGATGGTCAACGACTATCTAAGTGACCATACCTGTGACCTTCCTGACGCTTCTGTTCCATTTAATTACTGGGTATCCAACCTGCATAGTTGGTCAGACCTCTCCTTATATGACTTGGAGGTGTTGGCCTGCCCTGCTGCTAGTGTGAAGTCAGAGTGTGTTTTACGGGGGACAGTCATCACAGATACACACACACGGCTGACTACAGAGAATGCAGACTGGCTGACTCTGATAAAATTTAGCAAGGACTGGATTTCACAAGAGTATTTAAGCCCTCCTGATGACAGCATCCCAACCTAAAGTCACCCAAAATGTTATTTTAGGCTACTGGTGATCACGTCCATCCCTTCCCATACAAACTTCTTTTCTTCTTCTTACACATGTTTTAAACTCCTGCTTCTGCAACATGTACCTCATGGTCAATAAGCTAAAATCAATGTTCCGTTAACTAATATTTCCCATCAGAGGCACTTGTGATGAGACCCTCCTGACACTATGGCTATGCCTGGACATTGGGCACTGCAACTAACTATCTTACCCTTGAGGCCTGCTTCCTTCATCAACCATGATACAGTCCCTTGGGCTAATTTTTGGAGACACTATGGATACGCCTGGACATTGGGCACTGCAACTACTGTGCTAGTAGTCCTGTCATCATAATTGTTTGGCCCTTGAGGCCTGCTTCCTTCATCAACCATAATACAGTGCCTTGGGCTAATTTTTGGAGACACTATGGCTATGCCTGGACATTGGGCACTGCAACTACTGTGCTAGTAGACCTAGCTTCATAATTGTTTGGCCCTTAAGGCCTGCTTCCTTCATCAACCATAATACAGCACCTTGGGCTACTTTTTGGAGACACTTTGGCTATGCCTGCACATTGGGCACTGCAAGAACTATGCTAGTAGTCCTAGCTTCATAATTGTTTTGCCCTTGAGGCCTGCCTCCTTCATCAACCATGGTACAGCCCCTTGGGCTACCTTTTGGAGACACTATGACTATGCCTGGACATTGGGCACTGCAACTACTGTGCTAGTAGTCCTAGGCTAGCTTCATAATTGTTTGACCCTTGAGACCTGCTTCCTTCATCAACCATAATACAGCCCCTTGGACTAATTTTTGGAGACACTATGGCTATGCTGCACATTGGACACTGCAAAAACTATGCTAGTAGTTCTAGTAGTCCTAGTTTCATAATTGTTTGGCCCTTGAGGCCTGCCTCCTTCATCAACCATGATACAACCCCTTAGGCTAATTTTTGGAGACACTATGCCTGCACACAGTGGCGTAACTTCAGGCCCTGAGGCCCTGATGCGAAAGCTCCAACGGGGCCCTCAATAATTGCAAATCTTTAATAGTATTAGTCTTTTTCTATGGGCCAAAGAGACTTTTGGGGCCCCCCTAGGCTGCAGGGCCCGGGTGCGATCGCAACCCCTGCACCTTCTGTAGTTACGCCCCTGCCTGCACATTGTGCAGTGGCAGTGGAACAACAATGCCAGTAGTCCAAGCTTTATAATTGTGAAGCCCTTCTGATGATGATGATGATGATGGGTAACTTCTTCCCGCGTTAACCATCACACAGCCCCTAGGGCAGATCGCTCTCTTTACACCACTTACACACTGAGTTGTCAGAAGATCTCCTCCATCATAACTTGCTCCTACGGCAATCATGCACCCATTTCAGCCTTTCCTCAGCCCGCAGACCGCTTTTTTTGGGTCCAGCACAAAATGACTCACATTTCCCATTGAATAACATTGGACTCGCTACTCGCACCGAATACCCGAGTATTACGATCTTCTCGGTATGAGTATAGCGAGTCCGAGTATTTGATCACTCGCTCATCCACACTCAATATAATTCTATGAAAAAAACAACAGTCAAAAAACATTAGAAAAAAAGCAAAAAAAAAAGACGTACATGTACAGAAACCCTAACAGCTCACATCCCCTTTAGATTTAGGCTTTAGTCAATGACTTATGGTCAGCCGGGTTCACTCTATCATCTATGCCACATCTCACACCTAGGTGACAGGATAAGATAATTTGTGTGATTGAGTGAATCTTTGAGTCCCCAGGCTGTACTTTCGCAACATCTAGTTGGCACATTTATCTCAAGGTTTATATAAGGACAATCACTACTGTTTAATACATGTAATTAAAAGATAATGTTCAAGTAGGTCAGGTGTGAGCTCGCATCAAAGGAAGGGAGGGAGACCAAGGACCTACCTCTGAAGAGGTTAAATGGAACCGGTCAGGTCTGATAATGCTATTAATCTACAAATATGGGGTTAATCAGAAGGTTAAAAGTTTTATGATGGTGTCGACCATTGTATTGGAAGTGCGGCACCACGGAAAACATGAACTCTAGTTCTCCCCGGAGCCGCCGGCAGTCATTTATGAAGGTCTAACGGAGAAATTACAGTCACCACTCACAGCACTGAGAGCAGCAGCAGTAAGGGTGCCTTCACACTGCGGTCAGGTCAGGATTTTGGCCCCATAGTATCCTATGGGGTCAGATGGAGCCGGATGGCAGCTATCTGCCATCCGGCTTCCATCTTGCCGGAAGAATCTGGGAGAAGTGAGATTTTTCTCCCGGATATTTGTGTCCGGGGAGAACAATCTCCCCATAATTGGTGTCTCCCGGATTCTACCGGATCCTTCCGGGGCAATCTGGCGCTCCCTTAACTTGGGAGCCTATGAGGTTGGATTGCCCCGATCCGGGAGGATTCGGGAATTGGACTGTTATTTCAGGACCGTGGCTAGCTCCTTGCGAGCCGCGGTCCTGAATAATCAGCAGCGGCAGCTGCAGCAGGCTGCACACCGGACCGGAGAGCATATTAGCCCTCCGGTTCTGTGTGCTCATCCGGTCCGGGGCTGTCAGGTTCACCCCTGACAGCCCCGGACCGGACCTGACCACAGTGTGAAGGCACCCTAAGCATGCCCTGCTGGTGACTGACAGCCACCTCTGCACTAACGCGCTATAGAGCGAGCTGTTAGTCAGTGCCAGGTTGTGTTTACTGTCACCGTTCCCAATCTGTAGATTAATCTCAGCATCAGACCTGACAGGTTCCCATTAATGTCCATTATCCTTTTATATTGTTTGATAAGTTATGGAGATCAATGAGCTGCTGGATCATGGACAGACATATCATTGGTGCAGCCGCACAAGGGCCCAAGATATAAGCGGGCCCATTAACTATTCTTTCATCTGGGCCCTTTCCATCTGTGTCCACTAGTGTGCTGAATTGCAATCTTAAGGAATAGATGGCTGGTAGACAAGTCATCACCCGTTACAGTATACATCGAGTTTTATTGAAGAAACCTCCCAATGATAACAATATAATCTTCAAAATGAAAAAAAATCTCTAAATGCGCTGTTCCACATTATTAGGCACAGTAGAGTTTCTAAACATTTGATATGTTTGAAAGAACTGAAAATGCTCATTTGTTGAATTTGCAGCATTAGGTCACATTCACATGAAATAAAAAGCTACTCCATCCATCTGGACCATCCAGGGTTGCTCTGAACTCATCAGTAAACAAGACAGGTTGACAATTAGTCTTCATTTGTGTCTGGGCCCACTGCAACTGTTTCTGCTTGTGAGCACTGTTTAGGGGTGGCCGAATAGTAGGTTTATGCACCACAGCAAGCCTTTGAAGGATCCTACACCTTGAGGTTTGAGGGACTCCAGAGGCACCAGCAGCTTCACATATCTGTTTGCTGGTTTGTAAGGCCTTTTTAGCAGCTGCTCTCTTAATCCGATGAACTTGCCTGGCAGAAACCTTCCTCATTCTGCCTTTATCTGCACAAACACATCTGTGCTCAGAATCAGCCACAAATCTCTTCACAGTACGATGATCACGCTTACAATATCAAATGTTTTCATCCCTTGTCCAAGGCATCGCACTATTTGTTGCTTTTCGGCAGCAGAGAGATCCTTTTTCTTTCCCATGTTACTTGATAATTGTGGCCTGTGTAATATTGTGGAACACCCAGTTTTCCTTTTATTGGGCTCACCTGCCAAACTAATTATCACAGATATCTGAGATTGATTTCAATGATCCAAAGAACCCTGAGACACAAGACCATCAATGGGTTTCATTGAAAAAAAATATAAATAAAACCCTATGACACTTAAAACCAATTTGCATAATAATTTGGAACATGGTTTAGACTTCAAGACAGTTGGTTACGTTCAAAACTATCTATCTTTATTATAATAAGTCACATTACAAAATAAATAAAAGCTATGCCACTCACTAAAAATCTAATCTGAATAGTAAATTAAGCAATATTGTACCCAGCCTCCCCCAGCCCGTCCACCTGACTCTCATAGCTCACTATAAAGTCATTAGTGATGAGCAGGCACTACAATGCTCGGGTGCTCCGTACTGGTAATGAGCAGTTGATGCTCAGATGGATGCAACTCGAGTACATGAGTATAATGGAAGTCAATGGAGAAGATTTCCCAGAAAAATGCTCGAATTTCTCATTGACTTCTTACTACTTGGGTAATCGAGTTGCGCACAACTGAGCATCCAACTGTTCATTGCGTGCACCGGCACCCAAGCATGGTAGTGCTCGCTCATCACTAATAGTCATCAATGAGCATAGTAGTTTCCCCTAACATTAATGAGAAGCTGTCACTTGTAAAAACAGTATTAAGATGCAAAAATGTAGGGTCAAGCCATAGGTTAATAGTGTTCTGAACCTGCCCGGAGCATGGACATTCAACCTCACTGCCCAATGCAGGTTTCAGTCACGGCTCTGTGTATGGACAGAGGCAGCAGTAACCACCTGTTACACAAACTGACAGCGTCTGTCAGTCAGTGTCGGGGGGCTCGGATACGGCCTCCACTCTCCGTACACAGAGCGATGATTGAACCGCTCTGGTGCCACCAATTGACTAACTCCCCAATGCTGCCGGGACGATAATGGTGGGTTTACACGTCGCGATATCGGCGTCCAACTCCGACCCAACTCCGACCAAAAGTCACGTGGTTCGGGAGTTGGACCCGATATCGTTTGCGCGTTGTACGGTTTGAACGTACAACGCGATGCTGGAATGATGCCAAAACGATATCGGGGTTGAATGAGCGTGCTATTCAACCGCCCGATATCGGATGGCCGTTGTAGCCGCATCGTCCCGTGTGACAGCCCAACTACGATGTGTACGCCCACGTCACCCATTCACTCCCATGTTAACTGGTGGTTCCTGGGTTGGGGGGCGTACACATCGTCGGGACGTTGTATCCCGATATCGGGCTGTGTAAACCGGCGATGCGATAGCGGGAAAAGCGCGCTCAAAAAGCGCGCTCCCGTGTCGTTGGCTCCGATATCGAGCCGATATCGGGACGTGTAAACCCACCAGTTCTTTTCCTCCCAGTAGCGGTTTTCGACGTGTAGACACTGGGCAGGTTTAGGACTATTTTGATCTTCAGATTACCCCCACATCAGCTGCAGGATAATAGCATTTGTTATATATGATAGGTTCCCTTCAATGAGAACTTTATCCACACCTGTATCAGGGTATGTGCACACAACGGCTTTTGGACCAGGTCTGTGGAGTCGGTAAGCCCAACATCCAACTCTTCAATTTCCTTGAATCAGACTTCGATTTCAACTCCACCAAAATGGACACCGACTCTGACTCCACGACCATGGCTGTGAAGTCAGGAAGCCAAACATCCGACTCTGACTCCTCAATTTCCCTGAATCCGACTCCGACTCCACAGCCCTGGTCTGTACCCCCACCAAATTGTTGTAATGCAGGAGACGCTTCATGAACCAGTTTTGAAGAAGCTCCAAAATACTGAATTGTTTACAGCAAGATACATTGCAATATACAGGAGCCTCTCAATGAATTAGAAGATCATCAAAAAGTTCATTATCTTCATTAGTTCAATACATAAAGTGACACACATCTATTATATAGAATCATTACACACAGAGGGATCTATTTCATGTGTTTATTTCTGTTAATGTTGATGATTATGTCTTACAGCCAATGAAAACCCATTGCATGCCCCACTTTTCAGTATTTTATTTGTTAAAAAAGTTTAAAATATCCAATAAATTTGGCTCCACCTCACGATTGTGTCCCACTTGTTGTTGATTCTTCACAAAAATATTAGAATTTATATCTTTATGTTTGAAGCCTGAAAAGTGGCAAAAGGTTGAAAAGTTCAAGGGGCTGAATACTTTCACAACGCACTGTATATAGGGGGGCCGAATACTTTCACAAGGCACTGTATATAGGGGGCTGAATACTTTCACAAGGCACTGTATATAGGGGGCTGAATACTGTCACAAGGCTCTGTATATAGGGGGCCGAATACTTTCACAAGGCACTGTATATAGGGGGCTGAATACTTTCACAAGGCACTGTATATAGGGGGCTGAATGCTTTCACAAGGCACTGTATATAGGGGGCTGAATACTTTCACAAGGCACTGTATATAGGGGGCTGAATACTTTCACAAGGCACTGTATATAGGGGGCTGAATACTTTCACAAGGCACTGTATATAGGGGGCTGAATACTTTCACAAGGCACTGTATATAGGGGGCTGTATACTTTCACAAGGCACTGTATAT
Organism: Allobates femoralis; assembly: GCA_033576535.1. NCBI lineage: Eukaryota > Metazoa > Chordata > Amphibia > Anura > Aromobatidae > Allobates > Allobates femoralis. The sequence goes on from JARQOC010000007.1 coordinate 128,845,748, forward strand.
AGGGGGCCGAATACTTTCACAAGGCACTGTATATAGGGGCTGAATACTTTCACAAGGCACTGTATATAGGGGGCTGTATACTTTCACAAGGCACTGTATATAGGGGGCTGAATACTTTCACAAGGCTCTGTATATAGGGGGCTGAATACTTTCACAAGGCACTGTATATAGGGGCTGAATACTTTCACAAGGCACTGTATATAGGGGGCCGAATACTTTCACAAGGCACTGTATATAGGGGGCTGAATACTTTCACAAGGCACTGTATATAGGGGGCTGAATGCTTTCACAAGGCACTGTATATAGGGGGCTGAATACTTTCACAAGGCACTGTATATAGGGGCTGAATACTTTCACAAGGCACTGTATATAGGGGGCTGAATACTTTCACAAGGCACTGTATATAGGGGGCTGAATACTTTCACAAGGCACTGTATATAGGGGGCTGAATACTTTCACAAGGCTCTGTATATAGGGGGCTGAATACTTTCACAAGGCACTGTATATAGGGGGCCGAATACTTTCACAAGGCACTGTATATAGGGGGCTGAATACTTTCACAAGGCACTGTATATAGGGGCTGAATACTTTCACAAGGCACTGTATATAGGGGGCCGAATACTTTCACAAGGCACTGTATATAGGGGGCTGAATACTTTCACAAGGCACTGTATATAGGGGGCTGAATGCTTTCACAAGGCACTGTATATAGGGGGCTGAATACTTTCACAAGGCACTGTATATAGGGGGCTGAATACTTTCACAAGGCACTGTATATAGGGGGCTGAATACTTTCACAAGGCACTGTATATAGGGGGCTGAATACTTTCACAAGGCACTGTATATAGGGGGCTGAATACTTTCACAAGGCTCTGTATATAGGGGGCTGAATACTTTCACAAGGCACTGTATATAGGGGCTGAATACTTTCACAAGGCACTGTATATAGGGGGCTGTATACTTTCACAAGGCACTGTATATAGGGGGCCGAATACTTTCACAAGGCACTGTATATAGGGGCTGAATACTTTCACAAGGCACTGTATATAGGGGGCTGTATACTTTCACAAGGCACTGTATATAGGGGGCTGAATACTTTCACAAGGCCCTGTATATAGGGGCTGAATACTTTCACAAGGCACTGTATATAGGGGGCTGAATACTTTCACAAGGCACTGTATATAGGGGGCTGAATACTTTCACAAGGCACTGTATATAGGGGGCTGAATACTTTCACAAGGCTCTGTATATAGGGGGCTGAATACTTTCACAAGGCACTGTATATAGGGGCTGAATACTTTCACAAGGCACTGTATATAGGGGGCTGTATACTTTCACAAGGCACTGTATATAGGGGGCCGAATACTTTCACAAGGCACTGTATATAGGGGCTGAATACTTTCACAAGGCACTGTATATAGGGGGCTGTATACTTTCACAAGGCACTGTATATAGGGGGCCGAATACTTTCACAAGGCACTGTATATAGGGGGCTGAATACTTTCACAAGGCACTGTATATAGGGGGCTGAATACTTTCACAAGGCACTGTATATAGGGGGCTGAATACTTTCACAAGGCTCTGTATATAGGGGGCTGAATACTTTCACAAGGCACTGTATATAGGGGCTGAATACTTTCACAAGGCACTGTATATAGGGGGCTGTATACTTTCACAAGGCACTGTATATAGGGGGCCGAATACTTTCACAAGGCACTGTATATAGGGTGCTGAATACTTTCACAAGGCACTGTATATAGGGGGCTGAATACTTTCACAAGGCCCTGTATATAGGGGGCTGAATACTTTCACAAGGCACTGTATATAGGGTGCTGAATACTGTCACAAGGCACTGTATATAGGGGGCTGAATACTTTCACAAGGCCCTGTATATAGGGGGCTGAATACTTTCACAAGGCCCTGTATATAGGGGGCTGAATACTTTCACAAGGCACTGTATATAGGGGGCTGAATACTTTGTACTTTGTACTTTGTAAGTAAAGTCTAGACACTCTCTATACTGTGGTAACGAGTCAAATAATGCCTTCTGTAGTCTTGTTGGTGTAGTCCTCTATCCGTAATCCACTGTTGTGAAGGCGGATACGTCGTTAAAGGGGCGTGGCTAACTATGTGCCGAGGTTAGCCACGCCCCTTTAACGACGTATCCGCCCTCACAACAGTGGATTACGGCCAGAGGGGGCGGCCATCAACATGGAGCGGGCGGAGGCTGCTGCACACAGCCCCGCCTATGGATTTCGCTGGACTCTGCCTACAACAGCATGTAAGTATGAACTTACATTGCGAGTAATCAAATCCTTTTTGGACTACACATGATTAATGCATCATTGTAATACAGGGGTGTATGCACCCTGTATAGTGATACGGGGGGGGGGGAGGGCACTTTGCTCCGAAGAGCCCGTGCCCATTGACAAATTGTACAAGAACACTGTATAAGTGGTCGGCCGGTCTGTAGGGGGTCTAAGCCCCCCTACAGACCTTAACAAGTCATTGAGATCAACAATTTAACTCTTTATTAAGGTTGCGGATCCCGCCAATAGCCGGGATCCGCAACCTCGGCAGTTACCGGATGGCTCAGGATTACACATCCTGAGCCATCCGGTGACCGCAGTGCGGGATTCAGCACACATTTTTGAAAAAAATGTGTGTGCCCGCCATTGCGTTCACCGCATCCGGATCCGGATGCGGTGAATGCAATTTAGGTTTTCAATGTGACCCTACCCTATCTTGGAAGATTGTGAAAGCTTTAGATATCATTCATTCTTCCTGAAGCATTTGTGTGAAACTAGAAAATTCTTACAATCTTAGGCTGCCTTCACATTTGCATTCGCCTCCACAGCGTCCTGCGGAGGGGATCCACAATGTGACCGCAGCACCGCAGGCCCCTATCTTTATAATGGGAGCACACGGTGCTGCGCATGACCCCATTCACTGCTATACGTGATCTGTGCGCAGGCGGATGCCTGCGCACAAATCACCCAGTCTCGTCCGCACCAGGGAAGCGACATGTTGCATTTATGGTGCGGGCGAGACTGGGTGATTTGTGCGCAGGCATCCGCCTGCGCACAGATCACATATGGCAATGGATGGGTACGCATGGTCATGCGCTTGACTGCACATGACTGTGCACTCTCATTCACTGCAATATGTGATTTGTACGCAGGTGGATGCCCGCACCATAAATGCAACATGTCGCGTCCCTGGTGCAGACGAGAGTGTGTGATTTGTGTGCAGGCGTACGCCTGCGCACAGATCACTTATGGCAGTGAATGGGAGCGCACGGTCATTCCTGTCCATACTACTGTATCTCATTTTGCACTGCTGCATAGTATTGTTTATCTATTAATACATGTACCTTTTTTACTATAGTTATATAACAGTAATAATTATAATAATAAATCTTTATTTATATATCGCCAACATATTCCGCAGCGCTTTACAATACAGTGGTTTGTTTACAAGCGGTCATAGGTAACAATAAAAAATATGCAATACAGTAAGTAAAGAATTTAAAAAAAATACACTAAGCAGAGAATCAATGTAAAAGTACAATAATTAAAGTAGAGAAACAATGTAAAAAATACAGTACAGTAATTAAATGCAATACAATAAGCAGAGAATCAGTGTAAAAAGTACAATACAATAATTAAAGCAAAAATAAAGGTGACCCTGCTCAAAAGAGCTTACAGTCTACAATGAGATAGGGGTTACACAAAGTACAGGGGCTTATTGCACTGACGGTCCAGGCATCTTGAGGAAGAGGGGATAGAAATAAAGTTACATGAATGGTCACCAGACAATCTGTGTAGAGCTTTTGGGTTTGGTGGAGTTTGAAGAAGAGAATATGTCCACAGAGATGGTGTTGTATATAGCACATTCACCAACGACTTCTATTAGGGAGCATGATAGGCCGCCTTAAAAAGATGTGATTTTAGGGAGTGTCTGAAGCTATGCAAGTTGTGGATAGTCCTGATTTCTTGGGGTAAAGCATTCCAGAGGATTAGTGCAGCTCGGGAGAAGTCTTGGAGCAGGGAGTTGGAGGATCGGATTAGTGCAGATGTTACTCGAAGGTCATTTGTAGAACGTAGAGAACGGGTGGGGTGATAGACAGAGATGAGGGAGGAGATGTAGGGGGGTGCTGCTCTGTGAAGAGCTTTGTGGGTGAGAAAGCAGTTTCAAATGGATCCTGTAGTATACGGGCAGCCAGTGTAATGACTGGCACAGAGCGGAGGCATCTGAGTAATGGTTGGCCAGATGGGTGATCCTGGCTGCTGCATTAAGGATGGACTGGAGAGGGGAAAGTTTAGAGAGGGGGAGGCTGATTAATAGAAAATTTAAGTAGTCAAGGTGGGAATGGATTAGGGCCACTGTGAGGGTTTTTGTTGTTTCCATGGTGAGAAATGGGCGAATTCTAGAGATATTCTTCAGGTGCATTCATATGTATACCTTACTTTGATATTATTGTCCAGGAGTTGCCTTTTTTCCGTTTCTGTATTGTCCCTTGTATATGTTTGTACTTAAATTGATTATGAAGATTATATAATATAAAATGTTATAATACATTATATTAACCTAGTGCATCGCAATGAATTAGAATATCATCAAAAATCAATGTAATATTGCCATGTTTCAGGGTGTTTCTGGGAGTCCTGAAATGCGTTGACTAATAAATTAATCTTATATTCACACTTTGATGTCTTGTGGAATATGGCAGCGCAGTGTTTAACCCTTCATCCTCCCTACTCTATATGCACACGCTGGGGACTGCAGCAGCCGTGATCTGCTTTTATAGTGGTTGTGACTCTCACAACCACACAAGGTGAAGCCTCTGATATCTATTTAGGTCATATTTTATCTCTCAGACCCTTCATCCTCCTTTCTTTAATTTTCTGAGATGTTAGCCATAATCATCAACATTAACAGAAATAAACACATGAAATAGATACCTCTGTGTGTAATGACTCTAAATAATACAACCCCTGGCAAAAATGATGGAATCCCCGGGCTTGGAGGACGTTCATTCAGTTGTTTAAAGTTGTAGAAGAAAAGCAGATCACAGACATGACACAAAACTTAAGTCATTTCAAATGGCGACTCTCTGCCTTGAAGAAATCAAAATAAAAAATGTGGTAGTCAGTACGGGTAACTTTTCTCAGACCAAGTAGAGAGAAAGAAATTATGGAATCACTCAATTCTGAGGAAAAAATTATGGAATCACCCTGTAAATTTTCATTTCCAAAACAACACCTGCATCAAATTACATCTGCTCATTAGTCTGTATCTAAAAAGGAGTGATCACACCTTGGAGAGCTGTTGCACCAGGTGGACTGACCTGAATCATGGCTCCAACACCTGAGATGTCAATTGAAACAAAAAAGAGAATTATCAAACTCCTAAAAGAGGGTAAATCATCACACAATGTTGCCAAAGATGTTGGTTGTTCACAGTCAGCTGTGTCTAATATCTGGGCCAAATACAAACAACATGGGAAGGTTGTTAAAGGCAAACATACTGGTAGACCAAGGAAGACATCAAAGACCAGAAACTTAAAGCAATATGTCTCCAAAACAGGAAATGCACAACAACAAATGAACGAATGGGAGGAAACTGGAGTCAATGTCTGTGACCGAACTGTAAGAAACCGCCTAAAGGAAATGGGGTTTACAGAAGCTAAACAAAAGCCATCATTAACACCTAAACAGAAAAAAAACAAGGTTACAATGGACTAAGGAAAATCAATTGTGGACTGTGGATGACTGGATGAAAGTCATATTCAGTGATATCGAATCTACATTGGGCAAGGTGATGATGCTGGTGTCACACTTCCGGAGGGAGGCGCCCTGGAGTCGACCCACTGGGCCGTGGTACTGAACTCCCCTGGGTGAGCTGGTCCTAGTTGGTCCAACACCTATACAGGGATTGTCAGGGGCAAGCCCAGGGGTCTAAATACCACAGCTGCCGGTACCAGGGCGCGGCTCGTAGGGTTAGCCCAACCGAGTTATGGCGGAGGAGGGTCTGAGGCACCAGAGACCGGAGTACGGAGGACTGGAAGAAGTATCCACGAGAGAGAGAGAGAGCACAAGGAGGACCTGACTAGCAGCCAGAAGCACAAGGCATCTAACACAATAATCAGGTACCTCCCAACAGTGGAGGCAGCCTGATATACCAGAGGATGGACAGCTATTGGCCAAGGGGAGTGTCAGGCTGAGCAGTGCCAGCCCCTAGATTCACAGGGGAGGAGCGCGGCCGCGCCCAGTGCACCGCTCATTACACCGTCCATTGTAGTGTGCTGGTGTGTGAACCCAGTGACTGGCAGACACGAAGGGGACCCAGCGATGCCTCCGAGACACAGCACGCCTGGACGCAGGATGCCCGACCGGCAGAGCAGCAGAGAATGCAGAGCCAGGGAAGGTGAGCTGGGGAGTGGTACCAGGGGACCTAACAGCTGATACTTTTGTTTGGTGCCATTCCAATGAGATTTATAAAGATGACTGCATGAAGAGAATGTGCAAATTTCCACAGTCATTGATGATATGGGACTGCATGTCAGGTAAAAGCACTGGGGAGATGGCTGTCATTACACCTTCAATAAATGCCAAGTTTATATTGATATTTTGGACAGTTTTTTTTATCCCATCAATTGAAAGGATGTTTGGGGATGATGAAATAATTTTTCAAGATGATAATGCATCCTGACATAGAGCAAAACCTGTGAAAACATTACTTGAAAGAAGACACATAAGGTCAATGTCATGGCCTGCAAATAGTCCGGATCTCAATCCAATTGAAACTCTTTGGTGGAAGTTGAAGAAAATGGTCCATGACAAGGCTCCAACCTGCAAAGCTGATATGGCAACAGCAATCAGAGAAAGTTGGAGCCAGATTGATGATGAGTTACTGTTTGTCACTCATTAAGTCCATGCCTCAGAGACTGCAAGCTGTTATAAAGGCCAGAGGTGGTGCAACAAAATACTAGTGATGTATTGGAGGGTGGTTTTGTGTGTTTGTCATGATTCTATAATTGTTTCCTCAGAATTGAGTGATTCCATCATTTTTTCCCTCTGCTTGGTCTGAAAAAAATTGCCCTTACTGACTACAACATTTTTTTTTATCTTGATTTCTTTTAGTGTTTCTTCAAGCCATACAGTCGCCATGTGAAATGACTTTGGTTCTGTGTCATGTCTGTGATCTGATTACTAAATGGATCCTCCGAGCCAGGTGATTCCATCATTTTTGCCAGGGGTTGTATATGTGTTCCACTTTATGTATTGAATTACTGAACTAAATGATCTTTTAGATCAGTGTTTCCCAACTCCAGTCCTCAAGGCACACCAGCAGGTCATGTTTTCAGGATTTCCTTATCATTAGACAGATGATGGAATTATCCCCTGTGCAAGTGATTAAATTATCACCTATGCAATCCTAAGGAAATCCTGAAAACATGACCTGTTGGTGTGCCTTGAGGACTGGAGTTGGGAAACACTGTTTTAGATGATATTCCAATTCATTAAGATGAACTATAGCAGTATATTAGTGATGGTGGGTAAGGTATCAGTTTGTCAATGATCATATGTTTAATGATTTTTGGAATGTTGTCTTGTTGCTCTGTATCACTCTGTGTATTCCCCGTTCTGTCTTAATTACATCAGATGGTCCAATCATTGACTTGGCTCAGTTACCATTTACTGACATTTCCTGTCTGTCCATTCATGACCCCTCTGCTCTTCCAATACTGCAAATCGCCCCCCCTTGATTGCTGAGGAACCACTCCCAGGTCTAGGGGGCCTGAAAACCATCCAACCTATGTGCCTACCTCTGGATATAAGAAGGGGGTATGAGGCAGACAATCAAACCAGTAAGCGAGATCCTTTGTGGGACGCTGACGTTGAGGTCGGCACCCCAGAGAGACTTGGAGGAAACCCGGATTCACCCTGGAGGAGCCCAATCTGGAAAACAGTATCTGGAACCATACTGCGTTATCAATATTTAAGCAGAGGATTGGGATAAATGTCCAGGGAGATGGGTCGCATTATTGGACTCAGGACCGGGGGGGGGGGGGGAAGAAGGGTGCTGGCAGCGTCGGGCGAAGACCGGGGGGGGAGGAAAGGGTGCTGGCAGCGTCAGGCAAAGACCGGGGCGGGGAATGGGGGGGGGTTAGCTGGCTGCGTTAAACGAGGGGCTGCGGGTGCTGGTGGTGAGAAGCGGGGAGGGGGGGTGGGGGGATGCTGGCAGGGAGGAGCGTGCAGCTCTTACCTGCGCTGCATTTTAGATCTGGGTGTCGGGGCTGGAGAGGAGAGGAGAGGAGGGGTGGGATCAGCCAAGTGAAGCAGGAAGCTTTCCTCAGTTAACCCCCTCTCCTCTGACACAGGGACATGGGGGTCGGCTGGGGGCCCCCCTGCAGGCTTGAGGGGCCCCCTACCCGGTCGGGGCCCTGGTGCAGCTGAACCAGCTGCACCACGGTAGGTCCGCCCCTGTTTGGATTGTTTCACTAGTATGTAATAAATGTTCTTGAGCTGTTAACTCATCTCTCGCTCTGTTGATTGTGTGATACCGGAGTAGCACCCTGTGACTATATACAGTATATAATATACATACACTATGTTGACCTTTAGTTATGCCTGCTTTTACTGTTGTCTGCGAATCATGCGGCTTGAAGGACATCACAAGTACATGGTCTATAATCTGTAATGGTAGGGGACCTGTGAATAGGATTTTACATAATAAGTAAGCAAATCATTGGGTCAAGTGAGTACATTTTGATTGTCTGTTTATCTTCAAACAAACAAGAGCAGTGTTCATAGAAAGTCAGAACATGGCTCAGGGCTGGTGTATTATGCAATGAGTTGGGAAGGCGGAGGGTGTGGAATGAACATCTGGCAACTAGTTAAAGAGTTGTTTTATTCAGATACCGCTCACTTCTGTGCAGAGATTGGGGTAAGTCATTTGTATTCTTAAGTATCAAAGTGTTAAACAGACTTAGAATTCACAGTTCATTGCTGTCAGCTGTTGGCGCTTTTTAGGTTATAAGTTCAGGATCCACTCGTCTTATTTGAAGATGTTTATTTTCATTTTTATTTAAAGTAACTAGGTGTATTCCCCATCATTGTCTGGGATAGTAGCTAACTGTTCTTAGGTACAACAAAATAGAATGGGTTAACAACGTTTTGATTCTCTCTGCTGAGATACACAGGCTGCAAGTGTAATATAGGTGCTATGTATGAGCTCCTGCTCTAATACAGGGGGCTGTGTGTGAGCTCCTGCTCTAATACAGGGGGCTGTGTGTGAGCTCCTGCTCTAATACAGGGGGCTGTGTGTGAGCTCCTGCTCTAATACAGGTGGCTGTGTGTGAGCTCCTGCTCTAATACAGGGGGCTGTGTGTGAGCTCTTGCTCTAATACAGGGGGCTGTGTGTGAGCTCCTGCTCTAATACAGGGGGCTATGTGTGAGCTCCTGCTCTAATACAGGGGGCTGTGTGTGAGCTCCTGCTCTAATACAGGGGGCTGTGTGTGAGCTCCTGCTCTAATACAGGGGGCTGTGTGTGAGCTCTTGCTGTATTCTGGGGAATGTGTGCGACCTCCTGCTGTATACTGGGAGATGTGTGTGGCCTCCTGCTGTATACAGGAGCTATACGTGGCCTCCTGATGAACTACAGGGGGCTGTGTGTGAGCTCCTACTCTAATACAGGGGGCTGTGTGTGAGCTCCTGCTCTAATACAGGGGGCTATGTGTGAGCTCCTGCTCTAATACAGGGGGCTGTGTGTGAGCTCCTGCTCTAATACATGGGGCTATGTGTGAGCTCCTGCTCTAATACAGGGGTCTGTGTGTGAGCTCCTGCTCTAATACAGGGGGCTGTGTGTGAGCTCTTGCTGTATTCTGGGGAATGTGTGCGACCTCCTGCTGTATACTGGGAGATGTGTGTGGCCTCCTGCTGTATACAGGAGCTATACGTGGCCTCCTGATGAACTACTGGGGGCTGTGTTTAGCCTCCTGATGTAATACCAGGGACTCAGTGCGATCTCCTACTGTGTACAGGGTCTATATGTGGGCTCCTGCTGTATACTGGGGGCTGTTTTATGGCCTCCTGCTATAATACTGGGGACTGTGTGTCCTTCTGCTGTGTAGAGGGACTATATGTAGGCTCCTGCTTTGTGTGATCTCCTGCTGTATACAGGGACTATATGTGGGCTCCTGCTGTATACTGGGGGCTGTGTGTGGCCTCTTGCTGCTATAATACTGGGGACTGTGTGTCCTCCTGCTGTGTACAGAGACTATATGTAGGCTTCTGCTGTGTGTGGCCTCCTGCTATACACTGGGGGCTGTATGCGTCCTCCTGCTATAATACTGGGGACTGTGTGTCCTCCTGCTGTGTACAGGGACTATATGTGGGCTCCTGCTGTATACTGGGGCTGTGTGTGGCCTCTTGCTGCTATAATACTGGGGACTGTGTGTCATCCTGCTGTGTACAGGGACTATATGTGGGCTCCTGCTGTACACTGGGGGCTGTATGCGTCCTCCTGCTATAATACTGGGGACTGTGTGTCCTCCTGCTGTGTACAGGGACTATATGTGGGCTCCTGCTGTATACTGGGGCTGTGTGTGGCCTCTTGCTGCTATAATACTGGGGACTGTGTGTCATCCTGCTGTGTACAGGGACTATATGTGGGCTCCTGCTGTACACTGGGGGCTGTATGCATCCTCCTGCTATAATACTGGGGACTGTGTGTCCTCCTGCTGTGTACAGGGACTATATGTGGGCTCCTGCTGTATACTGGGGCTGTGTGTGGCCTCTTGCTGCTATAATACTGGGGACTGTGTGTCATCCTGCTGTGTACAGGGACTATATGTAGGCTCCTGCTGTGTGTGGCCTCCTGCTGTACACTGGGGGCTGTATGCGTCCTCCTGCTATAATACTGGGGACTGTGTGTCCACCTGCTGTGTACATAGACTATATGTAGGCTCCTGCTGTGTGTGAAGGCAAAAAATATGAGTCTGCACACATTGGAAGCAGCAGTGTGAACTGCGACCAATCCCCACCAAAAACATGAAAAACCAAATGCAAAAACCGTATAAGAATCACACAAAAGGCGCTCTGCTGTAAAAATAATAATAAATAGCAAGTGCCGTGACAAAAACAGGGCCTGTGTGTGGCCTCCTGCTATAATACTGGGGACTGTGCGTTCTCCTGCTGTGTACAGGGACTGTATGTAGGCTGCTGCTGTGTGTGGCCTCCTGCTGTACTCTGGGGGCTGTATGCATCCTCCTGCTATCCTGCTATAATACTGGGGACTGTGTGTCCTCCTGCTGTGTACAGAGACTATATGTAGGCTCCTGATGTGTGCGGCCTCCTGCTGTACACTGGGGGCTGTATGCATCCTCCTGCTATAATACTGGGGACTGTGTGTCCACCTGCTGTGTACAGAGACTATATGTAGGCTCCTGCTGTGTGTGGCCTCCTGCTATAATACTGGGGACTGTGCGTCCTCCTGCTGTGTACAGGAACTGTATGTAGGCTCCTGATGTGTGCGGCCTCCTGCTGTACACTGGGGGCTGTATGCGTACTCCTGGGTGTGGCCCCCAGCTTCAATACTGGGGGTTATTAGCATACAGCGTGGGACAGGACAACCTGTGGCTGTCGGTACCCAAGCTCTGTGTGCGGAGGCGCTGAGAGGAACGGAGAGACTAACTTATAGCGCTGAGGAACCACCAGAGAAGGAAACAGTAAGAGAGAGAGAAAGGAATACCAACAGAGGCTCGACTGCACTGTCCCGGTTCTGGAGACTTTGCGGAACCAGAGGTTGGCAAGAGAAGCACCCGGCGGCCATGCTGAAACTACTGAGTAAAAGTAACAGAACTCCAGCTGTGGTTTGTGAAACTTTTCTTAGCGGCGACCACCGGCCGCAGAGGCCGCATGAGATACCGGGGTGCTGATGACCTAATGAACATCTACCAAGATACGAACTGAACCCTCCTTCCAGCTGTCCTGGGGACTGTGCTCCACCTGCGGGGAGCAAAACCATCCAAGCTGCCGGTCACCGTACCCAGAGCTTCTGAAGCAGCGGTGGCCAACCTGGCCGCATGCTGCTTGTGGTGTCACAAATACCCCTTTTCCCTGTTATCCCTGTCATCTCTTCCTTTTATTAAATGACACCGTCAGGGTCACGGGACCGGGTGTCGCCCCCGTCTGTCCCCGTGAAAAGAACCGAGAGTGAAAAACAACTGCTGCCCGGTTCCTGAGTACCCCTGGCCCTGTAGTGGGTGTGTCACATAGAGTTGAGCAAAGTCAATTCCATGCAAATCAAATTTATGTTGAATTTTTCAGAACTTGTTGAACCTGTCAAATTTCAAATTGAAATGTCAAATGTAATGCCGAAATACAGAGAGAAACCGGCATGGAAAGTCTGCGCTGTACTAGGGGGCGTATGTACTATCAGGAAAGCCTGGGAGCCCATGGGGTGGACAGGCAACATGACAATCAAGAGGGAGGGAGTTAAAGAGGGAATGATAGGGTTACCATGGAAAAAGCAATGGACGTGATTGGTGGGGGGGGGGAGGAGATGGAGGGAGTAAGGGGGGAGCAAGGGGATGTTACCTTCTCTTTCAAGTTCCTGGCCACTGTCTGCTTCCCTCCCACACTCTCCTTCTTTGGTCTAAAGTTTGATATGTTAAAATTATGAAAGGGGTTGGTGTTATTTGGGTCAGTTGTTTGTCACAGCAGCGAGGGGTATGTCTGGCCCAAAGGCGGTTTGACAGATAATGGTATCCGGAAGGTGAGCCACAAGTAGGGTATAGTGGCTCATGTTACAGGTATCTTGCAGGCACGGGGTCCTGCAAGGACGGCGGTATTCACAGCGATTAATACATCACTGGGTCGGTTAGTGGTGGCCTAGGATAATGATTTGTGGTGCTTCTAAACCAGGGTTACGTATGGTACTATGTATTGTATTATTCTGTTATCTATTATTCAATGTTGGGATACCACTTGTGTTAGTAAATGTAGAATCTGCTGCAGTTTTGTGGTGCCAGTTAATAATAATTAACAAGAGCTACTGGATCTTTAGAGTGGGCGGCATGGCTGCTCAGTGGTTAACACGTTGGCTCAGTGGTTAGCACGTTGGCTCAGTGGTTAGCACTGCAGTCTTACAGCGCTGGGGTCCTGGGTTTAAATCCCACCAAGGGCAACATCTGCGAGGAGTTTGTATGTTCTCCCCATGTTTGTGTAGGTTTCCTCCAGGCACTCTGTTTTCCTCCCACACTTGAAATACATACTGATCGGATGTTTAGATGGTGAGCCCCAATGGGGACAGTGTTGAAAATATATGTAAAGTGCTATGCAATTAATAGCCCTATATAACTGAATAAGTATTATTATAACTACTAATAGGGAAACTACAATGACATACATAAGGGAAACCTAACCAAAGGGACTTGGGTACAATGAAAGAGAAAAGGTGAAAGGAGAGGGTGGTGGAAGATTGGGAAGTGGGAATATTGATTAACTAGTCTGGCGTGCTACCTTTATATCAGTCACACAGTCAGAAATGACCCATACAATGCCCGTCCCTGTAACACCTCCACATAATGGTACCATCCGATTAGGTCACAGTCTCTTGAGTCATCCAGGAACATGCACATGGATGCAGATGTCCATGATGTCCTGAAGGGTCAAGGTCTTTACAAATGTAGTTGCAGTGGTCTTCATCTTCCGTCGGATGACGTCATGGTATTTAGGAAAGGTCTTGATGTCAAAAGGCCTGAGGAAGGGTTCAAACTCCATTTGGTTGGCTCCAAGATGTCTATCTAAAGAACAATGGTTTATAATCCAAACACCACAAGTATTGTGCATCAATATACATTTCCATAGGCCAGAGACAGGATGTCTAACTCAGGAGCAGTGGTTTATAATCCACCGACAGGGGCTGTGTACATATATAGATTACACTGGGTGACAAACAGGATCTCCATTCCAGATCACCACAGAGGGTGTGCACACCTGTATCTTCCAAGAGCTTGGAGGGCCAATATTCATTTCGTATATAGATGCAACTTTAAGGCCACTTCACACACTACAACATCGCTAACGATGTCGCTGCAACGTCACAGGTTTTATAATTTAACAGGGACCTCTCCAGCGATGTTGTAGTGTGTGACAGCCACCAGTGACCTGGCCCCTGCTGTGAGGTCGCTGGTTGCTGCACACCGCTCATGACCATTTTTTGGTCCCAAGTCTCCCGCCGGTCAGCACACATCGCTGTGTGTGACCGCGAGAGACAAGCGAACCAGCGACCTCACAGGCTGGTATCCATGATAAACAGCGGGTAACTAAGCAGTGTGCGCTGCTTAGTTACCCGCTGTTTATCATGGATACCAGCCTCCTCCCTGCTTAGCGCAGCCTGTAAGCAGGGAGGACGCTGATAACTATGATAAACTGCGGGTATCTAGGCAGCGCTGCCTAGCAGGGAGGAGGCTGGTATTCATGATAAACAGCGGGTAACTAAGCAGCGTGCGAAAGTGTGAAATGTGGTAAAGTTTACCAAAGTTTGTCAATTTACTATTATTGGTTTAACCATTTTCACTAACAGCAGATATCTCCGCTAAGTCGGTGATACTTCTGTAAGTTTATAACTTCCAAGATTTGGTGAGAAATGATGGGTATCGTAATGTGTGTTAAAGGGAAAAAGATATCACCAAAAAAAAAGCAACCACAAGGATTTAACCACTTTTAAATCAGCGCAGCAGATGATTGATGTGTTTAGCATGACATCACTATTTGGTTTTTTTTTAATTCTTCCCCTGTGGGATTGTCTTTCTGCTGTAAGTCAAATCCCCTCCCTCTCATCCAGACTTATCCGGCGGGGGTTCGGCTTACAGCAGAAAGGCAAGACCACAGGGAGGAATAAAATATAAAACCCATATTGTGATGTCATGCTGCACACATCAATCACCTGCTGCATTGATTTACTGGTGGTTAAATCCTGGGGGTTGGTTCCCTTTATTCTTCAGGTAATGACATTAAAGCCCTATTTAGCTGGCAAGTGCGACTGCTCAATAATTGCAACATTTTAATTCTGGAGTAATGGAAATTCCGAATCAGAGGAGTGGTTGTGTTCAATTGTAATAACCGGAACGCCATTTGAGAGATACGGCGCTGCTATGAATGACTCCAAACTCGGTATAGTGGCAAATTAACTTTCTTTATAATTGTCAAACAAATAACAGGATAAATGTTTCTACACAGATATGGGCCACAACAGCCACGAACACAGTTTACAAGTTACGCAGCCCGAGAGAACCCAAGTGCCAGTTTCACAAGGAAGGACATGACTACCTCTGGGCTTTATCACCCCCACCCTTACTCTGTACAGGGCCTACCCAGAATTCTGCCGCGGCACGTGTTCCCCTCGGGCATATAATCTTACAACCCCCTCCCACACTATTTACATTGTATTCCGGGTACCCTTGTTTACCCTTTTTATAACCACTTATAGATCTCTAACCAACACGTTATTCATACAATATACAATTTTCTCTCCTGCAGGAGCAAAAGATATCGCTCAGTCTTGATGAACACAAACAGACAGCAGACTCACTTTTACTTTACTCTTCTCTCCGGCCACAGGGTTGAATCAGCTTTGTCACTCACCAGGCTTTCTAGCACAGCCAGGTACCAGCATTAATTACAAATGCTCTCAGTTTCACTTTGTAGTTCCCTACGGGGCTCCTCTGTATTATACACTACCATTCAAAAGTTTGGGGTCATTTAGAAATCTCCTTATTTTTGAAAGAAAAGCACACTTTTTTCAATGAAGCTAACATTAAATGTATCAGAAATGCACTCTATACATTGTTAATGTGGTAAATGACTATTCTAGCTGCAAACGTCTGGTTTTTAATGCAATATCTACATACTGTAGGTGTATAAAGGCCTATTTCCAACAACCACCACTCCAGTGTTTTAATGGTACATTGTGTTTGCTATCTGTGTAAGAAGACTAATGGATGTTTAGAAAACCCTAGCACAAGTATGTCAGCAGAGCTGAAAACAGTTTGGCTGATTAGAGAAGCTATAAAATTGACCTTCCATTGAGCTACTGTAGTTGAGAATGTGGAGCATTACATTTGTTTGTTCTATGAAACACTCAAAATGGCCAGAAAAAGAGAACTTTCATGTGAAACTCGACAGTCTATTCTTGTTCTTAGAACTGAAGGCTATTCCATGCGAGAAATTGCCAAGAAACTGATGATTTCCTACAACAATGTGTACTACTCCCTTCAGAAGAGAGCACAATCAGGCTCTAACCAGAGTAGAAAAAGAAGTGGGAGCCCCGCTGCACAACTGAGCAACAAGACAAGTACATTAGAGTCTCTAGATTGAGAAATCGACGCCTCACAGCTCCTCATCTGGCAGCTTCATTAAATAGTACCAGCCAAAGGCCTGCAATGCTGAAATTTCTGCAAAGGGAGCATTCCTTGACAAAAGCAAAGTTTGAAGGAGAAAATTATTATTTAACACAAGTATATAAAAACATTATTTCTAACCTTAACAATGTCTGGACTATATTTTCTATTCATTTTGCAACTCATTTCATTAATATAAGTATGAGATTTCATGGAAAACACAAAATTGTCTGGGTGACCCAAACTTTTGAGCGGTAGTTTATATGTACCAAAGTCTCAATACACAAGATCCTTCACAGTCTTTGAATCAGCAGGGTTACACAGGAGACAGTTCTCGGCACTTCTGTAGTTACTAACTTTCCCTCACTATCTGCGCAGTTGGTGACCGGTCCCACAACACAATTACTGACAATGAACAGCTTCTCGTTGATAACAACCATCCAGTACAGGTCTCTGAAAGCTCCACGCACCACTTAAGTTAGGCAGGACTTTTCTCCTCAGGTACAGCATGATTCCAGCTGCACATGTGACCACTAGGGATGAATTCCACATTCTTCTGTACTCCCCTTCACTTAACTTCCTTCCTTCCAGCTACCTAGTTTTTCTTTCACAAAACCCCAGGCTTTTTCTTTACTTAACTTTTGATGACCCCTAGTGGCCCGACTAAGTCATTGCAGAGTATTTTACAACATTATTAATATGAACTCATTGTTATAAACACATGTCAACCTGCTACATAATACTCAATATTTTAAGAGCACAGCTGTAATCGCGACCCGACACATTGAGTGACAGCTCACTGCATACACAAGATGCAGGCAGGCTGTCACTCAAAGTGCCGGTGTGTGATTACATCCGAAAATCCCAGTATACTGAGTGGTGACATCCTCACTCCCCTGCACTGCCCAGGTGACTCGGAAAAGTGCTGTTACACCATGATTACCGAAAACGTTAGTTTTCAAGTCAGCTGGTTATA
Organism: Allobates femoralis; assembly: GCA_033576535.1. NCBI lineage: Eukaryota > Metazoa > Chordata > Amphibia > Anura > Aromobatidae > Allobates > Allobates femoralis. The sequence continues at coordinate 128,863,135 of JARQOC010000007.1, forward strand.
TAGAGTCTTAACGGCATTTACCTGCAGATAAACCCTGTAGCCGCCTCTACAGCTAGAATTTTTGCTAATGTCAAGTTCCCTTGAATCTATCAAATTTTCACTATAACACTTGCTTGTATTCACTTTCCTAATCTTTTGTTCTGTCCAGGTAAACTCCGCACACCACCATGGTTAAGAAAGTTGCTATAATTGGCGCCGGTTGCAGTGGACTACCTTCAATTAAGGGTTGTCTTGATGAAGGTTTAGAGCCTACATGCTTTGAAAGGAGTGATGATGTTGGAGGACTCTGGCGGTTTAAGGTATTTTCACACATTCTTTGCTCAGGACAACTTTGTAATATGCTATTAATTCTATTGATGGTGTGCAGTAAACTCAGCAACAATTAAAGGTTTCTCAGAACCTGGAACTCCCAATAACCCGTTGCTTCTGGTGCTTGTGCATTTCTTCCAGCCAGACAGCTAGCGCTGATTAGAGAAGCTATAAAATAGACCTTCCATTGAGCTACTGTAGTTGAGAATCTGGAGCATTGCATTTGTTTGTTCTATGAAACTCTCAAAATGGCCAGAAAAAGAGAACTTTCATGTGAAACTCGACAGTCTATTCTTGTTCTTAGAAATTAAGGCTATTCCATGCGACAAATTGGTATGAAATCGAAGATTTCCTACAACGGTGAATCCTACTCCCTTCAGAGGGGAGCACAAACAGGCTCTAACCAGAGTAGAAAGAGAAGTGGGAGGCCCCGCTGCACAACTGAGCAACAAGACAAGCACATTAGAGTCTCTAGTGTGAGAAATGGAGGCCTCACAGCTCCTCATCAGGCAGCTTCATTACATAGTACCCGCCAAAGGTCTGCAATGCTGGAATTGCTGCAAAGGGAGCATTCTTTGACAAAACAAAGTTTGAAGGAGAAAATTATTATTCCAAAGAAAAAACATTATTTCTAACCTTGTCAACGTCTGGACTAAATTTATTATTTATTTTGCAACTCATTTGATCAATAAAACTTTTTCATGACAGGCAGATCCTGAAGAAACCAGAGCCAGCATTTACAGATCTGTTATTATCAATACATCAAAGGAGATGATGTGCTACAGCGATTACCCGATACCCGAAGACTTCCCCAACTACATGCACAACTCTAAAGTCCTGGAATATTTCAAGCAATACATGGATCACTTTCAACTTCAAAAATATATCAAGTTCAAGGTAATATTCAGTATTAATCGCCAAAAATATTAGCCCATCAAAATAATATGGAATATAATTTGAAAACATGTCCTGTACCCTACTGTATCCAGAGCTATCCTCTCCTAGACGTTATTCTACTCGAGGAGGGCTCTATACCCCTGTTGGACATGGAATGAAGAGGGCCCCTGTGCAAGGACAGGATATGGGCCCTTGTCAACACCAGAGCTGTTGTTCTTGTTCAGGTGTCCTCTTCTCTCTGCGTCCACCAGTGAATACGCAGACACTTAAATCCAGCTGTCTTGCGTTATTCTGATGTGGTAGTAGGTGGTAGTAGTAGTAGTAGGTGGTGTTAGTAGAAGGTAGTAGTAATTAGCAGTAGGTAGTAGTAGTAGTAGTTAGTAGTATTTGGAGGTGTTAGGAGTAGGTGATAGTAGTAGTAAGTGGTGGTGGTGGTAGTAGTAGTGGTAGTAGGTATTAGGTGGTAGTAGGTTAGTTAGTAGTACACAGTTCAGCAGATACCAAGAGGAGCAAGCGCTCTGCTCACAAGCTTACAATCTATGAATAACCTTTTGTTCTGAATTTATTTTCATAGATTGATAGTATTGTGAAAATAAGAAACTTTGTAATATAACTTATTGAAGAGACCCACGTCTTCCTCCTGAGCTGATCTTTCACTCTAAAAAAATAGGTAATAATCTGTATTCACTGAAAATAGATTTTCCCATTATTGACAGTTGCTGCTCATAAAATCCTATGGAGAGTGAAGGAGGAGCTAGAGGCTGACAGATGTTCTGCTGCAAGTTCACTTCAAACTACACATACAGTTCTCCAACTGTAGTTTTGGGTGAACTTGCAGCAGATTTTACCCATGAATTGAGAGTGAAAGATCAGTACAAGAGGTGAACTGAAGAAAATTTCTCTACTAAGGCCCCTTTCACCTCAGCAAATATTTATAATTTTGCAGTAGATCTGGCAGATGTCGCCGCACCTGCTGGATCTACCGCATAACGACCGACTTGAGGCACTGATCCAGAAATCCCCATTCATTCTCTATGGGGCTTGCAGTCAGGTGCGGCAAGTGCAGTATTGCCGAATCCGGCACTTGCGGTGCCGCAAGCACCGCAAGTGACGGATTCGGCAATACTGAACTTCCCACACCTAACTGCAAGCCCCAATGGGGCTTACTGGATCGGTGCCGCAAGTCAGCCGTTGCGCGCTACATACGGCAGGTGCAGCGACATCTGCCGGATATACCGTGAAATTACAAATACGGCTGATGTGAAAGGGGCCTAAGATATATTTTTATATAATATTATTATTTATTATTATAGCGCCATTTATTCCATGGCGCATTACATGTGAAATGGGGCATACATAGAGAAGTACAATATTCATGAGCAATACAAGGTACACGCAAGTAGAAAAGGACAGAGGACCCTGCGCACGAGGACTCACAGTCTATAAGGGATGGGTGAGGATACAGTAGGTGAGGAGAGAGGACCCTGCCCATGAGGGCTCACAGTCTTGAAGGGATGGGTGAGGATACAGTAGGTGAGGAGAGAGGACCCTGCCCATGAGGGCTCACAGTCTACAAGGGATGGGTGAGGATACAGTAGGTGAGGAGAGAGGACCCTGCCCATGGGGGCTCACAATCTTGAAGGGATGGGTGAGGATACAGTAGGTGAGAAGAGGACCCTGCATGCGAGGGCTCACAGTCTACAAGGGATGGGTGAGGATACAGTAGGTGAGGAGAGAGGACCCTGCCCATGAGGGCTCACAGTCTACAAGGGATGGGTGAAGATACAGTAGGATAGGGTAGAGCTAGTCATGCGGTGGGTCAGTAGACTGAGGCTCACAGCAGGTTGTAGGCTTGTTGGAAGAGATGTGTATTCAGGTTCCTTTTGAAGGTTTCCACAGTGAGTCTGATATGTTGGGGCAGAGAGTTCCAAAGTATAGTGGAAGCATTGGAGAAATATTGTATGCTGCTGTGGGAAGAAGAGATAAGAGGGAAGTAGAGAAGGAGATCTTGAGAAGAACCCAGGTTATGTGTTGGTAGGTATCGGGAGACCATGTCACAGATGTTTGAGGAGACAGGTTGTGGTATGATCTTAACAGAAGGGAGAAGAGCTGATCTTGGATCATGGTGGAGAAGCTGGTTTTGGAAGAACAGGGTTCAGCAGTTATAAGGAGGGGTATAGAGGGCTGCGGGCCAAAGCATAAAGAAAAAGAAAAGTCTTTTACAGAAATGAGAGGAGAGGGAGGAGAGTCTGGGGGACAGAGCAGAGAATTGAAAGTGTTGAAAAGCTGTTAAGTGTTGTGAGACCGGGAGGATATGAGAGATGAGAAGTAAGTTTGTTTTACGGCAGTGAGCGTGGACTTGAAGTTGGCATGGGACTGCCTGTATGCGACAAAGTGCTCGGCAGAACGGGATCTCTTCCATCTCCACTCAGCTACCCTGGAGGCCCCTCTCAGTTCTTTGGTTAGGCTGGTCTGCCAGCGTTGCCTGTTGGTTGTATGAGTTTTGCTGTGCGTGGGGAGGGGGCGGCCAAATCAAGTGCTTCTGTTATTGTGGTGTTACATAAAGTGGCTACAGCATCTGTATCATGTAAAGAAGCAATGTCTGAAAGTGGGAGAAGGGACTCAAGGAATGAGTGTAAATTAAGGTGTTTAACATTTCTGCGAGGATGAGTGAGTTTTAGGAATGGGGGCTGCGCACAAGGGGAGGAGAGGGAAGAGAATGTCAGTAGGTTGTGGTCAGACATGGGGAGGGGTGAGTTAGTGAGGTTAGTAAGGGAATAGAGGCGGGTGAAGATACAATATTGATTTATGAAATAATTAAAACAACAGTTACGCTTTAATCATAGCATTGTTTAAACATAAAAAGTTATAGACATAAAATTAACTCTGCAGACACTGTAAAACGTGCCCTGTGTTTTTGGACTGTCATTGAATTCATTCATTGTTGGCAGCCTTGTACAAGAAGTTTCAATGTAAATCGAGCTTTTAAAAAGTCAAGGATAATCTCTGCATTTACTACGAAGTGATAATTTTTAGACATTGAGTGGGGCCTATTTTTCCTTATGGTGACAAAAAAAATACGAAGTGCCACTTTTGTATAATAGTGTTAGAATTTTCATTTATAGGAATTTGAGTACTTAGACCCCTAGTGGTAGCAAGATCGAGAGCACCGGTTATGTGTACTGTATTTGAGGCGGTTGTTAAAGTTTACCTAAACTGATAATTACTTGTTTTCTTTTATAAGACCGCTGTTTGCAGTGTTAAGAAGCGTCCAGACTTTGCAACTACTGGACAGTGGGACGTCACAACAGAACATGAAGGCAAACAGGAGACACAGGTCTTTGATGCCGTCCTCGTGTGTATTGGTCATCACTCCTCTCCCAATCTACCACTTCATGCTTTTCCAGGTACTACCAAAGAGCTAAACCAAAAATATTGTCCTTCATATGAGAATATGTTCATGATGTCAATTCCATTTGTGGTGACCCTGCGGATCCAGTCGCCACAGAATAACTGCAATCCTGCTAGGGTGTAGTATCCCACTCACTGGTAAGAGGAGTACAGACCAGTACCGGGATACTCAGGCCATGCACTCGGAACCATTGTAGTGGGGTTGGGTGGTGAAGGAAATAGAGGGAGCACTTGGGAGGAGTGAGGTCAGGAAGAACACAGTAGATGACATGGGACACGTGATAAGGGGTACAAATAGAGCAAGAAACATCTAGAATGCAGGATAAGAGTAAGTTGAACAGAAGAAGTGAGTGACCAGCTGGGGAGAGGTGATAGAACAGCTGTGGAGAGGCCATTGAACACCAAGGTCGAGGTGGAGGGAAGCTAAAGAACGTATGCCTGAGAAGTGTCCAGAGGACTGGAGCAAGTGGGAGCTCGTCCTGAGGCCGAACCCTAGAGTAGAACATCACCCAAGTGGCTCCAGGAGGAATAGGGGGTCCCAGAGGCATGAGAAGTGAGCAATCCACCCGTGGGACTCATATCCATTATCAGGTGCAGGCAAGTGGAGGGACTAGGCTGCAAGGGGCACCAGAACCTAGAAGACCAGGCTCAGCTAACCACCCTGGAGGCTGTGGCAACCATAGGGTTAATGGGAGACACTGCAGGGGAACTCCTAGGAAAAGCCAACAGTCACCACCTCAGAGCTCTGTGTTGCGAGGCGCAAGGCAGGACGGTCAAGCAAGCGCTGTGTGAGACAACCTGGAAAGGACAGAGAAGGGGTGCTGGTTATGTACCATCCTACTACTAGTGAGTAGCTGGATCCCTGCCTCCGAGAACCCAGTGCTCACGGGCTGCTGCACAAAGAATGTGAGTAAAAGAACTAAAGACTGCAACCGCTGTGTCTGTGAACTCCTTTAACGCATCTAAAGCACCAGAAACACGACTACCAACTCTCAGGTACCTTTGGCTACCTTAGGGTCAGCCCTACCCATAGAGGCTTAAGACATTGCTGCCTCCCAACCATCGGCCCCTAGTAGGACTGTCATGCAGCGGTGGCCATCTATAGCCGCAACCTGCGGTGGCATCACGTATAAATTAACAAGTATCCCCAGATCCAGTCATCCCTGCCCAAAATGAACCCTCCACGCCAGATTCCTAACTTTTAATGAGGGTCATGGAGCCGGTCTCGGTCCCTGTGATCCTCGTGATGAAGCCTCAAAACAGCCCGGCTCTGAGTATCCTAAGGCCCTGGAGGGGTGTGTCACATTCAGTTTAATAATGTTTACAGGCAGGGGCATAATAATTGCGGTTGCAGAGGGTATGACCGGGCCTGTGCAGGAGTTGGTCTCCCTGATGCCAATTTCACCTGGATGTGCATTCCTGTATGCACATACAGCTGAAATGTACCTGTTGAGCACAAGGGCTGGGGTACCCAGCAGCTGGTCCAGAGTTCATGGTGGCTATGCCCAGTGCTCTGGCACAGGTTCATATTGGAAAGGGGAAAACAAAATTGTAGTAAAACAAAAGCAAAATAAGAATAGTTTAACAACATTTCCAGTTTCCAGCCAGTAGGTGGCCGCCACTACAGGTTTAGCCTCAGGAGATAGGTGTTGTAGCAGTGAGATATTTAACACCCTCCAACCAGGGCAGGTTCCTGAGGGACAAGGAGGATGAGGGTGATAGGTTTTGCAGTAGGACTGTGTGAGCAGGAGGAATGAAGGCACATAAGAAAGGCTCTTTGCTTTTTACCTTTTACTGTAGCTGTTGCACAGATCCAGGGTACACAATTACCAGGTATGCAGTCCAGCCAGTCTGAGAAGAACTGAAGCCCGCTCAGCTGGATGAGGTATAATGGCCTCCCTGCTGACTTTAATGGTAAAGTTTCTAGGTGCTTTCAAGCTCTCCTGTACTTCTTCCTTGCAATGTGTAACCCCAGCCAGGCAGGCATTGCGGACCCTGGGGTAAGCTTGCACCTTTGGTGCAAGTCCCTGGCCCTCTATGCCACTATGCTCGGAAAGTTTCCAAATTAGTGTAGCTAGTGGGCACGAAGTCTAGCATCTCCAAATTCTGCTGCCAGGTTCTGGAAACCTGATAACCTAGGGCCTGTTGTCCTACCTGCAGCTTGTCATCTGAAATAGCCAAGCAACTCAGGGAGCTGGATCCCTGCTGCAGCATGGTCTTCTGGGGTGAGCTCTAGCTACTCCCCTTCCCAGACTGAACTCTCTTCTCCTCTCTCCCTGTCTGCTCTACACATTGATTTATACCTCCCCCAGCTAGACAGATGAGTCACAGCAAGTCTGCATGTGAGCACAGCCAAAGTCTGGTCTCTCAGTGCTCCTCATTGTAATCCGGGTTTGTAATGTGTATGCATGCATTGGGTTCTTAGCATAGGAATTCCAATTCCCCTCAGACATGGCATTATAATCGATGTAGGGGTAATACAACTTGTGGCAGCCAAACCGCAGGGGTGCCACACCTGCAGTGGATCTTGATGATTTGTGTGCATTCAGTGTGGCAAAACATTCCTCAAACATTAGTAACTCCATTGGTAGCAGCCAAGTTGTGGAAGTGTGTGTATATAGTGGTGCTCAGACATACTTTTTTTGCACCATTTCCCTGTTTATTTTACTCGCTTATTGGGGCTATTAATTCCACAGTATTTTACAGATCTCTTCACATCATTATCTTGGGTATCGATCCTGTGATTTTCAGAATTGCACTTTTCTTTCATGCTGTTGCAGTTTCAATGATGAGTAATATAATGTGATAAAGACCCCATCACTCATACTTTAGTCTTTTTCAGGAATTGAAAATTTTAAGGGCCAGTACTTTCATAGTCGTGACTACAAAGCACCTGAGGCTTTTAAAGACAAAAGAGTCATTGTGGTCGGTATTGGAAACACTGGAGTTGATCTGGCTGTGGAACTCAGTGCTGTGACTAAACAGGTAAAAATATGTGTAAGGCCCCTTTCACATCAGCGTTTCGCTGATGTTTGCAGCCAATCTGGCAGGTCGCGCCACATCTGCCGGATTGGCCACCTAACAGCCGACTTGCCGCCCGGATCCAGCAAGCCCCATGTATTCTCTATGAGGCTTGCGCTCAGGTGCGGCAAGTATGGTTCTGCCAAATGCAGCAGATCCGGCACTTGCGGCTGCAAAAAAAAAAAGCTGCTTTTGTTCATTCGCGGTCGCAAATGCCGGATCCGGCCAATCCGGCACAACCGCACTTGCTGCATTGGACCACAAGCCCCATAGACAATGCATGGAGCTTGCTGGATCGGTGCCGCAAGTGCAGCCATTAAGGGCAGATCTGGCAGATGTGGTAAGCAAAAACGTGCCAGCAAAACGCTGATGTGAAGGGCCCCTAAGGGACCTGCATTTTTTGTAATCCATCCAAATCCTGAAGCCTCCTGATCAAGCCTGTGTCCCTATACTTAAAATGGGGCTGCAGACACTTGCATTTGCATCAACTGTTCGGTGGATCTTTACCTCTGTGTCCTGTTAACTTCATTCCCAGCCGCACCTTGTTGCGACTTTGTGGCTCATGAAAAATGCTGATTCTTCTGGATGTGACTCATGCGGCCACCAATATAATGTATTTAAATGGAGTCCGGATCCGGAAATGGGTAGATCTGTCCAATCGGATCTGTTGTGCCACACTGAGCATGCTCAAACATTGTTTCCTGCCCTCCCAATGCTTATACATCATTCCAGTCTTTCTCTCTCTCTCTCTCTCTCTCTCTCTCTTTCTCCTTATCTCTCTTCCTCCTTCTCTCCCTCTTCTCTCTCTCTCTCTCTCTCTCCTTCTTTATCTTTTTCTCTCTTTCTTCTCTCATTCCTTCTCTCTCCTTCTTTCTCATTCTTTAGCTCCTTTTTTCTCCTTCTCGCTCTCTCCTTTCTCCTTCTCTCTATCTTTCTTTCTCCTTCTCTTTCTCTCTCTCTCCTCCCTCTTTGTCTGGATCAGGCATCAGCCTACTGCAGTGTCATGCTTTTTTGAGCACACAGCCACCCCTGGCTCAGCAGTCTTGTTATTCCCAATTCAGTGGTTTGTGAGTGGATCCGCCATTCTGAGCTGGTGTACCGCCTACAACAGGGGTGGGGAACTCCAGTCCTCAAGGGCCGCCAACAGGTCATGTTTTCCGGATTTCCTTAGCATTGCACAGGGGTTGGAATCATCACCAGTGCAGGTGATTATATTATCATCTGTGCAATACTAAGGAAATCCTGAAAACATGACCTGTTGGTGGCCCTTGAGGACTGGAGTTCCCCACCCCTGGCCTACAATATGACACCCGTAGACAATATTATACTACCTATTTGGATGGTGTAATACAATGCCATGCTGAATGCAATATGTTACTGTATATTGAATGAGGTTCATAGATGATTTACAGTTTACAATACCAGCAAAGTAGATAAGATTTCACAAATCTTATATATACACAGTATACATATATACACGCTATTCATTTTCCCTTGTACTTACATTTGGCTTTTGGTGCAGAAACTACTCAACTGCTAACAGAAAAAATGCAGAGTCAACAGATAGCTCGAACTCAGCTGCAAAGGTTATTAAATCACACTATTGGAGAAAATCAAGCACTACTGTCAGTCAGCGCTTACATTGGCTTCCACAGAAGCCGCATTTATCTTTCTGGGTTCATACTCCCAGAACACATTCCATAATTATATGCATCAGAAGAAGAAAAGAGTAGCAAACTTCTGCTGGCAAACGTCTTTATTTCAACTTGTTGCACACATGAAACCGGAGACAAGGAGGATGGAAACTACTGCCGTTTCACACTGATCTAGCGCTTTAATGGGTAGCACTTCAACCAATTTTGCTGAACCCGTTGAAGTGCTAGATCAGTGTGAAATGGCTGTAGTTCCCATCCTCATTGTCTCCGTTCTCATGTGTGCGACATGCTGAGATAAAGAAGTTTGCCAACAACCCGGTGAGTGCTACTCTTTTCTTCTTCTGATGGATATCAGCTGCAAAAGCATGTACAAAGTCTCCAGAACATGTAGTTTTATTTTTTCCACTGAAATCTTGATGCGCCGTGCAGCAGGTGAAAAAGACTATTTTGTCAGAGGTAGAGATGCTGTTACTAAGACGGCTGACAGAACATAACATGGAGAAGAGGAGGAGTTAGTAACATCAGAGCAGCTACAGGAGGAGGGAGGAGTTACTGACATCAGAGCAGCTACAGGAGGAGGGAGGAGTTACTGACATCAGAGCAGCTACAGGAGGAGGGAGGAGTTACTGACATCAGAGCAGCTACAGGAGGAGGGAGGGGTTACTGACATCAGAGCAGCTACAGGAGGAGGGAGGAGTTACTGACATCAGAGCAGCTACCGGAGGAGGGAGGGGTTACTGACATCAGAGCAGCTACAGGAGGAGGGAGGAGTTACTAACATCAGAGCAGCTACAGGAGGAGGGAGGGGTTACTGACATCAGAGCAGCTACAGGAGGAGGGAGGAGTTACTGACATCAGAGCAGCTACAGGAGGAGGGAGGAGTTACTGACATCAGAGCAGCTACAGGAGGAGGGAGGAGTTACTGACATCAGAGCAGCTACAGGAGGAGGGAGGAGTTACTGACATCAGAGCAGCTACAGGAAGGAGGAGTTACTGACATCAGAGCAGCTACAGGAGGAGGGAGGGGTTACTGACATCAGAGCAGCTACAGGAGGAGGGAGGAGTTACTGACATCAGAGCAGCTACAGGAGGAGGGAGGAGTTACTGACATCAGAGCAGCTACAGGAGGAGGGAGGAGTTACTAACATCAGAGCAGCTACAGGAAGAAGGGAGGAGTTACTGACATCAGAGCAGCTACAGGAGGAGGGAGGGGTTACTGACATCAGAGCAGCTACAGGAGGAGGGAGGAGTTACTGACATCAGAGCAGCTACAGGAAGAAGGGAGGAGTTACTGACATCAGAGCAGCTACAGGAGGAGGGAGGAGTTACTAACATCAGAGCAGCTACAGGAGGAGGGAGGGGTTACTGACATCAGAGCAGCTACAGGAGGAGGGAGGAGTTACTGACATCAGAGCAGCTACAGGAGGTGGGAGGAGTTACTAACATCAGAGCAGCTACAGGAGGAGGGAGGAGTTACTGACATCAGAGCAGCTACAGGAGGAGGGAGGAGTTACTGACATCAGAGCAGCTACAGGAGGAGGGAGGAGTTACTGACATCAGAACAGCTACAGGAGGAGGGAGGAGTTACTGACATCAGAGCAGCTACAGGAGGTGGGAGGAGTTACTCACATCAGAGCAGCTACAGGAGGAGGGAGGAGTTACTGACATCACAGCAGCTACAGGAGGAGGGAGGAGTTACTGACATCAGAGCAGCTACAGGAGGAGGGAGGAGTTACTGACATCAGAACAGCTACAGGAGGAGGGAGGATTACTGACATCAGAGCAGCTACAGGAGGAGGGAGGAGTTACTGACATCAGAGCAGCTACAGGAGGAGGGAGGAGTTACTGACATCAGAGCAGCTACAGGAGGAGGGAGGTGTTACTGACATCAGAGCAGCTACAGGAGGAAGGAGGAGTTACTGACATCAGAGCAGCTACAGAAGGAGGGAAGAGTTACTGACATCAGAGCAGCTACAGGAGGAGGGAGGAGTTACTGATATCAAATCAGCTACAGGAGGAGGGAGGAGTTACTGATATCACAGCAGCTACAGGAGGAGGGAGGAGTTACTGATATCACAGCAGCTACAGGAGGAGGGAGGAGTTACTGACATCAGAGCAGCTACTGGAGGAGGGAGGAGTTACTGACATCAGAGCAGCTACAGGAGGAGGGAGGAGTTACTGACATCAGAGCAGCTACAGGAGGAGGGAGGAGTTACTGACATCAGAGCAACTACAGGAGGAGGGAGGAGTTACTGACATCAGAGCAGCTACAGGAAGAAGGAGGAGTTACTGACATCAGAGCAGCTACAGGAGGAGGGAGGAGTTACGACATCAGAGCAGCTACAGGAGGAGGGAGGAGTTACTGACATCAGAGCAGCTACAGGAGGACGGAGGAGTTACTGACATCAGAGCAGCTACAGGAGGAGGGAGGAGTTACTGACATCAGAGCAGCTACAGGAGGAGGGAGGTGTTACTGACATCAGAGCAGCTACAGAAGGAGGGAGAAGTTACTGACATCAGAGCAGCTACAGAAGGAGGGAGAAGTTACTGACATCAGAGCAGCTACAGGAAGAAGGGAGGAGTTACTGATATCAGATCAGCTACAGGAGGAGGGAGGAGTTACTGATATCACAGCAGCTACAGGAGGAGGGAGGAGTTATTGACATCAGAGCAGCTACAGGAGGAGGGAGGAGTTACTGACATCAGAGCAACTACAGGAGGAGGGAGGAGTTACTGTCATCAGAGCAACTACAGGAGGAGGGAGGAGTTACTGACATCAGAGCAACTACAGGAGGAGGGAGGAGTTACTAACATCAGAGCAGCTACAGGAGGAGGGAGGAGTTACTGACATCAGAGCAGCTACAGGAGGAGGGAGGAGTTACTGACATCAGAGCAGCTACAGGAAGAGGGAGGAGTTACTGACATTAGAGCAGCTACAGGAGGAGGGAGGAGTTACTGACATCAGAGCAGCTACAGGAGGAGGGAGGAGTTACTGACATCAGAGCAGCTACAGGAGAAGGGAGGAGTTACTGACATCAGAGCAGGTACAGGAGGAGGGAGGAGTTACTGACATCAGAGCAGCTACAGGAGGAGGGAGGAGTTACTGACATCAGAGCAGCTACAGGAGGAGGGAGGTGTTACTGACATCAGAGCAGCTACAGAAGGAGGGAGAAGTTACTGACATCAGAGCAGCTACAGAAGGAGGGAGAAGTTACTGACATCAGAGCAGCTACAGGAAGAAGGGAGGAGTTACTGATATCAGATCAGCTACAGGAGGAGGGAGGAGTTACTGATATCACAGCAGCTACAGGAGGAGGGAGGAGTTATTGACATCAGAGCAGCTACAGGAGGAGGGAGGAGTTACTGACATCAGAACAACTACAGGAGGAGGGAGGAGTTACTGACATCAGAGCAGCTACAGGAGGAGGGAGGAGTTACTGACATCAGAGCAGCTACAGGAAGAGGGAGGAGTTACTGACATTAGAGCAGCTACAGGAGGAGGGAGGAGTTACTGACATCAGAGCAGCTACAGGAGGAGGGAGGAGTTACTGACATCAGAGCAGCTACAGGAGGAGGGAGGAGTTACTGACATCAGAGCAGCTACAGGAGGAGGGAGGAGTTACTGACATCAGAGCAGCTACAGGAGGAGGGAGGAGTTACTGACATCAGAGCAGCTACAGGAGGAGGGAGGAGTTACTGACATCAGAGCAGCTACAGGAAGAGAGGAAACAACATTCTAACAAAGGCAAACCTATTGCACAGCAAATCAGTGAAACAATACAATAGAATATTACATTGTATGATTCCCAAGTTGTGGGACATGAAGATCTACAGACCAATTAATTTTCATTCATGATGCTTAAATACATTCAGAGTAGTAGTCACCAACATAACAGCTGCGGTGCTCTATGGAAATCGTATAGCGTTCCTGCACTATTTGAATAGGACTGCCCATTAGAGTGGATGAGACAGACGCGTATGCAAATACTGTAGATCGTTTTATGAGCTATTAACAAATGACGTGATTTATCATGTTGGTGGCTTCTACAGCTGTATAATTTCGTAATCGATACATAAGTACTCAAATTAAAAATGTAATTAACCCTGATCTTGTTAATTTTTTATCTTTCAGCTTTTTCTCAGCACCAGGAAAGGAGCGTGGCTCTTAAATCGTGTTTTTGATAACGGATTTCCATTGGACATTGTCCTTTTCAACCGCTTCTATGCAATATTTACAGATGTCTTCCCATCTCTAGCTAACAGCGTCTTGGAATATAAAGTCAACTCCAGAGTCAACCATGAAAACTTTGGTCTAAAACCCAAACACAGGTTGTTATTTTGTTTTTTAATCTTTTGTTATAAGTATACAGTCAAGGCTGAAAGTGTTTTAAGAAAATGAAGTATTTCTCCATGAAATATTATTGCAGTTACACATTGTTATACATGTTTATAGGGGTGACTCTTAAGTAATAGAGTATCTAAGTACAAGGGACAGCTTCCCATATGGCCAGAGAGGGTGCCAAGAACCAGGGACAAGAGTGAGGAGTAGATTGACTGACTACTGACTGACTGATACAGTCCGTAGTGGAGGCATGGATGCTCTGTGTGGTCTGTGGTATGCAGGTCCACCCTGTAGTGGAGATGTGATCGCTCATTGTAGTCCATAGTAGGCCAGTACAGCCCAAAGTGGAGGTCTGAGGAGAGACACAAATAACTAAGAAAGCAACAGAAGCTTTAAAGGGCAAAACACAGTTACAAGGCACCGGGTTGGGGACCTGAACACAACAATGTTCCAAAGGATATAACACATTGCCCAGGCACCTCCCTTAAGGGGAGGGTGCCTTAATATACACAATGCCTCACAACAATAGGCTGAGAGCTACTTACAGGAATATAGTTCATATTCCACAACTATTCATGATTTTAACTTTATGGCAGTAGATGTTTTGTTAAGCCATAATACATTTTTAATTTAATGGCCATTTTTATTTACAGAAAAGGTGCTTCTAAGGGGGTGGGATTCTCTTAATAGCTAACCTATTTGTTAGAATGGGAGGAACATTACATTTTCACAGATTCAAATTACTTTTCATCACATATTAGGTGGTATGGTCGCTGCATAGATGATTTACCTACACTTAATATGGGATGTCCCTAATGATTTAGCCAAAGCAAAATTGTTCAATACATAAATAGTAACAACAACCATACTACAACTACATTTTTGTACATCACACTAATAAAAAAAATGCTAAGGGATATTCATATTTCCCCTTGTAGGAAACAAAAATGGCTACGAATGCCACATTAGCTACATCCTGCCATTCGAGATATCCCTGTAGGTGAATTCATTAGAACCAAGAAAAATGCTACGTCGTAAGAATTACTAACTCAAGATTTCACATCAGTAGAATGACTGCAACATATGATATATCCCAAATGGCTGCTCATTAGAGCACACAAGAAAGTTGAGACTCGTAGAGACTCGTACATTAAAGATCAGTGAAGAAAGCAAGAAGTTTGTTTTGCATCTGAACACGAAGAAGACCAAGATAAAGCTCCATAGACATTGCATGGGGCTTGCCGCAGGTGAACGCTAAGTGCGGCCGTTATGCGGTAACCGCGGCAGTTGCTGTTTTTTTCATCGCTACTGCCGCAATCAGCGATTACCGCTGATGTGAAAGGGGCCTTACTCAGGTATCCAAACAGAAGAGTAATCATTTCTTTTTTTTTTCTCCATGCTAATCTTTCATTGTTTACAACTAGTGATGAGCGAATATACTCGTTACTATTCTCTACTCACACAGATAGTACAGTATTTATGATACGTGTTACTCGTTGAGTATCGGTGGTGCTCGTGAGTGATGTGTCCATCGTGAACGATCTATATGCAGAAAAAAATTTGTGTTTTAAGGAGCGCTCATACAGGAGGACCCAGGGGGTTATTAATTACACTCAGCTTTTATTCCACAACCGTTTCAATGGCGGCACGCCATCTTCATCAGGTATGAAGATGGCGTGCCGCCATTGAAACGCTTTGTGGAATTAAAGCTGAGTGTAATTAATAACCCCCTGGGTCCTCCTGTATGAGCGCACCTTAAAACACAATTTTTTTTCTGCATATATATCGTTTATCTCCCCTGGGAGATCGTGTGGAGGATGACCACGTGACCAGAGGGCGGATTACCTGGAGCCAGCATTCCTCACAGCACTGTCTCACATCACACAGCACCGAGGTTGTGCATTTTCAGCACAACCTCTTTAGGTGAGAGTCGTATCATAACTTTCTTATCTCAAGAGCGGCAGCGGGTCCCCCTCATTGCGCCTCTCCTTTCTCTTGTTATCTTTGCATCGTGAACGATCTGACACAAATTGACAGCCGTCTTCAGTCCACAAAGGGAGTCGGCCCCCAGTGAGGGCAGATTGTATGTTAAGGCGGGTTACACATACCTATGTTCCAGTGACCCGATCAACGATCCGACTGGACCGGGATCCATGGAACATCAGTACGTGATTGCTGGTGAGATGCCACACAGGCAGACTCACCAGCGATTCCCCAGCAATGCGCCGACACCCGACGGTCGCAGGGATCTGTCGGGTGTCTCGTACGCAGCATAGGGATCGCTGGTGGTTGCCCCTGTCACACATGCCGATGCATGCGGGGCAGTGGGAGACCAGCAATCAAAAATGGTCCCGGCCATTCTGCAGCGGTCAACGATCAGCGAGGTCATCATTGGTCGTTGCGGAATGTCACACGCAGCGACTTCGCTGGCGATGTCGCTGCAAAGTCACAAACCCTGTGATGTTGCAGCGATATCGTTACCGATATTGCTACGTGCAACCCGGCCTTTAGGATCTCTCGGTGGGGCACAGCAAGGTGTTTTATGCATTGAAGACGCAAAAAATCGCCCCCCTTTTGCCTCATTGGAATTAAAGCTATTAAAAAAAAATGTAGTATCAGAGTTGGTATCAAAATAGTAAAAATACCATTTTGCTTTTTGGTCACCGCATCATTGCATTTTTTCCTCCAAAATCCTTTTTTATTAAAGTTTTAAACCTTAAGACAGTCTCAAACATGTTCCACATACACAGCTGGAAAATTTGTTACCAATACATTGAGATCAATGACAATTGAATCAGTCCCTGTTAGCGTATCAAGATACCCAGACATCGCACCATTGTCCACAGAAGACATCAGTCCAGCAGATAGCACATGATAGTCTACTCTAAAAGAACCCCCCCACACACCCCTCCCTAAGTAAACATTTGTCTACCAACATTCCATCCATTTGACTCCCTCAGCACATACGTATAATGCCATGATTATACCTTTAGGGTATGTGCACACGTTGGCGGGTTAGGGTCGGCGGCGGCTGGGCGGACCCGCCAGGAAGCTCTGCAGCCGTCCACCGGCTTCCTGACGGGTATGTGCGGCGGGTGTAGGGCGGGTGCACAGCGGGTTAGCGGCGGCGGTGATGCAGCGGCTGGAAGCAGTACATGATTCTGCTTGCAGCCGCTGCATAACCGGCCGGTTTATTGAACATGCACATTCGTTGCTAACCCACTGGGAACCCAGCGGTTTAGCAACAGATGAGCATGTGTAAACCGCCGGTGTGTGCACAGCGGGTGTCGGTTTCCATAGGTTTTAATGTTAATCCAAAAGCCGGTTTGGATTAGCATAAATTTACATAAAACTTATGGAAACCGCCCGGTGGTTTACACAGCTAAACCGACCCTAACCCGGCATGTGTGCACATACCCTAAGTCTTCCTAACTAACGTTCCCTGCAGATCTTCCAGTAGTTACCAGCTTGAATTTATAAATGGTAATCCCATTCGTTTCAGCTTGTCTGGTGTTAGTAATGAGATAATAAAGTTTTCCATGTATTAAAATTTTTTTCTATGTGTAGGTCTTAGTTTCTCTCCGTCTCGAGCTTCTCGATGTGCATGGTCTTCTTTAATTCCTGTATCACACCAGCCACACTAGGACTCGATTTATTCAGCCATTCTCGCAATATGAGTCATTTGGCTACCATTGCTACAATGCAGTAGCGTAGCCAGCGGGGGCAGGGGGGGCAATCGCCCTGGCCCCCCCCGGCTTGAGGGGCCCATTGCCCGCCCCCTGGGGGGGCCCCGCACTCCCTGGGGGGCTCCGTGCTGGCAGCCAGAGAGGAGGGAGGACGGGACTTCCTGTTCTGCAGCTCTGCCCGCCCCTCCTACAGCAGACGCACTGCGGTCGCGGTGAGTGTCAGCACCCTTCTCTCCCCTGGTCCTCTCTACCAGCACCCACACCCTAATGGTCCTCGGCATGTCTCCACCAGCACCCCCCCCCAACGGTCCTCGCATCTCTCCACCAGCACCCCCCCCGGTCCTCGCATCTCTCCACCAGCACCGCCCCCCCCTGGTCCTCACATGGGGGGCCTGTGTGGTGATCTCGCCCCGGGGCCCGAAGCAGGCTAGCTACGCCACTGCTACAATGTGAAGTATTCTTGCAGACTTCCCCTCCCATACACTCGAGGTCGAACAATGAAACAGCCATGTTAGTGGGTCTAGTGCTAGGTCCCTACCAGAAATGTCAAGTGTCAACGACAGTATCTGTCCCCAGAACCTCTGTATGTCTTTAGATAAGGTAAAAATGTTTGTACCGTGTTAGCCAGTAGACTCCGTATTCACTCCTTTTTCTTGCCATTCTTTGAATAATAAATTCTCTCTCCCTAGCCTAAAATCAAAGTGAGCCCAGGGGTTTAGGTATTTCGCGGTCTCCCATGCTAAGTTGTGCTTCTTCCGCACTGCTTTCCAGCTTATCGCCGTGTCCTTGTATGTCAGTGTATTTTTCAAATATCGTGGAACATTAGACAAGGAGGCGTATAAGAGGCTAGCCGGGTCCCAAGGTTTACAAAACTCCACCTCCTCCTCATAGTTAGAATATCTGCTGGCTTTTTTCAGCCAGTCCACTACATGGTGCAGGATACATGCCAAATTGTAACCCTTAATGTCTAGGAGTCCCAACTTCCCCCCTATCTTTTAGGAGCACCAATGTACGACTACTGATTCTTGCTCTTTTGCTTTCCATAAAAAGCCGGAGAAAGCCCTTCCACCCCTCTAATTCCTTCTCGATCTTGGTGATCAATGGGCCATAATTCAGGGAATTACACTGAACTCAAAGACCCACTCAAATAAACACTTAAGTATTTTATGTGGCCTTGCTTCACCTTAATACCGCTCAACTCATTTGCCTCCACCTTGCCAGATTTCCTCTGAGAGTTCCCGCCCAACCTCAGAATTTCACAATTGGTCTTATTTGATTTGAAGCCAGAGAAGGGGCAGAATATGTCTAGTTGGTGCATCGACCCCGCTAAGTCCCTTCCTGGCCTATTCATGAATAAAATGACGTCGTCGGCAAACAGGGCTGACCTCACAGTTTAGTTTGCTATCGTTATCCCTTCGAATGTATCACTGTCATGAAGGTATCGTGAGAGAGGTTCAATCGCCAGGTTTAAGAGCAGGGGCGACAGGGGACAACCCTGAGGCATTCCCTTCTCTAAGGTGAAGGAGTCGAACAAAAACCCCTAGCTCTTGGGTTGGAGTATAGCATTTTCATGAAAGTCTGAAATGAACCCTGCAGTCCGATAGCGTCTAAGACAGTGTTTCCCAAACTCCAGTCCCCACAGCCCCCAACAGGTTATGTTTTCCGGATTACCTTAGTATTGCACAGGTGATGCCTTGATTCTGTGGCGCCCCGCAACGAGTGCGTCACAAGAGGGTATTGCAGCCATAAAAGCAGCCGCAATATTCTCTGACACAGCAGTGATTCGGTTAACTTAGAAATCCAACCCTACATGCATCACCTAGAACAGAGGGCCAATCCTAGGTCCTGGTGGGCGGAGTGCTAGGGTAGTGTGTAGGAGAACTGACACAATAGTCGAGAGTCTAGAACAGAACCTAGAACACAGAACTTGGAGAGGAGCGGGGGCTCCGCACCCCGTGCGGCCCCCGGGCCGTCACCGGTCGGGTGTTAGCACCTGAGGCCTTACCAACCGGAATGGGCATCATCACATGGGTTCCCAAAAGACTCCCGTGCCCACAACTCACAGCCGGTTCACTGGTACCGAAGCTGGCAGCAGTTCACCTCTGCTACGCGAACCAGAAAGCGTGGAGGAGCAGCTTCACAGGAGCACCCCACCACCAGCCAACTTCCAGTCGTCTAACCAGCGGTGTACCCACTGAGGGATCCAAGGCTCCCCAAAACATCCAGAATGTACATCATGGATAGGGCATTGAAGCAGCCTCCCCGTACCCGACCTGGTATTCCTGGGCGACACTGGCAACCAATTAGTTAGAATGGAGGAACACTGCGGATTTCTAAGGGACACCATCACTGTTGAGTCCACCCGGTCTACTACCCAACCACTGTATGCCATGTACTGCCTGCTGGTTACAGTAAAGACCCGTTGCAGAGACTTTCTGTGTCCGTGCTTCCTTATGAACTGTCCGTCCACACAACAAGGTAACCGCAGCTGCCGCACAACATCTTGAGCAGCTCCAGCCTCCGGGGATCACCGCTCAGCCTGTGGGGAGCGTAACATCTTGCTGCTGTCCATCCCCCGGAGGTTCCGCAGCGTCGGTAGTCCTTACCGAAACTACTCATAGGTGGCGTCACGAATAAATTAAAAACCCCTTTAATCTGTTCCACCAAGACGTCTTCAACCCTTTTGATCTGCACTACACCGGGCCCCACTACCGGCAGGCGCGGTCCACCCGTGACAAGGAGGAAGGAAGCATCGCCTGTCTAAACCGGAGTCCCGGCCTCGGTGAGTCAATTCCATTACTTGTCCAATCCTAAGGAAATCCTGAAAACATGTCCTGTTTGGGGCCATGAGGATTGGAGTTTGGGTAACACTGGTCTAAGACAATGTCAAACCATGCCCAACTGTGTGCCCTATTTAATTACACAGTAAAGGTTAGGTTTTAACATTTTCCCATAGTATTATGAAAGGGAAGAGTATGAAGTTCCTGAATATGTCAAGTCCAGTTCTTGTATAAATACAAAAAAAGGGGGAGACAAGAGGCGCAATAGTGCCCTATCACTAGTGACACTGTCTGTGTGAGTATATCAATAGGTGTACACTCACCTGGTCCAGTTGTGTGACCCACAACTGGTTTATAAGCCTTCGGTTTATAGCTGCTGCAGGACCTCCACCAGCCACTCGTACGTGGAAAAACGCTCCTATATAGGGAAGATGGTGTGTCACGGTCCGCGCTGCTGCCTCAATGGAATCACATGGAATGGATGTCTCCAAGAAGTCACAATGAAGGCAATGTTCCAAAGTAATGATCTCCTTTATTCACCAACGCGTTTCGGCACCTATCCTGGCACCTTCATCAGGTGTGACTTCTTGGAGACATCCATTCCTTGTGATTCCATTGAGGCAGCAGCGCGGACCGTGACACACCATCTTCCCTATATAGAAGTCCAGTTCTTGCCTCTTGTAAATAATTTGTTACAACTACAAATACAACACTAGTTCCGTCTTTGCTTTTCAACCCTACAGGATGCTCAGCCAACATCCGTCAATCAGTGACGATCTCCCCAATCGCATCATCTCGGGTAAAGTGCTCATGAAGACCAACATTAAACGGTTTCATGAGAGGGATGTTGAATTCGAAGATGGGACCATTGAGAAAGACATAGATGCTGTCATTTTTGCCACTGGATACAAATTTTATTTTCCTTTTTTTGATGATTCGATCGTAAAGGTGGAAAAAAACATACTCCCCTTGTATAAAATGATTTTTCCACCACATTTGGAAAAGCCAACGGTAGCCTTCATTGGCCTCATACAACCTATTGGTGCTATAATGCCCGTTTCTGAGATTCAGGCTCGCTGGGCAACAAGAGTCTTTAAAGGTAATACTTCTTTTGAGATTTTCTGATTTTTTGAATGGCTATATGGTATATTGACTTGATTATTAATTTGAATGGTTTTTCTAGGTGAATGTAAGTTGCCACCTATGAGTGAAATGAAGGCCGAAGTCATGAAGCGAAGAGAGGACATGCAGAAAAGGTTGGCATCCTGTAGAATCACTATAGGTTATACTTAAGATAAACCTGATGGCTAATTCAGGATGAACCAAACTGCGAGTCCAGTTCCATAATTTCAGGAAGGTATGCTTTACTCTAAAACACTTGGTAGGAAGAAAAAGGTTTAAACCATGCGCTGCCGATCGGATGCTGAACTCCCAAGGACAAGGACCAGAAGATGATCATAAGAAGGTTTATTAGTCGATGCGTTTCGTGGGCGGCTGGCCACTTCCTCAGGCGATAAAATCATGATTGTCTATGATTGTGTATCCTAAGGAAGTGGCCAGCTGCCCACGAAACGCATCGACTAATAAACCTTCTTATGATCATCTTCTGGTCCTTGTCCTTGGGAGTTCAGCATCCGATCGGCAGCGCATGGTTTAAACCTTTTTCTTCCTACCTTTGGCTTCTTTGTCCTGTGGGATCTCACACCGATCAGTGGTTTTGACTCTCACAACCCATTCAAGTGAGTAGTTTCTTGACCTTCTTTCAGTTTGTAACTTGGATAAGTCCCTATTTGTACTTGTCTCCCCCCCTTTTAACTTGTGCACATTTTCCTTGAAGACTTACTCTGAAACACTGACATTTCAGAGAAAATATACCTGTAAGAATCATGCTCCTTGGGTGACTGGTCCAAGATGCCGAAGATCCAAGGCGAGAAAATGGCAGGGACCATCCCTTGGGCCAGTCACCCAAGTGGCATGGTCCCCAACCAGCTTAGAAACATCAAAAGCTGAACTGGAATACAAATATAACCATGCAGTATGTAGGTGCATGTTCACACAGGGGTAAAGACAGCAAAAGAAAAGAAACAAAAATGAGCAAATACCCTACAATAAGTAAATAAATTGCAAATAAATATAAAATAGGGTACTCAATGGTGACATTATTTTGATTAAAAAAAATGTAAAAGCCATCCCACCACGTCACGGTGATCCCCATTGGGACAGCCCTAACCTAGCATAATCTACCATGGTTAAGGCTTTTCTAAGCTGAAACTAATAGTGTGAATTGGGTCGTATGTACATACCCTAAAAGCTGCACCAAACTGGTCGGATGGGAAATTTGGAAGTTTTGGTCAAACCAAATGATCTCATCTGTTGCCCCTCTCCCTCCTATTTTATGTGTACTTTTATCTATACAGGTAAACATTGCATTGTTCTACCATCAGTGATCTGCTGTATGTCTTTCTACAGGTATGTTGAAAGTGAGCGTCACACCATCCAAGTTGACTATGTGAATTATATGGATGAAATGGCGGTAGAGATCGGCTGCAAGCCTAATCTGAAGAATCTGTTCCTGTCGGATCCTAAGCTGGCCTGGGAGCTGTTCTTCGGGCCGTGCACCCCGTACCAGTATCGCCTGAGCGGCCCCGGGAAATGGAAAGACGCCAGAAAAACCATATTAACCCAGTATGAACGTATCGTGAAGCCAATGAAGACGCGCAGCATGAGCGGCGGCTGTTCCTGCGCAGCTTTTAGCTTTCTTTATAAACTTTTTGGTATTTTGGTTCTTTTTGCTGCTATATATATTTCCCTGTAGTTGGATGACCTGTACATGATCTAATGCTAGATTCACCCTTAATGGGAGCGTTCAAGTCTGAGATGGTGCGAAGGCGAGAACTACTGATACAATCTACCAATAATTACAGGAACATTCCCCACTAACAAATCAATGCTTTTCTATATATAATAAAAAATCGTTTTCTAGACCTTTGCCTGTAATTATTCAATAGAAATCTTTAATCTACAATTAAACAACTGTAGAATCTCTCATACGAGGAAATCAGATCTATTATGGAAATGACACTGATCAAACTCTAACCAAAGTGTGATCCGAGTGTCCAAATAGTGTGATCCAATTCATAACGCTCTATGAGAAGATGGAGAATAAAACCCCTCCATTCTGTGAGTCCACAAATGTCAAACTGCACTCAGCTGTCATCCGAGTGCAATCCAATGATTTCCATGCACCCATAGACTTGAATAAGTGTACACCATCCGGTCTGTGCTGCCACTCGCCGCATGCTGATCGGCACTGCCCCATAGAATAACATTGGATTGAGTGACATCTATTAAAACATTGGATAGAACTCGTCCAAGTTATCCACTCATGAAAGCGAGCCCTTAAGGCTCAGACACACGGGCGTATAAATCGGACGAGTGCAATCAGAGAAAAGCTGGTATTGCGTTCTGTCCAATGTTAATAAATGATTGAAGGCAGATAAGCGTTTGTGTTCATCCAGATTCTGGATGAGAAAAAACAGCGACATGCTGCGAGTGGATCCAATAATCCTGTGAGATTCGCCAGTGCAAGTCAATGGGTGCGAGAAAAAAATGGACACCACACAGACCGTCCTAGTGGCATCTATTTTTTTACTGATACATTATTTTTCTATAGCACAGAACACTGTAAATGTTCCTGTACATAGTAACATAGTAACATAGTTTTTAAGCTTGAAGGAAGACTTTAAGTCCATCTAGTTCAACCCATAGCCTAACATGTTGATCCAGAGGAAGGCAAATAAAAACCATGTGGCCACACTAAGCTCCACATTGGGGGAAAAAATTCCTTCCTGACTCCAGATATGGCAATCAGACTAATTCCCTGGATCAACGCCCTATCAAAGAATCTAGTATATATAACTGGTAATATTATAGTTTTCAAGAAAGGCATCCAGGCCCTTCTTAAATGTTAGTAGTGACTCCCTCATTACAGCATCATGTGGCAGAGAGTTCCATAGTCTCACTGCTCTTACAGTAAAGAATCCGCGTCTGTGATTATGATTAAACCTTCTTCCCTCCAGACGTAGAGGATGCCCCCTTGTCCCAGTCTCAGGCCTAAGAGTAAAGAGATCATTAGAAAGGTCTCTGTACTGTCCCCTCATATATTTATACATTATTATAAGATCACCCCTAAGCCTTCGTTTTTCCAAGCTAAATAACCCCAAGTTTAATAACCTGTCTTGGTATTGCAGACCCCTCAGTCCTCTAATAACCTGTCTTGATATTGCAGACCCCTCAGTCCTCTAATAACCTGTCTTGGTATTGTAGACCCCCCAGTTCTCTAATAACCTGTCTTGGTATTGCAGACCCCTTAGTCCTCTAATGACTTTTGTCGCTCTTCTCTGGACCCGCTCTAGTTCGGCTATGTCTTTCTTATACACCGGAGACCAGAATTGTACACAGTATTCTAAGTGTGGTCGCACTAGTGACTTGTATAGAGGTAAAATTATGTTCTCCTCATGAGCATCTATGCCTCTTTTAATGCATCCCATTATTTTATTTGCATTTGCAGCAGCTGCCTGACACTGGCCACTAAATGTGAGTTTGTCATCTACCCATACACCCAGGTCTTTTTCAGTGACAGTTTTGCCCAGTGTTTTACAATTAAGCACATAATTATACCTTTTGTTTCCTCTGCCCAAGTGCATGACTTTACATTTATCCCCATTAAAGCTCATTTGTCATTTATCAGCCCAAGCTTCTAGTTTACATAAATCCTCCTGTAATATAAAAGTGTCCTCCTCTGTATTGATTACCCTGCAGAGTTTAGTGTCATCTGCAAATATTGAGATTCTACTCCATATGCCCCCTACAAGGTCATTAATATATTAAATAGAAGCGGGCCCAACACTGACCCCTGTGGTACCCCACTGTTTCTCTTGGACTGTTCGCACGTGCAGCTTTGTATATCGATGCCAATGATGCTGTGGGGTGTAAAGCATGGTATCACACCCACAGGAACATAACATACTAAGTGGGCTGACTAGGGGAATTAACCCCCTTGACTAGTGAAAGCCCTATTTAGCACAGGGAAGACGAGCACATAAATAATTTTTTCAACATTTAGATTTGGAGAATAGCATTAGACAGGGATGGGTAGGCAGGGAATTTTGGCCCACACATGTGCCTGCTCATAGTTTAGATAGCTTAGGGGACCTGACGGATTTCCTTTAAGCCAAAGACCCTGTGTCTCAAAATGACTCATCCATGATGAGGGTCACTAGTGGCTTCTCGAGAGCAGTCGGATGTCACGCTGGGCGCAGGGATGCACGGACCAACGGTGTCCGGCGCACTACACCAAGCAGACAGGGAGACACCGGGAGAAACAAATACAGCGTAGGGCCCTGCTCATAGGGAACTGGAGAGAGGTGACCTCCTGCACTCACCTGCGGCTGTGCCCTCTGATCTCCCTACCATCTCTATATGGGTTCTTTCAACCTGTAGCCGAGCAGGATACTTAGTCCCTCGCTGGCCCTGATGTTAGCCCTCCATAAGGAAATGCCCAGCAAGAGCACTAGTCCCAACCACTGCACTACAATCAACAAGAGGGCAAGAGGAGACAGACAGGGGAACAACAAACATCTTCACACCTGCTGCCTTTCTCTTAGGCAGCAGATGGCTTAGCAACAATCAGCTTCTCCAGAGAACCTTCTTCGCCACAGGTAGTCAGGCCCGGAATGAGTTCAGTCATTAGCAAAGAAATGCTGGAGCATGTGACCATATAAAGGGGATGGGAGTGATCACAAAGTAGCCACACCTGGAAGGAGAACTAGGTAGCTTAACAGAAAACTGACATTAACTCCAACACTGCCAAAGGAAAGAAACACGTTTAATATGAAGTCTCAATACAGAAAATAGATGCAGGTCCCAAACCAATCACAAGTCTCCAAAGTAAGAGAGACCACCGTGACATCGGTGTCCTGCTATGCACACGAAGGGAGAGATGTGTCAGTCTACAGGAGCCGGGGAGGAAAGTCACCTAGGACTGTCATCGTGATCTAGTCACCTGAGAGTCTTGGTTCCCAGCCGTATTTTCGGCAGCCTGGATCTTGTCAGCCTCCATGCACAGCACTTTCACTGGTACAAACAGCTCTTTACCGTAACGTAAGTTCTAGAGCTGTGAGAAAGGAGTTGTTCAGGTTAGAACGTTCTATCATTAAGAAATCAGCATTATGTTGTTCGTACAGGCATCACTAATGTACTGTACATGTAGAATACACCCCGAGGGCCAATACTTTACACGCAGTTCTTATTTCTTTGCCACATTTAACTCCAGGGTTATTCAAGCTCCATCATTACATTTTTCTAAATAAAAAAATAACTAAAAATTAAAACTGATACCCAAGTAGCAATTCAGCATTTATATGTGGCGCCCCTGTGACAGGGTGGCCACAGGGTGAACTGCAGCTAGACGAGGTAAGACGGTCAACTTGCAAAACACCTACACACAGACACCCTCCGACCCTAAGCCACTCACTCTATGTAGGGCAAGGGGTGGCGGGAGTTTAGAGACGTGTGGGTGGGAAGTAGAAAAGACCACGGACAAGTGGGTGGAGGAACAGTATTAAGACACTGGAACACTAAGTTGGGCGAGGCAATCAACTGAGGATTCCCTGGAGGTAGAGCAACAGCCAATCTCCCAGATACACTGCCTTGTGAAAGTATTTGACCCCTATATACAGTGCCTTGTGAAAGTATTCGGCCCTCTATATACAGTGCCTTGTGAAAGTATTCAGCCTCCTATATACAGTGCCTTGTGAAAGTATTTGACCCCTATATACAGTGCCTTGTGAAAGTATTCGGCCCTCTATATACAGTGCCTTGTGAAAGTATTCAGCCTCCTATATACAGTGCCTTGTGAAAGTATTCGGCCCCCTATATACAGTGCCTTGTGAAAGTATTCGGCCCCCTATATACAGTGCCTTGTGAAAGTATTCGGCCCCCTATATACAGTGCCTTGTGAAAGTATTCAGCCCCCTATATACAGAGCCTTGTGAAAGTATTCAGCCCCCTATATACAGTGCCTTGTGAAAGTATTCGGCCCCCTATATACAGTGCCTTGTGAAAGTATTCAGCCCCCTATATACAGAGCCTTGTGAAAGTATTCAGCCCCCTATATACAGTGCCTTGTGAAAGTATTCGGCCCCCTATATACAGTGCCTTGTGAAAGTATTCGGCCCCCTATATACAGTGCCTTGTGAAAGTATTCAGCCCCCTATATACAGTGCCTTGTGAAAGTATTCAGCCCCCTATATACAGTGCGTTGTAAAAATATTCAGCCCCCTATATACAGTGCCTTGTGAAAGTATTCAGCCCCCTATATACAGTGCCTTGTGAAAGTATGCAGCCCCCTATATACAGTGCCTTGTGAAAGTATTCAGCCCCCTATATACAGGGCCTTGTGAAAGTATTCAGCCCCCTATATACAGTGCCTTGTGACAGTATTCAGCCCCTATATACAGTGCCTTGTGAAAGTATTCAGCCCCCTATATACAGTGCCTTGTGAAAGTATTCAGCCCTCTATATACAGTGCCTTGTGAAAGTATTCAGCCCCCTATATACAGTGCCTTGTGAAAGTATTTGTCCCCCTATATACAGTGCCTTGTGAAAGTATTCAGCCCCCTATATACAGTGCCTTGTGAAAGTATTCAGCCCCTATATACAGTGCCTTGTGAAAGTATTCAGCTCCCTATATACAGTGCCTTGTGAAAGTATTCAGCCCCCTATATACAGTGCCTTGTGAAAGTATTCGGCCCCCTATATACAGAGCCTTGTGAAAGTATTCAGCCTCCTATATACAGTGCCTTGTGAAAGTATTTGTCCCCCTATATACAGTGCCTTGTGAAAGTATTCAGCCCCCTATATACAGTGCCTTGTGAAAGTATTCAGCCCCTATATACAGTGCCTTGTGAAAGTATTCAGCTCCCTATATACAGTGCCTTGTGAAAGTATTCAGCCCCCTATATACAGTGCCTTGTGAAAGTATTCGGCCCCCTATATACAGAGCCTTGTGAAAGTATTCGGCCCCCTATATACAGTGCCTTGTGAAAGTATTCAGCCCCCTATATACAGAGCCTTGTGAAAGTATTCAGCCCCCTATATACAGTGCCTTGTGAAAGTATTCGGCCCCCTATATACAGTGCCTTGTGAAAGTATTCAGCCCCCTATATACAGAGCCTTGTGAAAGTATTCAGCCCCCTATATACAGTGCCTTGTGAAAGTATTCGGCCCCCTATATACAGTGCCTTGTGAAAGTATTCGGCCCCCTATATACAGTGCCTTGTGAAAGTATTCAGCCCCCTATATACAGTGCCTTGTGAAAGTATTCAGCCCCCTATATACAGTGTGTTGTGAAAATATTCAGCCCCCTATATACAGTGCCTTGTGAAAGTATTCAGCCCCCTATATACAGTGCCTTGTGACAGTATTCAGCCCCTATATACAGTGCCTTGTGAAAGTATTCAGCCCCCTATATACAGTGCCTTGTGAAAGTATTCAGCCCCCTATATACAGTGCCTTGTGAAAGTATTCAGCCCCCTATATACAGTGCCTTGTGAAAGTATTTGTCCCCCTATATACAGTGCCTTGTGAAAGTATTCAGCCCCCTATATACAGTGCCTTGTGAAAGTATTTGTCCCCCTATATACAGTGCCTTGTGAAAGTATTCAGCCCCTATATATAGAGCCTTGTGAAAGTATTCAGCCCCTATATACAGTGCCTTGTGAAAGTATTTGTCCCCCTATATACAGTGCCTTGTGAAAGTATTCAGCCCCTATATACAGTGCCTTGTGAAAGTATTCAGCCCCTATATACAGTGCCTTGTGAAAGTATTCAGCCCCCTATATACAGTGCCTTGTGAAAGTATTCAGCCCCTATATACAGTGCCTTGTGAAAGTATTCAGCCCCTATATACAGTGCCTTGTGAAAGTATTCAGCTCCCTATATACAGTGCCTTGTGAAAGTATTCAGCCCCCTATATACAGTGCCTTGTGAAAGTATTCGGCCCCCTATATACAGTGCCTTGTGAAAGTATTCGGCCCCCTATATACAGTGCCTTGTGAAAGTATTCGGCCCCCTATATACAGTGCCTCGTGAAAGTATTCGGCCCCCTATATACAGTGCCTTGTGAAAGTATTCGGCCCCCTATATACAGTGCCTTGTGAAAGTATTCGGCCCCCTATATACAGTGCCTCGTGAAAGTATTCGGCCCCCTATATATATATACAGTGCCTTGTGAAAGTATTTGACCTCCTTGAACTTTTCAACCTTTTGCCACATTTCAGGCTTCAAACATAAAGATATAAAATTCTTTTTTTTTTGGAGAATCTACAACAAGTGGGACACAATCGTGAAGTGGAACCAAATTTATTGGATATTTTAAACTTTTTTAACAAATAAAAAACTGAACAGTGCGGCGTGCAATACTATTCAGCCCCTTGAGTTAATCCTCTGTAGCGCCACCTTGTGCTGTGATTACAGCTGCAGTCTCTTGGGGTTTGTCTCATTCTTCCTTGCAGAACAGCTGGAGCTCAGTGAGGTTGGATTGAGGCGTTTGTGATCAGAAGTTTTCAGCTCTTTCCACAGATTCTCCATTGGATTCAGGTCTGGATGTGACTCGTCCATTCTAACACCTGGATACGGTTATTTTTGATCCTTTCCATTGTAGATTTTGCTTTATGTTTGGGATCATTGTCTTGTTGGAAGATAAATCTCTGTCCCAGTCTCAGGTCTTTTGCAGACTCCAGCAGGTTTTCCTCCAGAATGGTCCTGTATTTGTCTTCGGTCCATCTTCCAATCAATGTTAACCATCTTCCCTGTCCCATCTTCCCTATGGGGCTCGGATTGTGCATAAATCGGATGGCAAAAAGGACACATCCGAGCACAATCCGTGCCCCATAGCAATACATGGGAGGCAAAATCGGATCCGAGTGACATGGATACACTCGTTAACTCCGAAATCGTGGTGTGAAGCCTAAGAGGATTCTTTTTTTAATGGGACCGGATTTGGGTCCGGGCTTTAGGAGCGGCCCAAGAGCTCTGGTAGGAGATCGCCCCTTCCATACCTACAGTTTGAGCTTTCCAGGTCCTATAAAAGGCAGCTGATAGGGATCTGCAGTGAATGTCCATTATTGCTGAGGAGGCTGAAGCAGCAGCTGTGTGCTGAGCC
The DNA here is from genome assembly GCA_033576535.1 of Allobates femoralis. Taxonomy (NCBI): domain Eukaryota; kingdom Metazoa; phylum Chordata; class Amphibia; order Anura; family Aromobatidae; genus Allobates; species Allobates femoralis. The sequence goes on from JARQOC010000007.1 coordinate 128,893,461, forward strand.
CGGAGAGTCAGGTCTGCTGGATGCTTCATGTGTGATATCTTCATTACTTGTGTTACCAAGGTTGTGAGACCCTTTGATTTATATACCTACCCTACCTGCAAAGGATGTGCTGTTTTGTTGTTATCTTCTGCTGGAGGAAGCTCTTGTGTCTTCATTTCATTTACTGAACTGTGAAGTTTGAGAGTGAAGAAACGTGATAAGGCTGTGTTCACATGTTCAGATTGTCATCAGTTTCTCACATCAGATCCTGTAACCCAAAACCAGGAGCGGGTAAAAAATACAGACGTGGTGACGTGTTTAGATTTGCAGAACGTGTGTGTGTGTGTGTGTGTGCGCGTGTGCGTGTGCGTGTGCGTGTGTAAATTTCTGCATCTCTTGGCAGAAAAAATGCTGAAAGACCTGACACTGCAGATTATCTTCTGCACCAGATCTGCAAGGAGTCAGGGTTCTCGTTGACTTTTCACCCAGGATTTGCTTGCAATTTTGTGACATATCTGCACTGAAATAACACACACAAAAATGCCCTGTGCACAAAGCCTTATTTGCACCTCCTCTTTAAAGGTCACCTGTCACCAGTTTTGGGTTGTAACCCTGCCCACCACCTTTAACATGATATAATTCGGGTTCCTGTAACCCCTTTGTATGCCCAGACGTCCCCCTGCACCCCAGAAATAGAGCTTTTTATTTTGTCCCCCACCATATGCTAATTTTGTGGTTCAGTCATATGAGGGCCTGCAGATTGTGGTCAGCGCCGCCCCGCTCCATGCAAACACCGCCCCTCCTGACTGTGTGCAAGTGGATGATGTCGCTATGTCATCCACACAATTCCCACGTCTCGTGCCTGCGCAGTGGTGCCTCGCTCTACCCTACTGAACAGCCAGTGACTCCAGTGCGCAGACGCGAGATGTTGGTCACTGTGTAGCTGATGAGAGACTGAAGTCTTGCGCCTGCTCAGTGGAATCACTGGCTGTTCAGTAGGGCACAGTGAGGCACCACTGCGCAGGCACGAGACATGTGGAGTGCCTTCTTGTTGCACTCTGTCTGATCCAACAATGATGACTAAAGGCCCCGTTACATGCTTCAATGGTTGAATGAGCCTACAAACGATCCGACTTGACCTAGCGAAATGTCACACGTACAGATATTAACAACGCAGCAACGATCCCGCTACTAGTGAACGACGCTTGCGGTCGTTTGATCGCCTATGTCCTTTATTTCTGAATAGGCGAAGTTGTTATTGACGACATTATCAAGGTGTCACACACACCGATGCTGCAGGTTGGACGGACGATCATCGTTTTGTTTTAGGTCCGGTTCAAAAACCTCCGATCAACAATCAGCCGACTTATCGTTGATCGTTTCTACTTGTCGCACGCAGCGATGTCGTTGCTCCACCCAAAAAGCCGTGACGTACAAACAATATCGTAGCGTGTAACGGGGCCTTTAGTCCTTGTTGTGTTGGTGCCGGTAGAAAAATTGAACTTCCTTCCGCAGTCCTCTCCCGCTAAACTCGGACAACAGAAAGGGGAATCATTTCTTCCTCATCTCATCAGTGTTCTATGCCCATCACCTCTTCATCCTTGTCCTCCTCCAGTTATTCCTCACCTTCTGCACATTCACTAAAGGCCGGGTTACACATTGCGATGTCTCAGGCACCCTACCAACGATCGGGATCGCTGGGACGTCGCTATCTGATCGCTGGTGAGCTGTCACACAGGCAGACTCTCCAGCGATCACCCAGTCTGCACCCGACACCAGACCGTCGCTATGATCGTTCAGGGTCTCGGGCACAGACTGGGGATCGCTGGTCGTTGCCTTTGTCGCACATGCCAATGCATGCATGACAGTGGCAGACCAAAAAAATGGTCCTGGCCATTCCGCAATGATCAGCGATGTCGCTAAGAGGTTGCTACAACGTCACAAAAGCAGTGACTTTGCAGCGATATCGTTAAATATATCGCTGCAGGTAACAGGCCCTTAACACTTTGTTTGGTACCATGAGCTAACCTACCCAACCATGCCACCTGGTGTGTGACAAGAGTCCGGATCTTCGAGATATTGATGTGCTATCCTCCTCTTCCTGTGGTACCACCACCTCATCACGTAGACTTTTCAAAGCCTGCTCCAGCATGTAGATGACCCGAATAGTGATGCTGATGACGGCATCATCCGCACTATCCATCTTGGTAGTCATTTCAAAACTGCAGAAGGGTACAGAGATCCTTGATCTGTGCCCACTCTGCAAGCATCATTTGCATCACATTCAGCTTGTTTTGAGTCACTGTACGTGTCATTACATACTGCGCCAGGGCTTGTCGCTGCAACATGTGCAGACTGGAATTCCACCATATTGGCACATCGCATATCAAACGGTTAACCGGTTGTCTGAAAGACCTCTGTAGTGATGCTAGTTAATGAATGGCCGACGTGAGCACACACTGATTGTGCCTTGTGCAGCAGCTCATCCAGGCTGGGATAGTGATGTAGGAATTGCTGGACAGCCAGGTTGAGGATATGAGCCATGCAAGGCACATGTGTGTGTAAGTTTGCCCCGACATAGGGCTGCCACCAGGTTCACACGGTTATCGTAGACGGGGCAATCGTCAATGTATAAAGTGCAAAATTCAAGCTTTATTAAGGTTGAGCACACAACCGCGACAACACACAAGTGAATAAAAACATCTAAAAGAGGCGTACTGCCTACCATTAACACGGGTCCCCTTGAGATGTTAATACAGCTCACAAGTTCAAGACTACCATAGAGTAATGTATAATCTGTCCTGGTAAATCAATATCATGTCAAGGTAGTTTAATAGTCCCACAGCAGACAATTATACCCAGTAACACTCCATACCCAGAATAATGTACAATCAGCAATTTGCAGATGATATTAATTTACGAGAACAGATTATACATTACTCTATGGTAGTCTTGAACTTGTGAGCTGTACTAACCTCTTAAGAGGGACCCATTTTAATTGGTGATCGCCCCTTTATTGTGCATGTCCTGTCCTCTTTCAATAATTTGGTTCCTTTGACATGTTGGGGCAGATTCCATCTGGAAACAAATTAGTGGTGCCCTCCGTTGTCTTTGTATGCACCACTGTGGAGTAGATGCAGCATCACTGTGGTGACCAGTCCGTAGGGGCACCACAATGGCTACTCCCCAATATGTTGTAGGTAGACTTGCATCAAACATACTTCTTCCACTTTCACAGAGTGTGGTTCTTTCTTTCTGCAATGCCATTCTGTTCTGGGTTGTATGGAATGGTCGTCTGGAACATGATTCCATTGTTTTTCACAATGGTTTGCACCTTACCACTTGTATATTCAGTCCCATTATCTGCACACAGGGCTTTTGGCATTCTTCCAAATTTGTTAAACCCTACAACAAGATATTCTTCACGTTTCTGTGGAACGTCATCCTTACTGTGAAGCGGTTAGGTGACTGTATATCTGGAGTAGTCATCAATAAATGTGAGAATCTCTTCTTGGAGTTTGAACACTCATTGGACCGCAAACATTAGTATGTATTAAATCCAGTGGCTGTGCAGATCTAGTGATGCTTACTTTAGGAAAGTATTTTCTGTATATTTTCCCTTTAAGACAGCTACACTTCATAATTTGAATACACAGGTTGATTTCAAGACTCTTTGCTAGTTGACCTTGCTTCCTTACTGCTTCTGGGTCTCTGTGCCCAAGATGTCTGTGCCATACATGGATACAGATCTTGTGCAGATCTTGTCTGGCACTGTTCACTTTCTTTGCATTTTAGCTGATAAAGTTCTTTTTGGATTTTTCCTTCTGCAAAAGTGACCCTTCTTTGAGATGATGCAGCTGTTGTCTTTAAAAGTAACTACTGTACATTCCCCATTTGCATAAGCTTCTTTACTGACAGATTGCTTTCAAGGCTAGGAACATGGAGAACATCCTTTACTGGGATCTTTCTGCTTTTTGCTGAGGAAGCTTGACAGTGGAGGTAGCCGTCTCTTATTCCTTCTGAAGTCATATACTGACCATTAGATAAGATGACCTGATTTGCTTTCATCAAGGTCAGTAAAGAAATCAGTGTTTGTCATATGGCTGCTTGCACCAGAATCTATACACCATATATGCTTTGCTGATGGGCCTGTACTGGCATTAAATGCAGCTTTATACACATGCAGAATCTTCCTTTACAGCAGTTTTATCTCTTCTAAGACTGTCCTGCTTTTTGAGCTGACTCATTCTTGCTTTCCGGATTCTGCAGTCTGCTTAAAGGCTGGTTTACATGTATCGACATCGTTAACTATGTTGCTGCAACTTGTGATGTTGTATTGACCTCGTAGCTAAGTCGCTACGTGGAACATCCTGCAGCGATCAGCTCGCAGATCGTTGCAGAATGGCCAGAGCCGTTTTTTGTGATCATTGGTCTCCCACTGGGCGGCCAGCATCAACAACCTCCCAGCCGATGCACAGGTCACGCTGGGACATGGTAACCAGGGTAAAGATCGGGTAACTAAGTGCAGCGCTATGCTTAGTTACCTGGAGTGTACCCTGATTACCAGCATTGTCGGTGGTGAGTCTGCCTGTGTGACAGTTCACCAGCGATCATATAGCGATGTCCCAGCGATCCCGATCACTGGGACATCGAAGCATATAAACTAGCCTTTTAAGGTGGCCGGGTTTTTTTTAGACAAAACACTCAAGTTTCTCTTAAGGCCCAGTTACACACAGATAATTGTGCAGAGATTGTTCGCAGATCTATAGTTGCACTGAAATCATGGACACATTGTTCTATTTGTACACGGCCACAAAATGGAACAAATGTGTCCATGGTTTCAGTGCAACTATAGATCTGGGAACAATCTCTGCACAATTATCTGTGTGTAGCTGGGCTTTTAGATTGCTTTTATATTTAGGGAAGTCCTGTGTCTTTAATGCTGTTTCTGCTCTGGATTCATTACTGCTGCTTACATTCTGCATCTTTCGCTAGAATTCATTTACAAGCTTGCCTTTGACTATTCTAGTGTGAGCTCATCATCTAGCCGTGCAGCTAATGCAGTGACAAATGTGTCATAACTTTCTGGAAGACCACTTAGTAGAACTGCAGCAACATTAAAGTCTCTAATTTCTTCTCCAAAACCCCCGAGGTGCTTCACAATCTCTAGGGTGTTTCTTATACAATATAGTCCTGGATATTCTGCCCATCATTTAGCTTAGACTGGTGCAGATTTCTCATGAGATAAAGCTTATTGCTGAGATTTGATCTTTCATGCACTTTCTGTAATTCATGCCACATCTCCTTTGCAGTTGCACACTTGCATATATGCAAATCTGATCATCTTCTACACTGAGGGAGATTGTGCTTTTTGATCCTTCTCTAGCCAATGATCTGGTAATGAATGAGGCAATTGTTCCGGAGTATATTTCCAAGTAGCTTCTCTTATGAGCAGCATCTTCACCCTGAATTTCCAGGACTGGTAGTTCTGATTAGTGAGGCTTAGCACTGTAATCTTGATAGGACCGCTGCTAGTGGACATCTTCTCTGTTGCTCTGTGCTGCTTTTGCTTTGGGCTTCTGTTGCTGTGTTACTCCTTGGGGTTCTGTCACTCTGGGCCCATAACCTGTTGGCAGTGGATTATTCAGGATACTCTCTAAGCGTGTGACAACAGAGCTTCTTTATTCAGCAACAAATAGGAACTAATGTTTTATTCCTGATTCATTAAGCTTATCTTGTGTCTCCGTCTGTGCAGCAGCTGCATCTCATACAGACACAGGAAACTGGATACAGTCACATGCTCTTCCTGTGTGAGCCTCTGCGAGTTTTTTCTTTTGTTCTAACTTTATGTACAACACACAAATCTAGCAACAGAACAATCAGACCGGAATGGAGTTGTTGTATTAAACATATTCCAACATCTTAAAAGATTGCTCCTTCCTCATCAGATTCCTTTGTCCTCTGAGGCGCTGTCATGGGTGAGAAGAAAAATGATAAATGCTTAACAGTAATTAGATTTTATTGAAACTCATGACATACGGTACATTACATACTAGCTGTATAACCCGAGCAAAGCAGAGTTCCAATAATAAAGGGGGTGTAAAAAAGGAGGCGGGCTTTACCGGAAGGTTGGAGCCATATGCATCCAGGTGGTGGAGTTATGAAGTGTGTGTGTGTGTGTGTGTGTGTGTGTGTTGTTTTTTTTTTTTTTTTTTTTACATGTAGTGATAGTGTATGTTCATATTTTGGGTCAGTAGAGGTGTACATTGTAGGGTTTTTTTTTAATTTTTTTTTTTTACGAATATTGTCTTGTTCTGTGTATTCCTCTTTTCATCTTAATTACAGCACAGAGGGTCCGATAATTAAATTTAGATCAGCAACCATCTGCTGACATTACCTGTCTGTCCATTTATGACCCCTCTGCTCCTCTCATACTGCAAATCACCCCCCCCCCCCCCACTTGATTGCTGAGGCACCGTTCCCAGGTCTGGGGGGCCTAAAAACCATCCAACCTGTCTGCCTACCTTCTGGATATAAGGAAGAGGTATGAGGCAGACAATCAAACCAGTAAGAGAGATCCTTTGTGGGATGCTGATGTGAAGGCCTGTGTGGCGCCCTGCTCACACAGGTAGCCACAGACTTCTCTCATGCAGAGCTGGGTTTCCTTAGCAGGTATCTACTTCATACAACATCTTCCACCTCGGCACAGTAGGGGGAGCTCAACTTGCTGACCTTAGGCAAGATCCTATATAAATACTGCTGCTGGGGAGGAGTTAGTCAGAGTGTGTGCAGACGCTAGGAGAGCTGCAAGGACGTCCTGGTGGTCGGTGCTACGATTAGGCCCGAGCCAGTGACCCGGAGTGTACCTTCAGCGTCCCGCCAGCCTAAGTGGGACTAAGGGCTAGGAGCAGAGAACTGAAAGGAAGCAAGGAACTTGAGAGAGTTCGTCCCAGGAGAAACACCGGATATTGGGGATCCGCATCTGTGGGGCACTATAGGACCACAGAAAACCCCGTTGCATCGTGGAGGCCTCGGCTACCCAGTTTTTCCCCCTGTGAGTCAAGAGAGGGAGCCAGGCACAGCCGTGATCTCGAGAAGGTATCCCGGAGACTGCACAGGAGGAGGGAAAGACACTACAGTCAGGGAAAGAGAGGAGGCAAGTCAGGCTGCAAGCAGGCTGTGCTTCAGACAATACTACATAGCAGAGGAGGCCTTATACCCACTTCCTGTGGGAACTCACTATGCAACCCTGTCATCGGTCGGTGCCCTGGATGTATTTACCTGCAAAACATCAGTAAAAGGTAAGAGACTTCTTCTGTGTGCGTGCATCCTTCTCCACTCTCCGTGCCCCTCATAGACTGTTCCAACTCTCCCTATTCAATCCCAGCTCCACTACAACCTGTCCCTCCTCATTACACTGCCCCGGAGGTCCCAGTCCTGCCTGCGGAGGACTGTACCATCTCAGCAGCAATACCACCGACCTCCAGAGGACTGCTACTTCACCAGACACTGCAGGTGGCGTCACAACTACTATAGACTTGTAAATAATCCCTTGTATATAATGCCCCTTTTTCAAGAGAACCGTCCCCCGGGATACGGGATCAGGAGTGGCCGCCATTCCCGTGACAGTTAAATCCTTCTACTGCCTGATACCAGAGTACCCCACACCCTGGGGCGACACACCTGCAACTCAGGGGGACTTGGAAGAAGCCATTTTTTTAACCCTGGAGGAGCATTGCCAAATCAATCTTTAAGCAGAGGATTGTGACTCTCCTCTCCCAGGGCATTTATCGAATTATTGGACCATCTATGCTTCCGCACTATTTTACCCTCTGTGCGGTGGATTGTTTTATGGACCTTTTGCTTGCATGTAATAAAGGTTCATCTCTCGGTCCGTTGATTGTGTGATACCGGAGTAGGACCCTTTGACAATATACAGTATATAATATACATACAGTATGTTGATCATTTGTTATGCAGGACCTAATAAGAGCCTGATTTTACTGTTATCTGTGGATCATGCGGCTTGAAGGACATCACAAGTGCATAGTCCATATCTCTAATGGTAAGGGACCTGTGAATAGGATCTGATATAAGTAATCAAATGATTGATAAAGTAGAGTAGGACTCTTCCAACTGAGAATGCCGTGACGTGGCGGGGTATCTCAAAGATAAAATATGTGCATATGCACTTATTGTATTGCATGCTGCCACGGGCAGTGTTGGCTTTTTGGCTTTTATTTATTAATCAAATGATTGTGTCATGTGAGCAGAAATGTTGATTTTGATCTGTTTATCTTCAAACAAGATCAGTGTTCATACAAAGTCAGAACATAACCCAGGACACGTATATTATGCAATGAGTTGGGAAAGCGGAGGGTGTGGAATTAACTGATAGCTTGTGAAAGAGTTTTTATACTGAAACAACTCACTTCTGTGCAGATATTGAGGTAAGTCATTTGTATTCGTGAGTATCAAACTGTTAAATACTCTTTAGAATTTACAGTTCATTACTGTCAGATGTTAGGGCCCCGTTACACGTAGCGATGTTCCAGCGATCCCACTAACGATTCGACCTGGCCGGGATCGCTGGAACATCTGTGTGGTCGCTGGTGAGCTGTCAAACAGGCAGATCTCCTCAGTGACCAGTGACCCGTGTAACGACCTCGACATTGTGGAAAAGAATATAAACTATTATTTTCCACGATGTCTAGGTCCCACTACTGTATTTTGATAGGCTAGGGTAATCAGCAGAACGCTGGTAACCAGGGTACACATCGGGTTACTAAGTAAAGTGCACTGTGCTTTGTAACCCGATGTGTACCCTGGTTACCAGGGAACACATCGGGTTAGAGGGGCATCACACACGCCCATGTTTGCTGCCCAGCGGGAGACCGACGACCTGGCCATTTCGCAGCAATCAGCGAGCTCATCACTGGTCTCTGCGGCATGTCTCACGCAGCAACTTCGCTAGCGAGGTCCCCGCAACATCACAAAACCTGTGACGTTGCAGCGATATCGCTGTGTGTGAAGTACCCCTTAAGGTACCTTTACACGCCGCAACCACGGTGAGGAATCTGTCCGGCGATATGTCGCCCTGGCACAATCGTCGTCAAATTGCCTCCCAGTTGTGGCGTACATTTTGGGAATTTGGTGGCGATAAAACCCTGTCGCCTGGTTCAAATTTCACAGCACTGCTCCAAAATCAGAGGCAATCATGAAGGCGAGATTCCCGGCTTTTGGCGTGTGGACGGGCGATGGTGATGGAATCTACGTCGCCTATTGATTACCTGTAGGAGTGCCACAGCGTGCTGGAGTCATATTTGAACAGCTGTCCATTCACCACCACACAATGACAATGGCGTCATGTATTAGCCAGCCTTCCAGCGCATGCTGGCCAATCATAACGCTATTGCGTTGTCCAATGAGCGTGTTTGGGGCGCGGTATACAGCAGTCTGCTACGCCTATGTTCTCGCGGCGCTGAACATGTACGCCCACATTCCTTTAGGGATTGCGGCGTGTGAAGCGGTGAGGGGGGTCTACCGGATGTTTCCCGCTGTTGGATGTGTCGTCACGGAAATCGCCACACCATCGCCTTAGGTTGAGGGCGAAATTGCTGCATGTAAAAGCGCCATCGGCGATCTGAGGTGACCATGAAAAAATGTGCACGCGCACATTAGATCGCCACCAAAAATTGCGGCGTATAAAGGTACCCTTAGAGCTTTTATATTGTAAGTTCTTTTATCCTGGATCCACTCTTGACTGACTTAATTTTTCTATAAAGTAAATAGTTGTAGTCACCGGCATTGCCTGGGATAGTAACTAACTTTTCTTCGGGACAAGAAAATAAAATGGGTAAATAAAGTGTTGCTTCTCTCTGTTGAGATACACAAGTTGCAAGTGTAATACTGGGGGTGGCTGTGTGCAGGCTCCTGCTCCAATACTGGGGGTGCCTGTGTGCGGGCTCCTGCTCCAATACTGGGGGTGCCTGTGTGCGGGCTCCTGCTCCAATACTGGGGGGGCTGTGTGCGGGCTCCTGCTCCAATACTGGGGGTGGCTGTGTGCGGGCTCCTGCTCCAATACTGGGGGTGGCTGTGTGCGGGCTCCTGCTCCAATACTGGGGGGGCTGTGTGCGGGCTCCTGCTCCAATACTGGGGGGACTGTGTGCGGGCTCTTGCTCCAATACTGGGGGGGCTGTGTGCAGCAGGTTATTAGAATAGCATACAGGTGTCTTGGTTGATTTTGGTGTTTGTGTGGCTGCTGCTCCACTGACCGTCATGTCCCAGTGTGCACCATTTTCCAGAAGTCCTTGCCCTTTTCAAGCTTCCCTGAATGATTCTCAGACATGCTTAAGCTGTGTTATACTATGAATGTCCATTTATTGCCTATAGCAACAAGTCAGAAGCTGAGCTGTGATTTGTTGCTGTAGGCCATATAATATCATATCCAGGCTAACTGTCAAAACAGGCAATGCAGTATCCGTTACCTCACACTTACAAACCGTAAATAGGCCTTCATTTTGGCAAATGACTATAAAGCGCGGAGTTAAAATTTTGCCCAAAACAGTCTGATGTTCCCTGAGACAAATGCAGTGTCTGTGCAAAGTTTCACTCACACTCGCACACACATTCCTTTTTTTTTTTTGCTTTACTTGTGGAATATGTTTAAAGGTCACCTATCATTACTTTTGGGGGTTGTAAACCTTGCACACCACCTTTTACATCTGAATGGGGTTCCTGTAACCCCTTAATATCCCAGACGTCCCCTGTACACCTCAGAAAGTGTTTGTATTCTTGTCCTGCACTGTGTGCTAATGGTTGGTCCAGCCCCATGGGTGTCTCCAGAGTGTGACCAGCCTCAATCCATGAAAACACCTGCTGTCTCTTCTATACTGCATGCAAGTGGATGACGTAGCTATGTCATCCACACAATTCCCGAGTCTCGCGCCTGCGCAGTGGCGCCTCACTGTGCCATATTGAACAGCCAGTGACTCCACTGCACAGGTGCGAGACGTCTGACACTGTGCGGCTGATGAGACCCAAGTCTCACGCCTGCGCGGTAGAATCACCAGGTGTTGCTCAGGTCTCCAGTTCTACTGCGCAGACACAAGACTTGTCACTGTCATGTGCACAATTATCATCCTCTTGCATGTAATTAGAAGAGGCGGCGTCTGCATGGAGCGGGGCGGCGCTGATTACACTTCAGGCATACAGTGTGGGACAGGAATAAAACACTTATTCTGAAGTATGCAGGGACACATCTGGGGACATATAATTGGGGTTCCTGTAACCCCTTTTATCATGTTAAAAGTGATGGGCAGGGTTTACAACCCCCAAAACTGGGGACAGGTGACATTTAAAGAGGAGGTACAAATAAGGCTGTGTGCACATAGTGCATTTTTGTGTGTAGAAAATCTTGCAGACTGTCCAGTATATGCAACGGTCACGAGAATTGTGTTCAACTGTGATGTGAAACAAAATGACTTTGGTATAGAGATTTCTATGTTGCAAATTGCATAATTTACTTAAAGGGGAGATCTAGGATTATTATATTTTTGTTAAATAAAATCTGGCACGTAAACGTGCGCGTAACCACACTTTTAAAAGGACTCTGTCACCAGTTTTTTGCCATCTCATCTGAGAGCAGCATAATGTAGAGACAGAGATCCTGATTCCACTGATATGTCACTTATTTGGATGCTCGGTGTAGTTTTTGATAATCTCCAGCTGATTGAACAGTGATTCTATCATTCGAGATAGTCAGTCATATTTAGGAGCTGCCAAATCTGCAGCAGAGAAAAACAGTAATTTTAACCAAACGGCAGCAAGCAGCTCAGTAAGTGACACATCGCTGGAATCAGGGTCTCTGTCTCTACATTATGTTGCTGTCAGATGGGATGACAAAAACCTGATGACAATGTCCCTTTTAATGCTATAGTGCATTGTCATGTGTTTGGAGTATTTTACAAGTTGATGGTTGTATTATTGGTTTCTCACCTTCATAAAGGCCTCCAAAACATGAAACTGACTTTACCTAATGTTAATTGCATGTATGCACATGCCAGTCCTTTGTTCCCCCAAACATAAGCGATGCCAGGAGTATTTTAGCAAGAACTTTTTTCTGTTGACATATACTTACAATGCCGCCCTTGTGTGCTGTATAATGCTTAGCAGTAATGTCTGCTGCCCGCTGTCTGCCACAGGTAGAATGTGATCCTGTTGTTGGTATTGGCGCACGTTCCTATGTTTTAATAAAATGTTCAAGGTGAACAAATATGTAGTTTGGATGACTCGAGGGGTACAAGTATGCAGCAGACTTGTAGCAGACATGTTTGCAACTGAACGTCTGTTCTACATATCTGGCTGTAAGCACAAGTGTGGAGCCCACTTGGACGGGGTACTCGGTACTGGACCGGGGTACTGCTGGGGATATCACGGCGGTCTTCGTCCGGAATGTGTCCCGGGTTCCGCAAGTAATGGGGGGATATTTACAGGGGAGTTTGTCGTGACGCCACCCACAGGTTGTGGTCAGGGTGACCACCGCTGCTGCAGAATCTCCGGGGATGATGTTTAGCAGCTGGTGATGTAACGGCTCTCCGCGGGTAGAGCTTGGTTCCCCGTGGCAGTAGTAGTAATAGTTTATGATTGATGCTATGGATGTTGCAGGATAGGGGTAGTATTCGAGAGGATGAGAGTTTGTGAGGGAGAGTAGGGCTGGAGTGCAAGGATCAGAGACTCACGGTTTTGTAGTTTTCCACGTCTTTACTGCAGATGTTGTTAGCAGAGTACTGTCCACTGAGTCTGTACCGGGGCTGGATTGCTCCCACCCTGTCCGGGTCCTCAGCTTCCCACTGCTGCACTGTATGAAATGTAAATGTGAAATCATAGACACCTTGTTACATTTGTACACAGCAGCAAGATAGAACAATGTGTCCATGATTTCACTGTAACCAGTAAGTTGCAAGTAATAGATCTGTGTAATGGTACCTTTTGACATACGGGTGAGTACTGGAGAGGAGTGAATGTCGCACTTCCATGTGAATCTGTCTTCTATAGGTAAGAATGTGTGGTGTAATACCATCTAATCTAATATATAAAGGCCAAAGTCTCGCGAGACTTCCCGGACGCCATATTGGATCCAGTCGTCCGGGGCGGCGACATGTCGACTGAGGATCCAGGCGGCGGGGAAGACGCAGGGCCGGTGGTAAGTATAGCGGAGTGTGTGTGCGCGCTGACTACTCTGCCCACGGCGCTGCGCTGACCACTTTCACCGCTGCGCAGTGCTACCCAGCGAGCCGCTGCGCAGTGCTACCCAGCGAGCCGCTGCGCAGTGCTACCCAGCGAGCCGCTGCGCAGTGCTACCCAGCGAGCCGCTGCGCAGTGCTACCCAGCGAGCCGCTGCGCAGTGCTACCCAGCGAGCCGCTGCGCAGTGCTACCCAGCGAGCCGCTGCGCAGTGCTACCCAGCGAGCCGCTGCGCAGTGCACTCACAATTCATTTCACCGCACTCCCGTTACTATTAGTAAATAAACTATATATGGATTCTAGACTACCCCATTCTTTAGAATCGGGCCGCCATCTAGTGTGATATAAACAAGTTGTTTCTATACTTAGCCCAGATTGTTACAGGCTGATCGTGGTACCAACCTTTGAATTTTTCACCAAGTACAGTACAGGTTTGTATTGTCTTTATATGTATGTGCTTTTAATGATTTAATAAAGTTATCAATGAATGTAGAAATTTTAACTCCTGAGTGGATGCCACTTATTTCTATGAGCGGTGACGTAATCAGTCCCCTGCACTGCTCCGGTGACTCATAGGCTGGGTTCACATTTGCGCTGTGAATGCAGCGTCCTGAGCGCAGCAAAATGCAGGCACTGTGTTCCTATGTTTAACATGGGAATGTGATGTGGCCAGAGCTGGGGGTACTCAGACACCGGGACTGACTTCTTGGATGGGGGAATCACGGGTGGTCGGGATCCCGGTACCGTGCCCTGGTTATCATTTGTTAAATGGTGGGGAGGGAATATTTACAAGAGATACGTGACGCCACCAGTAGTTCCCGGTAATATGGTACCGGCGCTGCAAACCGGCCGCTGAGGTGATGATGGGTGCAACAGAGTGTGGTACAGCTCCCCACAGGTGGAGCTTTACCTCAGGGCAGCGGTGATGGAGGATGGTGAGGGGGAATGAGGGGAGTACTTGTTGCAGTTCTTACCCCTCTGATGCAATGTTGGTGTTGGTGCTGCAGCCCTCTGGGCACCGGCGAGAAGGATAGCAGAGACCAATTCAAGTTTAACTCCACTTTACTAGGTACCGGCAGATGACAAGTTGACACCCGCGGCATCGCTTCCGACATTGCAGGCGATATTGACGCGTGTGACTGAGCCTTAAGAATTTACTTGAATTCACTTTCCTAATTTATTGTTCTGTCCAGGTAAACTCCGCACACCACCATGGTTAAGAAAGTTGCTATAATTGGGGCCGGTTGCAGTGGAGTACCTTCAATTAAGTGTTGTCTTGAGGAAGGTTTGGAGCCTACATGCTTTGAAAGGAGCGATGATATCGGAGGACTCTGGAGGTTCAAGGTATTGTCGTCACATTCTTTGCTAAACACAACTTTGTCACCTGTAATATACTATTAATTCTATTAATGGTGCGCAATAAACTCCGCAGCATGACATGGAGAGAAGACATTAACTCCTCTGTAAATAGAATAAAGGGTTTTGTAAAGAGATGAACCTTGTGGGGTCACTTTATTTTCCAGATTGCCCATTTGAAGACACTTTAAACCACCTTGCAATGAATTGAAGTGATATGTATCTGTAATATCACTGTTATAAATGCCCTTTAAAAGGGATGTGCTGCAAACAATTGCATATTTTAATTAATAAAATGAAAAGATCCACATTTGGATGTGTTTAAAAAAAAAAAAAAAAAGTTTCTGTCTCAAGATATTATGAATGAGCCCCTGCGTAATGAACAGCTGCATCTCAATGAATTAGAAGATCATCAAAAAGTTACGGTACTTTATTTCAGTAATTCAATACATAAAGTGACACACATATATTATAGAGTCATTACACACAGAGGGATCTATTTCAAGTGTTTGTTTCTGTTAATGTTGATGATTATGGCTTACAGCCAATGAAAACCCAAAGCTCATTATCTCAGACAATTTAAAGTAGGGAGGATGAAGGGTCTGAGAGATAATATGACCTAAATAGGTATCAGAGGCTTCACCTTGTGTGGTTGTGAGAGTCACAACCACTATAAAAGCAGATCACGGCTGCTGCAGTCCTCCAGCGTGGTGCATATACAGTAGGGAGGATGAAGGGTTAAACTCCGCAGAAGGGGCCAGGGAGGCCTGAAACACGTTGACTAATAAATCAGTATTGTATTCACCCTTTGGGGAATACGGCAGCGCAGTTTGTAACCCTTCATCCTCCCTACTTGAATTTTCTGAGATAATGACCTTTGGGTTTTCATTGGCTGTAAGCCATAATCATCAACATTAACAGAAATAAACACATGAAATAGATCCCTCTGTATGTAATGACTCTATATAATGTTTCACTTTATGTATTGAATTACTGAAATAAAGTAACTGATATTCTAATTCATTCAGATGCTCCTGTATATACACAATGTTTTGACGTTAGTTTAGAATTGGACACTGCTGACAGGTTACCTCTAGTCTAAGCACTTCATAGTGTGGTGCCCCTGCAGTTTGGTCACAACAGTAGTGCTGCACCTACCCAATGGGTGTGGTATCCCAGGTAAGAGGAGAAGCTTTGCTGAGACCACCTACATACACCCAATACATCCAAACTCCTGGCCAGGGAGATGTTGGGCGGAAGAGGCTCGCTGACAGCGCAGTCCCCATCTGCTGGCTGGAGGGAGGAGTTAAGTTAGGTAAGGAGTGGGATGGAGTGAGTAGTTGGAGAGAGTGAGAGAATAGCAAGGTGGAAAGATGGAATGAGTTCTATGGGAAGTTGGGAGCTGAAGAGAGCGCGGGACTATACTTTGGTCAACCGCTGATCTTTAGTCCCAAGGTCCCCAAATGTACAGCTGACCATTCAGGTCGGGTAGAAGAACGAGCTGCGCAGGGGAACAGCCCCAAGTTTGGTCTGGATATCTTTAAGACCAGCTGAGAATCTAGAGATCACTGGGCTGCATACAGTGGCTACCATCGTGGACTCTCCAAGATGAAGGAACTGTATAGGGTCAAGAGGACTTGCAAGGCAGTCACTCGCAGGGCCCGTAATTGCCTGCCTATGGGATTTGTAATCACAAGGACGCTAGGAAGGAGAGGAGTAGCAGAATGTCAGTGAATAAGGGCAGAAGGAAAGGCCATACACCCTGTGCCTCAGCAGAATGGATCCAGATTATTTGTGAGCTGACAAGGCTGCAATCTTGGTGGATACAGTACCCAGGCTAGATTGTGCTTGCAACGGGCTACACGTAAGAGGCTGTTTAAAACTGCAGAGCCTTGTGTTTGTCTGCTCCTTCCTGCACCTTAACCTACTACAACCACCACCATTAACACTTCACTACATCGCCAGGGGCCTCCTTCATCTGACGGGAGCATTCCATCTAGCTGCCAGACAATCTATCCCCTGTGGACTATCATATGCAGCGCTGGTCTTATTTGACCAGAAATCTCAGATGGCATCACGACAATCTTTTCCCCTTTTAATCTTCCGCCTTTAACATGCTCGGTCAGGGCCACGGCTTCTGGGGTTGCCCGCATGACCTTCATCAGACAGATACCCCGGATTGTCAAAGTACCCTCGTCCTAACGGCCATTGCAATAGCTCTTGTACTTAGTGTACTTTGGTGCTTTTGTGGTTTCTATAGATAATGTATGGATTTGGTTATTTGATTAATCCTCACTTTCAAAAAATGTATACATGTTTTTCATTACAGGCAGATCCTGAAGAAACCAGAGCCAGCATTTACAGATCTGTTATTATCAATACATCAAAGGAGATGATGTGCTACAGCGATTACCCGATACCCGAAGACTTCCCCAACTACATGCACAACTCTAAAGTCCTGGAATATTTCAAGCAATACATGGATCACTTTCAACTTCGCAAATATATCAAGTTCAAGGTAATACTCAGTATTAATTGCCAAAAATATTAACCCACCAAAACCATATGGGAAATAATTAGAAAACTTGGATGCCTCATACACATGTCCTGTACCCTAATATATTTCTATAGGTATCCTCCCCTAGATGTTATTCTACTGGAGGAGGGCTCTATACCCCTGATGGATACAGACTGAAGAGGGCCCCTGTGCAAGGACAGGATATGGGCCCTTGTCAACCCAGGAGCTATTGTCCTCTTTTCTCTGTCTCCACCAGTGATTACTCCGACACTTAAAGAGGACCTGTCACCAAACCAGGCATGATCTAGTTACATCACTGGATGCAGCATGTCTGCAGCATGCTGCATCCAGCATGCTGGATGCTTGAAATGTTCTACCAATCTATTGTGGCGAGTGCAATCTTTGCTGCAATAATATGCTGGGGTAGTAGTGTGCGCACAGCTGACGCTAATAAGCTGAATAAACTTATCAAGAAAGCGAGTGCGGCGGTGGGTCTACAACTTAGGCCTTTCGAGGAGGTATTCGAGGATAGAATTAATAAGAAATGCAAGGCTATAATGAGCAACAATACACACCCGCTCTCTGAACTGTTTGCGAAGCAGAAGAGCACATTCAGCAAGCGTCTAATCCAACTAATGTGTAAAAAGGAAAGATACAGAAAATTGTTTGTTCCGACAGCTGTGGGGATGTTTAACAAATGTATAAGTGTAAAGTGTCCCAAGACTATGTGAAGTTATAAGTGTATGGGGGGAATAGGTGAGGTACATGTACCAGTCTACCCGCATCTGCTGTCCATATAGACTTATTTTGTAAAGTGTGTAATGTTCTTGATCTTTGTTCTGCTGCTGTAATACTGTAATTTCCTCCTGGATCAATAAAGTTTATCTTATCTTATCTGATCTTATCTTAAAGGGTCCCCCAGCACTTGAACAGCCCTGTACCCCGAGATAATACACTTAGTGGCTGGAGCATGTACGTTTTCTAAGGAGATGGCTAGAGGCTGGAGCCGAAGGGCAGATTCACACCCCCTGCCTGTGTAATCTGCCCACCGCTGCCAATCATTCTCTGCCTGTCTGCAGCATTTAAACAGTTTTTTTTTTTTTTCTCTCCCGTGTAGCCCCACCCCTCAGGGGGTGTGAATCTGCCCTTGGCTGCAGCCCCTAGCCACCTCCTTAGTGGATGCATGCTGCAGACATGCTGCATCCAGTGCTGTAAGTAGATCACCATGCCTGGTTTGGTGACAGGTCCTCTTTAAATCCAGCTGTTGTTCGTTATTCTACCATACTGGTAGTGCTGGGGGTGGTGGAGTTGGTGGTAGTAGTTGTCGTTGTTGTAGTAGTCATTGTCATTCTAGAATTACACAATTTAACAGATACCAAGAGGAGCACATTTTTTTCATAGATTGATAGTATTGTGAAAATAAGAAACATTGTAATTGGGGATGAGTGAGTAGTGAAATATTCAGACTCCCTATACTAGTAACAAGTAGGTCCTAATTCTCGGGTACTCGTTACGAGTAGCGAGTCCAATGTAAGTCAATGGGAAATGCGAGTGCTTTTGCAGTGCATCTATATACATGAAATGAAAAGGTGTTTAAAAATAAAAAAACATACTCCCCTATCCAACAGCTGTCTCGGGACCCGAAAAGAACACATCCGATGGGCTGCCAGGACCTTATGTCTGATGGCCAATCAGATGGTTGGTAGTGATCAGGTGGTGTGACGTCACACCACCTGATCACTACGAACCATCTGATTGGCCATCAGACGTAAGGTCCTGGCAGCCCATCGGATGTGTTCTTTTCGGGTCCCGGGACAGCTGTCGGATAGGCGAATTATGTTATAATTTATTTTATTAACTTTTATTTCACTTTTGCAGTGTATATATAGATACACTGCGAAAGTGAATGTACTACTTGCTACTCCTAACAAGTAATCTCAAGGAAACTCGTGGAGTAGAGACTAGCCCAATACCGTACTATTCGACGAGTACAGAGTAGTTACGAGTATACCCGCTCATCCCTAATTGTAATATCTTCTTGAAGAGACCCACGTCTTCCTCCTGAGCTGATCTTTCACTCTCAAAAAATAGGTAATAATCTGTACTCACTGAAAACAGATTTTCCCATTATTGACAGATGCTGCTCATAAAATCCTATGGAGAGTGAAGGAGGAGCTAGAGGCTGACAGATGTTCTGCTGCAAGTTCACTTCAAACTACACATGCAATCTAATGGTTACTTTGGGTGAACTTGTATATTTTACTCATGAATTGAGCATGAAAGATCAGTACAAGAGATGAACTGAAGAAAATTCCTCTAGTAAGATATTTTCATATATAATTATTTATGAAATGAAATGAGTTATACTTTAATCATTGCATTAAACATAATCCTGTATGTAAGCTCCATCATCAAAAGATCATGGACATGAAATTACCTTTACAGACCAGACACTTAGTGAAGTGCCCTGTATTTTTAGACTGATTGAATAAATTGTTGGCAGCTGCTTTGTACAAGATGTTTTAATGTATACATGGCTTTTAGAAAGTCAAGCATAATCTTGTCATGTACTACAAAGTGATGTTTTTTTTTTTTTTTTTTTTGAGTTTGAGTGGGGCCTATTTTTCTCTATGGTGCCAAAAAGATACAAAGTTCCACTTTTTTGTAGCTGCACAAACGGATCACTTTTGCAGCTGCGTTTGTGCACATACAAATGCAGCACAAATAAGGGGGCACACAGACAAATATACAGAGACACACACCCTTTCTCACCCTCCCCGGCGATGTCTTCCTTCCAAGTTCGGAACGTCAAGATCCTGCACACCATGTAACAGTCTGAGTCACATGGTGTGCAGGTCCTGGAAGATCGATAAACACAGCATGTGTGGTGCCCGGGAGGAAGAAATCACCGGAGGTCGCCGTGGGATCTCCGGGTAGAGTGAAAATTGCTGCTTTTTTGCTGCAGATCCGGATCAATTAATTGACACGATACTTATTATCCTGATCAGGTTTTTGCAGTAAAACCTGATCAGGGGAAAAAAACACTCAAATTGATCTTTTTTTGTGCAAAAACACCCAGTGTGCACATAGAATTACAGTTTTAGTTTATAGGAATTTGAGTACTTGGGCCCCTACTGATAGAACCGATGCGCTCGATGTTGCTATGTACTGTATATCAGAAGGTTAAAGTTTACCTAAACTGATAATTGTGTTTTTTCTTTTATAAGACCGCTGTTTGCAGTGTTACGAAGCGTCCAGATTTTGCAACTACTGGACAGTGGGACGTCACAACAGAACATGAAGGAAAACAGGAGACACAGGTCTTTGATGCCGTCCTCGTGTGTATTGGTCATCACTCCTCTCCCAATCTACCACTTCATGCTTTTCCAGGTACTACCAAAGAGTCAAACCAGAATATTGTCCTGCATATGAGAATCTTAATGATGTCAGTTCCATACAGATTACTAATACTTACAGGCAGGGGCATAATGATTGTGTTTGCAGAGGGTACGATCGGGCCAGTGTGGGAGTTGGGCTTCCTGATGCCAATTTCACCTGGATGTGCATCTCTATTTACACATACAGCTGAAATGTACTGCGGTGCAGAGACCCGCTGGCTCCCTGCACTACAATACTGTTCATGCTGCTGGCCAATCAGAAGCTGCCAGCAGATATTGACTTGCTGGTGACTGTGGTGCATGGCAGTGACATCATGCACTGCCAGTTTCTGCACATTGAATTCAACAGCAGAACAGAAAGGACCCAAGATTGGGGGCATTGTACCAGGATTGGGGGACGTTATAACTGGATTGGGGGATATTCTACCTGGATAGGTGAAATTATAGCAGGATGGGGGACATTGCTATATGATAGAGGGCATGAATACTGGGAGAGCCCAGGGCAGGTGACCTTACTGGAAAGACCTAGGAATGGGGACATTTTTATTGGAATAGGCTCAGGATGGGGGGAAATTATTACAGAATAGGGTGAGATTATTGAAAGGAGCACCAGACAGGAGACATTATTACATGGAGGGTTAACACGCATGACTTTATAGTATCTAGAATGCTACAAGGGCCTATATATCTGACTAACATGCAGGTGGGTGGCCCAAGTTCAAATTCTGCACTGGGCCCATCTGTCACGATGGTCTCTCTAACCTCCGACTTGTGACTGTTTTTGGATCTTTGTCTCGTTGTTTATAGGGAGACTTTGTTTCTTTCCTTTGGCAGTTGAGGAGTTAATCTCTCAGTTTTTGTTGCCAGCAAGCTAGCCAGTTCTTGTCCAGGTGTGGCCACTCTGTGATTACTCCTTCCCCTTTATATAGTGTCTAGTCCCAGCATGTTCTGCTGGTGATTGCACTCATTCTGGCCAAAGCTTCCTGAGGTGAAGGAAGCACTCTGAAGAACCTGATTGTCACTAAGCCGTCTGCTACCCAGGAGTATTTGCAGCAGGTGTGAAGTTGCTTTTGTCGTCCAAATGTCTGTCTCCCCCTTCCCTCTTGTCTCCTTTATTGCAGTGGATGCAACTAGCGCTCCCGATGGCCTTTTCCTATTAAGGGCTAACATCAGGGCCAGCGAGGGCCTAGGTATCCTGCTCGGCGACATGTTGAAAAAACTCATATAGGGACGGTAGGGAGATCAGGGCACAGCTGCAGGTGAGTGCAGGAGGTCCCCTCACCCCTAGCCCTATGAATAGAGCCCTCTGCTGCATTTATCCCTCTGGATTCTCCCTGTCTGTTTTCTGTTGTGCGTTTCAAAATTTACATATTTTTTATTTTAAGTTGGATACAAAACCAATTTTGTAATTAATGTCATATCTTTGTTTAATTAAAGCGCAGAACATTTTTTTATCATATTTAAGCCAAGAAATGTCAAACGGAACTGCTTTATAAATATTCACTTCCACACTTTATACAATTATTTTGTGTAGCAAGATGTGGTTTCTTTAAAATAATGGCACCTCGCTAAATGGTCTAACCTGATGAAAATGAATGAAAAATTAATTTTTAATTGAAAATATTTGAATACTGAGGCATTCATATCATAGAGATGACACCCTAATTAAAGATTTGGCTGAAAATCTTCCTAGTCTCCTGAAATGCCATCTTTCAACTGTGTTAAAATGAATAATGTATTTAAAGTGTAACCACATTTTTAAATGTGTTATTTATTAATGTAGAGAAAGTGATTATTATAAACTTTCAAATTATAGTTCATAAGTGAAATCTGGAAGAAAACTTTTTTTAAAAACGTTCTAAAAGATGTCCCCATTAGGCTGTTTCTAATCCTGACATATGCTGGTTGTCGGGGAGATCCGTCTTCAGCTCCCCACACGAATACAGCCATATAAGGGGTGGAGGGCGGGGCCTATAGAGTATTAAGGAGGGAGAAGGAAAGGGGAAATTGTGCCACTCACCAGCTTACAAAAAAACTCACCAAATATCCATTGCACCCAGCAGCAGGCTGCCAGATCCACTGGGAGGTAACACAGATGTCTGAATACTGGTGCTCACCAGCTTACACATATGATTCCCAGAAACCTGAAAAAGTGGTTGGCCTCCACATGTTTATGAAGAAAGGAAAAAATTCTGTGCTACACGTACATGGACGACGGGCATCGGATTTCTTTTCTTTCCTATACAGTGTTCACACTACAGCTGATCGGAGACTCTGGATGCCTCAGGCAGTGCTGAGCTCAGGCTGTCGGCACCCAGCTCCTGTGATCTTATCTGACTGTTCTTTATTCACGTCGGTTCTGCTCTGTGCAATCAGCTGATGGGCTCTACACAGCTCCTCAGCTGATTGATAAGCAATTACAAGGGGAAATGCCAGCTTTTCTTTCATGCTGTTGCAGTTTCAATGATGAGTAATATAATATGTGAAAAAAGACCCCATCACTCATACTTTAGTCTTTTTTTCAGGAATTGAAAATTTCAAGGGCCAGTACTTTCATAGTCGTGACTACAAAGCACCTGAGGCTTTTAGAGACAAAAGAGTAATTGTGGTCGGTATTGGAAACACTGGAGTTGATCTGGCTGTGGAACTCAGTGCTGTGACTAAACAGGTAAAAATGTGTGCAAGGGTGAAGGCACACTGGCGCATGCGCAAATCGGAGCAATTTTCATGCATGACAGTTGCACGAATACTTTCCATATGGTCGTGTGAGTGTGATGCGATTTTGCATTTTTTTTATTCTCAGCTGAAATTCGTGTGACATCAGTGTTATCTATGTGCAATGCGTTTTTAACATGCTCTTTCCATGCTGTATAAAGTTAGAAATAAGTAGAGGCAGGATAGATAGAATAGATGCTAGAATACCTAGATCGGGCTTACCAGTCTCCTGCTGCTACTTCCAGGGCCGCCCATTAAGCCTCATGCATATTCACTGCACTGTCAGGCAAACAGCCAATCACAGATGTTCACACTCTGTGAGCGCCTTTGTGATTGGCTAAAACAGTCAGACTGCATTTCCTCAATCACAGAGGCTACAGATTATGAGCTGTTTGCCAGTTAGTGCAGTGAATATTCATGAGGTTTAATAGGTGGCTCCAGAAGTAGCAGCAGGAGACTGGTAATACAGGGGCCCCCAAATCCAGGCCTCAAGGGTGGCCAATGGTGCAGGTTTTCATGATTTTCCTTAGCATTGCACAGGGGTTGGAATCATCACCTGTGCAGATGATCACATTAGCACCTGTGCAATACTAAGGAAATCCTGAAAACCTGCACTGTTGGCGGCCCTCGAGGCCTGGAGTTGGGGACCTCTGGTGTAATACAATGCCACGTTGAATGCAAAATTCCACCGTATTTGCCAAACGACAGGTCAGGTAAACAAAGTTCAAGTTTGCCGGATCTGCCAGACGTTTACAAACCGCAGATGTGAAAGCAGCCTGAGCATCTCACAGTATCACTGGGGTACTGCTGGAAGTCATAAGATCTATTGTCTTCCCAAATACACTACTTGTGTTATATGCTTGGGCCACCATTTCTCCTGATGCTCGTATGGACCATACTCACATACATATAGAAGTGTCGTCCGCTTGAACCCAGCTGCAAAGGCACACAAGTCTCTAAAAGATATAGTTTTTTTTTTTCCCCACTGAAATCTGGTTTATGCACAGTACAGCAGGTAAAGATGATTGTCAGAGGTACTAAAATGGCTGACAGAACATAACATGAAGAAGGGAGGAGTTACTGACATCAGAGCAGCTACAGGAGGAGGGAGGAGTTACTGACATCAGAGCAGCTACAGGAGGAGGGAGGAGTTACTGACATCAGAGCAGCTACAGGAGGAGGGAGGAGTTACTGACATCAGAGCAGCTACAGGAGGAGGGAGGAGTTACTGACATCAGAGCAGCTACAGGAGGAGGGAGGAGTTACTGACATCAGAGCAGCTACAGGAGGAGGGAGGAGTTACTGACATCAGAGCAGCTACAGGAGGAGGGAGGAGTTACTGACATCAGAGCAGCTACAGGAAGAAGGGAGGGGTTACTGACATCAGAGCAGCTACAGGAGGAGGGAGGGGTTACTGACATCAGAGCAGCTACAGGAGGAGGGAGGATTACTGACTTTCAGAGCAGCTACAGGAGGAGGGAGGGTTACTGACATCAGAGCAGCTACAGAAAGGAGGGAGGGGTTACTGACATCAGAGCAGCTACAGGAAGAAGGGAGGGGTTATGACATCAGAGCAGTCTACAGGAGGAGGAGGGTTACTGCATCAGAGCAGCTACAGGAGGAGGGAGGGGTTACTGACATCAGAGCAGCTACAGGAAGAAGGGAGGGGTTACTGACATCAGAGCAGCTACAGGAGGAGGGAGGGGTTACTGACATCAGAGCAGCTACAGGAAGAAGGGAGGGGTTACTGACATCAGAGCAGCTACAGGAGGAGGGAGGGGTTACTGACATCAGAGCAGCTACAAGAGGAGGGAGGAGTTACTGACATCAGAGCAGCTACAGGAGAAGGGAGGAGTTACTGACATCAGAGCAGCTACAGGAGGAGGGAGGGGTTACTGACATCAGAGCAGCTACAGGAGGAGGGAGGAGTTACTGACATCAGAGCCGCTACAGGAGGAGGGGAAACAATATTCTAACTAAGTCAAACCTATTGCACAGCAATACAGTAAAACAATACTAGAGATTATAACGCTGTTTGATTCCCAACTTGTGGAACATGAGAAGATCTACAGACAAAGTAATTTTTCATTCATGATGCTTAAATACATTCAGAGTAGTAGTCACCAACATAACAGCTGCGGTGCTCTATGGAAATCGTATAGCGTTCCTGCACTATTTGAATAGGACTGCCCATTAAAAGTGAATGAGACAGACACGTATGCAAATACTGTAGATCGCCGTGTGTTAACAAATCGCATGGTTTATCATGTTGGTGGCTTCTACAGCTGTATAATAATTTTTGAATGGATACATAGTATCAAATCATAAAGTGTTAATCTAATATCCCGTCTTATTAATTATTAACTTTCCAGGTTTTCTCAGCACAGGAGAGGAGCGTGGCTTTTAATCGTGTTTTTGATAGGCATGCATTCCTTCAGCTTTATAAACAGTTTCTAGCAACTCTTGGGATAGTAACACTGAACCACCACAGGCGTTATGCTACTAGCTAAATGCCCCTAGGTTTGGAGTATATTTCACATTTCGACCAAGGGTGTGAGTACACACATGAGTACTGATCCTCATGAGTTTAACTAAGCAGCACCAAACACAGGGAGTACGCAGCAGCCCCAGTGCTTTGTACAACATTGGTATATAAAATATGCGCAGAAGGGATACCAGCATCCCAGGTCCCCCACTTTTGCGCCACGCTGCGCACATTGGTCTACAGTGTACTCGTGGAGATGGCTGCTGTCATCTTTTCTGTTTCATTGTGACAAATAGTATGGACTTGACATGAAAAAAGGAATGAAAAGTTGCACCATAATGTAACGTTAGAGCGAGCGTCACCAACATGAGGGACTGGCTGTGACCAGAATATAAAACTGTATAAGGACTTTAGCAAGTAAAATGCATTGGAAAATGAATGAGGAGAGGACCTACCTGGGTCGTGAGTGAACTCTTCTGGAGGAGCAACCGGCGTTTGAACCTCTATATAGGGTTAGACCTGGAGGAACTCAAGAGGGTCTAAATGCCACAACTACGAGGACCAAAGGAGTGACTCGTAAGGAATAAAGTAGAAGGGACTGCTTGCTGTATGGCCAGAGAAGGTGCCAAGAACCAGGTACAGGACCAAGGAGTAGATTGACTGATACAGGCTGTAGTGGAGGCGTGGACGCTCTGTATAGTCCATGGTATGCAGATCCAGCCCGTAGTGGAGATGTCGCTCATTGTAGTCCATAGAAGGCTAGTGCATCTCAAAATAGAGGTCTGAGGAGAGATACAAATAAGTAAGAAAGCAACAGAAGGTTTAAAGAGCAAAACACTGTTGCAAGGCACCTGAACACAGCAACATTGCAAATGATATATTGTGTTGCCCAGGCACCTACCTTAAAGGGAGGGTGCCTTAATATACACAGAACCTTTCAATAGGCTGAGTGGTATTTCCAGGTATATATTTCATATTCCACAGCTTTTTAAGATTTTGTTATGGCAGCAGATGTTTTGTTAGGCTGTAATTTTTTATAGTTAAATGGACATTTTTATTTACAGAAAAGGGCGAATGTATGGGGCGGGATTCCCTTCATAGCTGACCTATTTGTCGGAATTGGAAGAACATTACATTTTCACAGAATCAAACCCCATTTCATTACATATCAGGTGGTATGGTCACTACATAGATGACCTACTTTTATTATGGGATGTCTCTATTGATTTAGCCAAAGCAATTGTTTAATACCTAAATAGTAATGACAACCATACAGCAATTACATTTTTGGACATCACACTACAAAAAAATCCTATGGAGGATATTTACATTTCCCCATATAGGAAAGAAGCCGTTACACATTATTAGCTACATCCTGCCATTTCCAGACATCCCTGTAAGTGAATTCATAAGAACAAGAGAAATGCTACGTCGCAAGAATTACTAACTCAAGATTTCACAATAATAGTGAAGCGACCGTTGGTAAGGCCGCGGGTGTGTGTGTATGATCTTTCTCAACAGAATCCCCATACTCGGGTTTAACCGGTAATAACGTTTCTTTACTGGCAAACATGTTTATATCACAGTCAACCGAACTATATGCACACGTGTATATATTAGAGTCTCTGGATCTTCACTTCTTCCGGGTACGCGCAAGAAAAGAAAACACAACAATGAAGGTATCTTTCCCTAACTTTCCCTAAAATCACGTACCAGTCTATCACAGAAGAAGATGTCGCTCCCACGTAGCAGGCCTGGGGGTCTCCTCCGTCTTCTTCTTTGGTCTCCTTCCGCAGGTAACGGAATCTTTCTTTATTAGCCTCTCCCAGTCTCAGGGCACACCGAGCAGCAGAAGGGGGATCACAGCAGCACAGAAGTCTCTCTCAGTCTCGGGGGCACCCCGAGCAGCAGGAGGGAGATCACGGCAGTACAAATGGCTCCCTTATGTCGGTCACGGCCCCTGCACATGCACTCCGGGTGCTCGGCGGGCAAGGTTTTGCAGAGCAGCCAGAGTCACAGCACCAAAGTCCAGTGGCCCAGGATCAGCCACGGGGGCCTCTGCGGGGTGATTTTTCCGGCAAGGTGTAGCAAAGTAATCCACTTTCAACAGACATCCACAAGCAGGTCTCCCCTGGCTCAGCTCTGGATCTGCACTGACTTCCTGCTGCTCTCTCTTCCTGAGTAAACACACTTGCTGAAAAGGGAATTTCCCACTTCCCTGCGTTTGTTTCAGCACTTGTCCACAAGGGGCAGTAGCGGACTGTGCACAGTTCATTTCCATATCCATTTCTATGATACAATCTGAATTGCTCACCTCACTACATACCCCCCCACTTAAAGGTTGACAGTCCCTCTCAACAACCATCGGCTCCAAGGCAGTGATGGCTGTGGATATCACAGGGATTGATCTCCGGCGGGGTAGGGACCTCTGTTGGGGGAAACCGTCATTCCCCCATTCACCTTCGCTCCCTTGTTCAGGGCTCACAATATCTCCAATAAACTCAGTCACGTTTTCTACCCGGGGAGAGTAGGATCGCCGGCGGTAGCGGCGCCGGTTGGGGGCAAATCTGCTTCCTTTAACGGGAACAACCCCCAGGACCGGTGACGTCGGCGGCCTCTGTACCCTTCTCTCCCTTCACAACATCAAACTGTACCACCTCCCCATCACCAACGCTGCGGAGGCACTTACGAGGATTGTTACGCTTTATGGCAGTCTGATGTACAAACACGTCATCCTTTGTGTCATTCCTGTTGATGAAGCCATACCCATCGCGGACATTAAACCACTTCACCGTCCCCTGGACCCGAGTGGCCAGCACTTGCTTATCGGTCTGGCTCTGTCTCTTCACACCCTTTTCCCTGATCTCCCCTGCCGAGCGAGCTGCTTTGGCTGGGGCGTCTAGTTTAAAGGTGGCTGCTGTTGTGGGGCATGACTTGCTGGTTCTGGTATATCGGACCACGGGTGGAGGATGCGGACAACGGTTTGCCCTATGGCGGGGGTCGCCGCATGTCCAGCACCTTCCCATAGGCCGGCTGGGTTGCTGTCTCGCTTGCCTGTCCGCCTGTTGGTCTAGCATGAAGCTGTAGTTGTAGTATCTGTTTCTGCAACTCTGCTACTATCTGCTTCAATTCTTCCGTGTCACTGTTCGGAGTGCTGGCACCGGATATGGACCTGCAGGCTGTAGTATAAGTCTGGTTATAAGCTACTACCGGGAGGAGATTCTGTTGATCACACATCCTGCCGGCTACGCCAGATGAAGCGACCGTTGGTAAGGCCGCGGGGGTGTGTGTATGATCTTTCTCAACAGAATCCCCATACTCAGGTTTAACCGGTAATAACGTTTCTTTACTGGCAAACATGTTTATCACAGTCAACCGAACTATATGCGCACTTGTATATATTAGAGTCTCTGGATCTTCACTTTTTCCGGGTACGCAGGAAGAAAAGAAAAAACACAACAATGAAGGTATCTTTCCCTAACTTTCCCTAAAATCACGTACCAGTCTATCACAGAAGAAGATGTCGCTCCCACGTAGCAGGCCTGGGGATCTCCTCAGTCTTCTTCTTTGGTCTCCTTCCGCAGGTAACGGAATCTTTCTTTATTAGTCTCTCCCAGTCTCAGGCACACCGAGCAGCAGAAGGGGATCACAGCAGCACAGAAGTCTCTCTCAGTCTCGGGGGCACCGAGCAGCAGAAGGGGGATCACAGCAGCACAGAAGTCTCTCTCAGTCTCGGGGGCACCCCGAGCAGCAGAAGGGGGATCACAGCAGCACAGAAGTCTCTCTCAGTCTCGGGGGCACCCCGAGCAGCAGGAGGGAGATCACGGCAGTACAAATGGCTCCCTTATGTCGGTCACGGCCCCTGCACATGCACTCCGGGTGCTCGGCGGGCAAGGTTTTGCAGAGCGGCCAGAGTCACAGCACCAAAGTCCAGTGGCCCAGGATCAGTCACGGGGGCCTCTGCGGGGTGATTTTTCCGGCAAGGTGTAGCAAAGTAGTCCACTTTCAACAGACATCCACAAGCAGGTCTCCCCTGGCTCAGCTCTGGATCTGCACTGACTTCCTGCTGCTCTCTCTTCCTGAGTAAACACATTTGCTGAAAAGGGAATTTCCCACTTCCCTGCGTCTGTTTCAGCACTTGTTCCACAAGGGGCAGTAGCGGACTGTGCACAGTTCATTTCCATATCCATTTCTATGATACAATCTGAATTGCTCACCTCACTACAATAGAACTGCACTTTAGGAAATATCCCAAATGGATGCTTAGTAGAGCACACAAGATGATTGACCTCCATAGGTAGAACATTTTGAAGGAAAGAAACAGATACATGTTAACAGACAGAGCATCCCTTTTATTTGAAATTATAGTCTACAATGTGACAGGAAAATAATTAAATAATTCCAAAATTCTAAATGAAAGCATTTTCTGTCTAGTCCTGTCAGATTTGTGGCAAAAAAAGCCCCCGCATTGGGCAGCTTATTGTTGCCCAGCTTGTTTCATTACCCGAAAAACCTAATTAAAAAATAGTTGCATACCCCAAGTTTTTCTGAGCGTGGCCATTCAAAATGCTTTGTTGCAAATATGTAGATACTGCCAGTGCTCATACATTAAAGCTCAGTGAAGAAAGCGAGAAGTTTGGTTTGCATCTGAATGTGAATAAGACCAAGATCATGACTACAGCCAGCGAGAAGGTGAATTTGAAGATCAAAAATAAAGAAATAGAAGCAGCAGACAGTTTAATTTTTCTGGGGTCCTCATTGATTGTAACGGTGGCTCTACAGCTGAAAACAAGCGGCAGCTTGCCATGGGGTGTTCAGCATGTCCAGCATGAACATAGAGTAACTGTGGAAGTGCAATGACATTTCGATCACCTTGTTCCGTGGTTATCACTCCCCGGTGGGTGTGATAACAAATTTTCATGCTCTGTCCCGACACTTGAAATCTATCGGCCTCTTCCTGGTGCAACGTGCCAACCGCATCACTTCCAGTCCTGTGCATTGTGGGTGAGTAATTGGGTCTATTGGCTGGCTCCGAAGCATGCGCACTGCCCATTCTGAAGCCGGTGAGTACACCCAATACATCCCCACAATGCACAAGACTGGAAATCACGCAGCGGCGTCAAACAAGGAAGGAGGAGACCACAGATTTAAAGTTCAAAAGACCGCGATTGAACATCAGGATATCGCATCCATTAGGGTATCATGCAGCGAGGGGTCACAGGGGGCTTGAGCAAACACCCAGGGTGACTACACTCAGAAGGCACCATCCTAATTACCATACGAGAATGTAAGTTCTAAAATGATTTATCAGTGATTACAGCACCGTATTGGGTCAGACAGGGATGATTAGGGATGTACTATGAAGCTGCAGGGACAGATAGTGATAGGGTTGGGGGCATAAAGTAGCTCAGGGGCGGACCTACCGTGGTGCAGCTGGTTCAGCTGAACCAGGGCCCTGACCGGCTAGGGGGCCCCTCAAGCCTGCATGGGGGCATTCAGCCGACCCCTGTAACCCGATGTCAGAGGAGAGGAGGGTCAGGCAAAGGAAGCAGGAAGCTCCCTGCTTCCCTTGCCTTATCCCGCCCCTCCTCTCCTCTGCCCCTCTGCCGCCCTGGCTCCCAGGAATGCATGCATTCGGTGCGACCCAGCTCAGGTAGGAGAGCCGCATCACCAATAACCGCCCCCCCCCTCGCTCTTGACCATGGCCGCACCAGGGCCCTCTGGGCTCAAGGTCCGCCACTGAGGTAGCTAACAGGTTCCCTTTAAACTACCCTTCCTCTGTAGTATTAGAAAAGTGAAGTGTATGAGAGTATGAAGTTCATGAATATGTCTAGTCCAGTTCTTGCGTCTTGTAAATAATTTGTTACATCTACAAATACCTATTTCTGTCTTTGCTCTTCAACCCTACAGGATGCTCAGCCAACATCCGACAATCAGTGACGAGCTCCCCAATCGCATCATCTCGGTAAAGTGCTAATGAAGACCAAATTAAACGGTTTCATGAGAGGGATGTTGAATTCGAAGATGGGACCATTGAGAAAGACATAGATGTTGTCATTTTTGCCACAGGATACAAATTTTATTTTACTTTTTTTGATGATTCGATCGTAAAGGTGGAAAAAAAACCAAACCCCCTTGTATAAAATGATTTTTCCACCACATTTGGAAAAGCCAACGGTAGCCTTCATTGGCTACATACAACCACTTGGGGCTATAATGCCCATTTCTGAGATTCAGGCTCGCTGGGCAACCAGAGTCTTTAAAGGTAATAAGTTTTTTTGAGTTATTCTAAAATGCTAATGGTTATATGGTATATAGACTTGACTATTAATTTGCATTGTTTTTCTAGGTGAATGTACGTTGCCACCTATGAGCGATATGAAGGCTGAAATCATGTGGCGAAGAGAGGACATGCAGAAAAGGTTGGCATCCTGTAGAATCACTATAGGTTATACTTAAAGGGACTTTTGTCAGTTCATTTTTCAGTATGACACTGAAATTACCCTTGAATAGTGCCTGGGCAGACCTTTTAAAAACATGTAAAATCATTATTGTACTGTTTGTAGTTTTCTTGCGATAAGCACCTTCACACCCTGCAGGGAGCTAGTGCATTAGTCCTCTCCATTACTTTCACGGAGGATTAGTCCCGCTGCTGTAGAAGTGTTATTTTAAATACCCACCCAAGCTGGTGTTCTGTCCCTCCCCTCTGTGCTGGGAGGGGGGAGATGTTTTGTGCTGTACTGTGTGCTATCGGTAAGATATCTATTGTATGAACGTTGGTGTTCTGCTGAGCAAATGATCAAATGTTCTTATCGCATAGAAATATCTCAGACTGCACACACTACACACATGCCTCAGATACACACAATGACATGAAGAGCTGCAGCTAAAATCACACACACCTGCTACTCCCTCCTGAGTCACTCATCATACAGATCAGAGAGGACAGCAGGACAGTGTAGTGATGCATGAATATTCTTTCCTTGGGGAGTGGGCAGCAGAGAACTCACTGTGATTGACGGATGGAATTAATAATTTATTTTGGAGTTTACAGGGGAGTATAATTAATAAAAATACATGAATA
This sequence comes from Allobates femoralis, assembly GCA_033576535.1. Classification (NCBI taxonomy): domain Eukaryota; kingdom Metazoa; phylum Chordata; class Amphibia; order Anura; family Aromobatidae; genus Allobates; species Allobates femoralis. The sequence goes on from JARQOC010000007.1 coordinate 128,926,240, forward strand.
GAAAGAGCTTGGAGAAGGGAATTAGAAAAGTATATCAGTTACATATGGACTTTTGACCTGACAGATTCCCTTTAAAAGAAAACCTATGATTGGCCTATTAATATGGCAAACTCCATGGAAGAAAACACTGTACATAATGGAGTGCTAATCCATTTGAATTGATAAATTAATCTTATTAGCTCATAAAAACAGTTAAACTGAATTTTGGGGGAAGACAAAGAAAAGAGACTTCTCATACAGTGTGTTCTATAAAAATGCACTGGACGTCACATAGACGCTCCCCAATGACTATCACAATCCAGTTAATAAGGCACCTTTCACATTAGCATTTAGTGCCATTCACAGCAGATCTGGCAGCTTTGCTGCATCACAATCAATTTTAGGCCCAACTGACTCTCAATGGGGCCGCAGGCACTTGCGGGTGCGTCCAGTGCTTCCTGTTTCCCCTGATCCGGGTGTCACGGGTTTTTCACTGAGGCCAAAAATGCAGTTTGGTGCATTTTTGGTCTTTGTGACAACCCAGAAGCAACCGGATCTGGGTCACTAGGGGTTTAATCAAAATGTGCCAATGGAACCTGAATCTGGATTTTTGAACTGCGTATGCCCAGAAAGGAGTACTCAATGACACACCACCTAAGGGGAGTGTCGTTTGCCACTGGATCCAGCACAAACATTAAATCCGCTGGATGCAACAGGCTGCTCCTGCATTGTGATACGAACCTATAATATTATTGCCTTAAATTGTCCGTCCTCCACTTCTGTCCAGACGTCCCCGAATTCCATAATCCACCATGCCAACCGATAGTACGCTGACCACCATATTGGAACACCCAAGTGATTGATCTTCTAATATGGTGATAGTGGCTGCTAACACCGCACTCCCACTGCCCAACTTACCCCGCCCCTGCCGACCGCAGTCCACATGGTCTCCCCCTGCCGCCCGGTGTCCCCCCATTATCAGGCCTCCGCTGCCCCGCTCGAACGTCCCACAGACTCAGGCTCACCTCTCCGCTTACAGGACCTTTTGATGTCAGTCACGTGACTGATCACGGATCCATTAAACGGACAACACAAACGTAATGTGAACCTTGCCTAAGGTGACCAAGTGCTATAGGAAATGAGGGAATGACATTCCCCCCCAGGGCCGTGGGATACTCGGAACCAGGCTACAGTACCGCTGGGGAGTCAAAGAGGTTAAGACCCGGCTCTATGACCCTGGCGGTGTCAAAAGTTTGGAAATTATGGTTTTGGGGTTTTAATCGTGACATCACCTATGGTACTTGGCCAGGGATGGGGCTGACGCTGCAGTTCAGACCTCCGGGGCAGATGACGATGCAGCCAGATGTTGTCACTTCCTGAAGGTGGAGCAGGGCAGGGGAAACCAGAATAATTCCAGGACACAGCTGGTGCAATTCCACACTTTTACTCAGGGTTCTCGGGTAGTAATGTCCAGCCAGGTGCTGTCCTACAAGCCAGAGGTTCAGCCACTCCCAGGTAGATTGGAGACACTTAGCCAGCACTCCGTTCTGTGTACCTTTTCTGGGTTGTCTCCCTCTTTTGCTGGCTCTCTCCCTCCTACCCTTCACCTCACGCTCAGTTTCCCATTCCAGTGGCCTTGGACCCTTTGGCCATGTACTCCTTGTTCCTTCTGGCCCTATCCGGCCACCTTTGCAGCAAATGGTGTGGATCTGGCTGCTGCTCCTAGAGATGCAGCAGCCTCCAGTTGGCTAGTCAAGGCCTCAAGTCTCCCCTACTAGTCTGGGCCAGGTGATCCTCTGCAGCCCTGGTCCCTCCACTTGCCTGCGACTGGCAATGGATGAGAGCTTTACGGGTGGATTTCTCATTTCCTGTGCCTCTGGGACCCCTTCCTTCTCTGGAGCTCCTGCCTGGCTCCCTCCATCTCTCTTTAGGACGAGCTCCTCCGGCTCCAGTCCCCTGGTCCTAGTCTCTCAGCTCCCTCACTGGAGCTATGCTCTCCTTCTCCTCTCACTGACTGAACTCCCCACTTACTGGTGTTTCCCTCTTTTATCTGCTCTTACTGTCACTGTCACTCCCTCTGTCTCTCCCCTTTCTACAGTTCCACCCACACCCTCTACCTAGTTCCCTGGGGCCCTACCTCAACAGGGTCCGCCCAGATTCCCTGGCCTGGAGTGGAGTGGTGTTGGATGCTGGTGTGTGGGTATCGGGTAGTGTCCCCTCCTTACTTGGGCTTAGGGGTACCACACCTCTGGCTAAGATGCAGTACCTCTGTGGCGACTGGACCCTCAGGGGCGCCACATACCCACCTTGTAAAACACAGCACGTCCTCGGGCTGGTCCTGGTAAAAATTGACAACATGCAAATTTCTTCATAATGCACATTAACAAACTTCTTCCCTTCTCGGGAGGCACTAATCACTTGAACGTTACATAGTATTAAGAAAAAGGTGTAAAAATATAAAACCAGGTTCAAAAAAATGCAAAACAGAGTTCGGCAAGTGTCCCTCACTGGGTGTCTTTCATATTGTTTCTTGTTAGTGCTGTAGGGGGGTTTAATAAAACCCCCCCCCCATGCAGGTCCATTGTAAATCATGTACCAATTTCAGATATCCAGTATCATTGGGGTTTATACTGATGGAGAATAGCCCCACTATCTCTGTACCCCATACACCACACCATACCATCAATGTTTGTATCCAGCAGTCTTGGAGGGATCTAGCCACTGTGGGTTATTATCAGACCAATAGCGCTGGTTTTGTTTGGTAACTTCACCATCCACATAAATGTTTGCCTCTTCATCATCTGAAGGCGATTGTCTATGCTGTGAAGATACGAGATGTGCAGCATCTGACACACCGGATACTGGAGGCCTGTGCAGCATTTCTTCTGCGGTGTTGCTATCAGTGTGTCTAGAATGGGAGAAGAGGGTTACATTGACAATCCAACACAATGGGCAGCAGTTTGAACACATTTTATAAGTGGTCATAAACTTGTAAATAACTCATGAAAGAATAGTTACATTAAAACCAAGCGCACCATTGCTTTTCTTATGAAATTCTCAATAGGTTTGTGTCACATGACCCTCTTCCCACTGAAGAAAATAAAGTTGGATCCAACATGGCCGACTTCAAAATGGCCGCCATGGTCACCTCCCATCTGGAAAAGATTTCCCCCTCCCATATACTAATGTGCTACAAACAGGAAGTTGATATCACCAACGATTCCCATTTTATTTAGGTGTACCCATATAAATGGCCCACCCTGTACTAAAAACACCAGGGGACTGCAGTTCCTTGATACTCTGGATTCTGAAGATATGCCTTCACCTTAAGTTGAGAACAACCCTTTTAATGTTTAATATGTTTAGTCAATAACATTAATATATTCTAATATTATAAAGAACGGGTTACTTTTTTTTATACAATTCTGTATTTTTTGGGTGTCTTGGCTCTGTGCTCTAATGCATTGTTGGAGCCTGGATTTAAACAATGGGATTTTATCAGCAGGACAATCTGCTTTATCTGGTGCAGGGCTGGCTTGTGGTCAGCACCTGTTACACAACATGTTAGTTATTGCTTCACTATTTCTCTACAAGGAAACTGGCTGCCGGCCTGGGAGAGAACTGTTACTCAAGCCTATTGCTTTCACCATGCAGTGGCCTGGAACTGTAAAGGAAAATGAACGTCCAACTGTAGCAGAGCCGCAATACTGCGGCTTCTGCAACCTGGCACTGTCAACCCCTGGGCTGCCAATGTTAGGGGCAGCATGACTATAGGGGAGTGTGGCCACTCTCTGTGGCCATGTTGGTCAGTTTAATAAACCCCATAAATACCGCTTGTTACACGCTCCTGCAGCACTGCGCCGGCAGGTGCCTCACAGCTGCAGGAGCGTGTTTAAATGTTACAAACACAGCGGAAATCCTTTTTTTTTTTTTTTTTTTTTTAAACATTTTTGACGATTACACCACCAGGAATAGGGAGCCTTGTGAACGATATCGTTCATCTCCTCGTCACACTGAGCGATCATACAATTAAGTTTCTGAAGATGTGTATGACGAACGCCAGATTTGAGGTCGGGATCACAAATCTTGGATAAACGATCTAACGATTTTTCATCCTATATCGTTCGTTTACACGCAAAGATGTGCAAACAATATCTTTGGACCGGTCACATATCTGTGACGTTTCAAGGATATCGTTTAGGATATCCTTGCGTGTAACGCCACCATTAGAGAAGCCGTCAGAACACTTTTTCATAAGGAAATAGTTGTATGGCTGTATAGCCAAATGTGCTCTTATACAATTGATGCCTTTTGTGCAGCAATCCGATTTGTCAGTCCTGAGTAATCTAGCATAGAAGCCTTGTGCAAGCATGGCTAGATGTGCATTGGGGTGTGTTGATGCTTGCAGGATCATCGGTGCTGGAGTTACAACAGTCACCAGTGCCTTCACCCCTTTGGTCACCCAGTGGCAATCTGTCTTGGACCCCACTCCTGCTTACTGGGCACTCCCCATGCCTCTTTAAAAGGGCAATGCACACTCTGTATGTATTTAAGGCACCATCCCCCTAAGGGAGGTGCCTGAGCAACATGATCTCTTATTTTCATAAGTTTTGCAGACATATACTGGGCACTGCTGTGTTGCAGGGACCGGTGCTACTTGCATATGTAAGGGTGCGAGTAAAGCAGGTTCATGTGCCCGGGTGCACGCTTATTCGACAGCAAATAGCAGTGGATAAGAAAAAAATGCGGCACTCACAGAGCAGAGCTTGTCCGTAGAAGGGGCAGGTGCTCCGAAACGGAATCCGTCACCTGTGTGTCTACTCACTCCCTCCCCCATCTCAGAGAAACTATGTAAAGAGGACTCTGAAAGAAAAAAGGAAAAAGCTCTGCTCTGTGAGTGCCGCATTTTTTTCTTATCCATTGCTATTTCTCTTATTTTCATGCCTGCTAGTTGTCAGGTCTCATTCCCTGTATCCTGTGTCTGCTACGTGTACCTGCTAACCTGCACTTGTGTTCTAGTATCTGCCAATGCCTTCTAAGGCTGCCGGGACCTGCCTTTCCTGCCAGTAGCTGCCGTACCCGCAAGTATAAGACTGCCTGCCATTACCTATCCATCTGTATGTACCTGCCTTCCTGTTCCAGCTGCCCTGCCAGCATCTCAGTCCATGCCTGCATTCCTGCCCACTGGGGTCAGCTGCTACAGTGTCGAGAGTTCCCCCTGGAGAGGTAACTGGAGGCTACCTGCTGCATCCGCCAGCAGGACAATGCTTTTCCAAGTGCACCAGCACCTCAGTGCACTTCCTGCCTTATTTGCACATGGCTTCACTGGCAGATTTCTTACAAAAAAAGGGGGTCTTAACAAAGAAAGGTAAGTTATGAGAAATCTACAAGTGAGGTCATGCACAAATGAGGCTGGAAGTGCACTGAGGTGTCGATGCTCATCCAGGGGACTTACCTTTTTGTTGAGATCCTCGCTTTTTGGAAGTCCCTTAGACCATTGAGAGACCGCAATGCACTTCTTTTCTGATTTGCACATGGCTTCTATGCTAGATTTCTCACGACTGGCAAATTGGACTGCTACACAAAAGGCCTCTCTTGTATTGGGGTAAATCCACTATTGCATCTACTGTACTTTCATATTAAAAAAGGTTACTTTTTGGTATAGCAAAGATAGCTGAAAATGGGGAAACAATGGCGCAATTGGGTCTTATCCTTTTTAGGGCAATTTTTAAGTGTTAAATATCCCTGCTCATATGTGCTAGTTGTGAGACTCCCATCCAGTATATATGTATAGAGCAGCTGCTGCAGGATCCACACCCCACGAAACCGCAGGGGTGATGAGCAATGTATCCAGATGGACGGTGTTTCCGTAATGGTTGTATTCCTGAGAGAGGAGCGAGGATACGCTCTGAAGTGCGTTGAATAAAGCACCATTATTCATCTGATCCCTTGTGGTCCACTTCATCGTACCACTTTGTGCCGCTTCAAAAACACCGTCCATTTGGATACAGACCTTTGGTATATTGTCATAGTCTTGTTTTTTAGTACAGAGCTCTAAATACCCTGGAGGCTACAAGCAGCCAGAATTTAATTTTTAGAGATGAAAGGGATGGGGTTTTTAAAAGGGTATTCCCATCTCAAAGATCCTATCCCAATATGTAGTAGGAGTAGAATAATAATATTATTATTTATCATTATTATTATTCCCAATGCTATTGCATCGGGAGTGCGGTGAAATAAACAGGTGCTGTAGAAATAGCCACTGAATAGTACAGTCCTCTCTCCAGAAAGTACGCTGTTGCGGGATTTATATGGTGGTCAGTGGTTAGCAATGTATATGGTGGCTCAGGCCCTGTGTTGCCCTGTCCTCTGACCCTGTTCTGTGTGCCCCCTGTCCTCTGACCCTGTCCTGTGTGGCCTCTATCCCCCTGTCCTCTGCCTTCCACTGGCGTTAACATTGCGGCCTGTCTTCCTCCAGCCTCAATCTGTTTGGAGCGGTTATGTAGCAGGACGGGCTGATGTGACGTCACAGAGGGCCTGTCACATGACCGGCTCCAAACAGATTGAGGCTGGAGGAAGACAGGCCGCAATGTTAACGCCGGTGGAGGGTGAGAACAGAGCGGCCAGGGGGAGGAGGGAGAGCGATCAGCGGGGAGAGCGGGCGGCAGTACCGCTACTGGCCACCATATGGGAATACCCATAACTTGGGTGTTCCAATATGGTGTCCAGCGTACTTCCAGTTGCGCGGACGCTGCTCATCTCTGGGCTGCGTCGCCGCTGACCTCCGTGCGGCGGGAGATGAGCGGCGGCTACCATCGGGAGATCAGCGGCTAGTGCCGCTGATCTCCCGACAGTAGCGGTGACATCTTTGTCACTTAGATTTCTGACGCCTGTGTTGCTATCCCACAATGGCACCGCAATGCATTGTGGGATAGCGACATAAGCGCCGGACGTCTGTGACCACATTATTGGTGATTATATCGTAGATTATTATTATGGGACTTCCTAATTCAGACTGACAGTCTTTGAACACAATACTCTGGACCTTACCATTATAAGAAAAAGAAGTGTGGATTGTCAATGTGGCAATACCAGGCAACAGCAGGATTGAGGAGAAGCAATTGGAAAATTGACGTGATATGAGGATTTAAAGATCCAACTACAAAGACTCTGGCACAAGCTAGTGATGGTGGTCCCAGTGGTGATCGGCACACTGGGTGCTCAGTGATGGTGGTCCCAGTGGTGATCGGCACAAGCCAATGACTGTGGTCCCAGTGGTGATCGGCACGAGCCAGCGAGGGTGGTCCCAGTGGTGATCAGCATGAACTAGTGACTCTGGTCCCAGTGATGATTGGCACACTGGGTGCTCAGTGACGGTGGTCCCAGTGGTGATTGGCACACTGGGTGCTCAGTGACGGTGGTCCCAGTGGTGATCGGCACACTGGGTGCTCAGTGACGGTGGTCCCAGTGGTGATCGGCACACTGGGTGCTCAGTGACGGTGGTCCCAGTGGTGATCGGCACACTGGGTGCTCAGTGACGGTGGTCCCAGTGGTGATCGGCACACTGGGTGCTCAGTGACGGTGGTCCCAGTGGTGATCGGCACACTGGGTGCTCAGTGACGGTGGTCCCAGTGGTGATCGGCACACTGGGTGCGCAGTGACGGTGGTCCCAGTGGTGATCGGCACACTGGGTGCTCAGTGACGGTGGTCCCAGTGGTGATTGGCACACTGGGTGCTCAGTGACGGTGGTCCCAGTGGTGATTGGCACACTGGGTGCTCAGTGACGGTGGTCCCAGTGGTGATTGGCACACTGGGTGCTCAGTGACGGTGGTCCCAGTGGTGATCGGCACACTGGGTGCTCAGTGACGGTGGTCCCAGTGGTGATCGGCACACTGGGTGCTCAGTGACGGTGGTCCCAGTGGTGATTGGCACACTGGGTGCTCAGTGACGGTGGTCCCAGTGGTGATTGGCACACTGGGTGCTCAGTGACGGTGGTCCCAGTGGTGATTGGCACACTGGGTGCTCAGTGACGGTGGTCCCAGTGGTGATTGGCACACTGGGTGCTCAGTGACGGTGGTCCCAGTGGTGATCGGCACGAGCCAGTGAGGGTGGTCCCAGTGGTGATCGGCACGAGCCAGTGAGGGTGGTCCCAGTGGTGATCGGCACGAGCCAGTGAGGGTGGTCCCAGTGGTAATCGGCACACTAGGTGCGGTGACTAAAATCCTGGGCTAGCACTTGAAAACTATTGAAGTTGGTACAATAACAATCTATCAACTGCAAAAGGCCCCTACTGGGCTCTGCACGCATCATTCACCCATATATCACACAGTCCTAGAAGCTTGGAGTGTCCCGACTAGTGATTTAATACAAAATCCAATATACCGTAATCTTATTTGCATTGTGTAACTGTTGCATATGTATAATAGCAAATACCTCCAATTAAAAATGTGTAGTTTTCTTGATAAGCATTGCCACTTATCTTTATGTGCAGGACATTGCAGCTCATCAGGAGAACTATATTACATGTATAGTTGGAGGTATTTGCTAATATTATGCCTACTACATATTGGGATAGGGTCTTGGAGATGGGGAAAACCCCTTTTTAAGGCTCTGTATAAAGAGAAAATTGCATCATTGACTGTAAAAGACAGTGAAGAATTTGGGGCCTAACAATGACATCTTTTTTTAAAATATTCATTTTACAATGTAAAAATTGTATAATTCTGTTCACAATTACAACTGGAAGAGTTATTCTTAAAGCCCCGTCACACGGTAATATATCGTGTACGATATAGCTGAAACGTCACGGGTTTGGAATCATTGAAACATCGTTACTACTTCGTTGCGTGTGACCCCGAGATATGATGACGATAAATTGTTGAATCGCTGATTGTCTGATTTGAGAACATGTTCTCAAATCTGCAATCTTCGATCAGCCAACCTGCTGCATCGTTCTGTGTGACACTGCGATTACGATGTCGTTAACTACTTCCCCTATTTACATCAGTGATCAAGTATCCTTCTCTAGGTTGTGCGAACGATAGCTGCTCGCTACATCGTTGGTGCGTCATTCACGATATATAGGCATGTGACATCTCACCAAAGATGTCTAAACTATGTCCTAACGACCGCGCACCCCCGAGATAGTTAGTGAGATCGTTTAAACATTAAAGCGTGTAACGGTACCTTAAGTTAACCTGACTGCTGATCCATGGCGCCCGAACCACAACACTGGCTCTCATTTCTGATAGGTGTATATAACTCTGAAATGCTGCAATGTTATGAGCCAGTTGGGGACCATGCCGCCTGGGTGAGTGGTCCAAAAGGATGGTCCCCGGCAGTTTCTCGTCTTGGATTTTCGGTGACTTCAACCAGTCACTCTAGGAGCATGGTTTATAAAGGTGTATTTTCCCTGAAATGCCCCGCTCCATGCCAACACCGCCCCTCCTGACTGTTTGCAAGTGGATGATGCTGCAATGTCATCCACACAATTCCCAGGTCTCGCACCTGCGCAGTGGCGCCTCACTGTGCCCTATTGAACAGCCAGTGATACCACTGTGCAGGTGCGAGACTTCGGTCTCTCATCAGCTGCACAATGTCCGATGTCTCGGGCCTGCGCAGTGGAATCATTGTCTGCTCAATAGAGCACAGTGAGGCGCCATTGCGCATGCCCGAGACGTGGGAATTGTGTAGACGACATAGCGACATCATCCACTTGTGCACAGTCAGGAGGGGCGGTGTTTCCATGGAGCGGGGTGGTGCTGACCACAATCTGCAGACACCATATGACCCAAGCAAGAGATTTGCATATGGTGCAGGACAGAATAAAACTTTCTGAGGTGCAGGGGGACGTCTGAGGATATAAAGGTTACAGGAACCACAAGTACATCATGATAAAGTGGTGGGCAGGGTTTACAACCCCCAAAACTGGTGATAGAAGACCTTTAAGAGGTTAAGGCAATTTGATCTGGTATCTACATCAATTTAGCAGTTGTAAAAGCTGCACCAAACTGGTCTGATGGGAAATTTGGAAGTTTTTGTCAAACCAAATGATCTTATCTGTTGCCCCTCTCCCTCCTATTTTATGTGTACTTTATCTATACAGGTAAACATTGCATTGTTCTACCATCAGTGATCTGCTGTATGTCTTTCTACAGGTATGTTGAAAGTGAGCGTCACACCATCCAAGTTGACTATGTGAATTATATGGATGAAATGGCGGTAGAGATCGGCTGCAAGCCAAATCTGAAGAACCTGTTCCTGTCAGATCCTAAGCTGGCCTGGGAGCTGTTCTTCGGGCCGTGCACCCCGTACCAGTATCGCCTGAGCGGCCCTGGGAAATGGAAAGACGCCAGGAAAACCATATTAACCCAGTATGAACGTATCGTGAAGCCAATGAAGACGCGCAGCATGAGCAGCGGATGTTCCTGCGCAGCTTTTAGCTTTCTTTATAAGCTTTTTGGTATTTTGGTTCTTTTTGCTGCTATATATATTTCCCTGTAGTTGGATGACCTGTACATGATCTAATGCTAGATTCACCCTTAATGGGAGCATTCAATTCTGAGATGGTGCGAAGGCGAGAACTACTGATACAATCTACCAATAATTACAGGAACATTCCCCACTAACAAATCAATGCTTTTCTATGTATAATAAAAAATCGTTTTCTAGACCTTTGCCTGTAATCATTCAACAGAAATCTTTAGTCTACGGTTAAACGACTGTAGATTCTCTCATACAAGAAAATCAGATCTATTATGGAAATTACACTGATCAAACTTCTCCGTTCTGTGAGTCCACAAATGTCAAACTGCACTCAGCTGTCATCCGAGTGCAATCCAATGATTTCCATGCACCCATAGACTTGAATACGTGTACGCCATCCGGTCTGTGCTGCCACTCGCCGCATGCTGAGCGGCACTGCCCCATAGAATAACAATGATTGAGTGACATCTATTAAAACATTGGATAGAACTCGTCCAAGTTATCCGCTCATGAAAGCGAGCCCTTAAGGCTCAGACACACGGGCATATAAATCAGACGAGTGCAATCATGAAAATCTGGCATTGCGTTCTGTCCAATGTTAATAAATGAGTGAAGGCAGATAAGTGGTTTTTCTCTTCCAGAATCTGGATGAACACAAAGTACAGTAGCAACATGCTGAGACCGGATCCAATAATCCTGTGAGATTCACCAGTGCAAGTCAATGGGTGCGAGAACAAAATGGACACCACACAGGCCGTCCCAGTGGCATCTGTTTATTACTGATACATTATTATTCTATAGCACAGAACAATGTAAATGTTCCTGTAAATGATTGTACGGTAAGAGTTAATGAGAAAACACTCTCTGCACATGGATGCCACACGAATGCTAAACCAGAAAAAAAATCGCACACTTGTATAGCGCTCACATAGAATACAAAAGACCATACAGATGTCGCTCATCTCCTGGATGAGACATGGGCAGGTTTTTCATATGCCTTTGTGTTTCCAGCCTTAGGCTCAGTCGCAGAGTAGCCTCAGCCTTTGTGCTGATAAGGTTCACTAGGTGTCGCTGCTACATCGCAGCATAATACAATTCAATGGGACCCTGAGGATACTGGGAACAAAGAGGAAAGTCTACTTGTATCAGTTTTTTTTTTTTTTTTACAATGTGTTATCCCTGCACTGTGACATCACTGTGTGTATTATCCCTGTACTGTGACATCGCCGTGTGTATTATCCCTGTACTGTGACATCACTGTGTGTATTATCCCTGTACTGTGACATCACTGTGTGTATTATCCCTGTACTGTGACATCACTGTGTATTATCCCTGCACTGTGACATCGCTGTGTGTATTATCCCTGTACTGTGACATCACTGTGTGTATTATCCCTGTACTGTGACATCACTGTGTATTATCCCTGCACTGTGACATCGTTGTGTGTATTATCCCTGTACTGTGACATCACTGTGTATTATCCCTGCACTGTGACATCGTTGTGTGTATTATCCTGCACTGTGACATCGTTGTGTGTATTATCCCTGTACTGTGACATCGCCGTGTGTATTATCCCTGTACTGTGACATCACTGTGTGTATTATCCCTGTACTGTGACATCACTGTGTATTATCCCTGCACTGTGACATCGTTGTGTGTATTATCCCTGTACTGTGACATCACTGTGTATTATCCCTGCACTGTGACATCGTTGTGTGTATTATCCTGCACTGTGACATCGTTGTGTGTATTATCCCTGCACTGTGACATCGTTGTGTGTATTATCCCTGCACTGTGACATCGTTGTGTGTATTATCCCTGCACTGTGACATCACTGTGTGTATTATCCCTGTACTGTGACATCGCCGTGTGTATTATCCCTGTACTGTGACATCGCCGTGTGTATTATCCCTGTACTGTGACATCACTGTGTGTATTATCCCTGTACTGTGACATCACTGTGTATTATCCCTGCACTGTGACATCGTTTGGTTTTATTATCCCTGCACTGTGACATCGTTGTGTGTATTATCCCTGCACTGTGACATCGTTGTGTGTATTATCCCTGCACTGTGACATCGCTGTGTGTATTATCCCTGCACTGTGACATCGCTGTGTGTATTATCTCTGCACTGTACATCACTGTGTGTATTATCCGCACGTGACATCGCTGTGTGTATTATCCCTGCACTGTGACATCGCTGTGTGTATTATCCCTGCACTGTGACATCGCTGTGTGTATTATCCCTGCACTGTGACATCGCTGTGTGTATTATCTCTGCACTGTGACATCGCTGTGTGTATTATCTCTGCACTGTGACATCGCTGTGTGTATTATCCTGCACTGTGACATCGCTGTGTGTATTATCCCTGCACTGTGACATCGTTGTGTGTATTATCCCTGCACTGTGACATCGCTGTGTGTATTATCCTGTACTGTGACATCGCTGTGTGTATTATCCTGCACTGTGACATCGCGTGTGTATTATCCCTGCACTGTGACATCGCCGTGTGTATTATCCCTGCACTGTGACATCGCCGTGTGTATTATCCCTGCACTGTGACATCGCCGTGTGTATTATCCCTGCACTGTGACATCGCCGTGTGTATTATCCCTGCACTGTGACATCGCCGTGTGTATTATCCCTGCACTGTGACATCGCCGTGTGTATTATCCCTGCACTGTGACACCGCCGTGTGTATTATCCCTGCACTGTGACACCGCCGTGTGTATTATCCCTGCACTGTGACACGCCGTGTGTATTATCCCTGCACTGTGACATCGCCTGTGTGTATTATCCCTGCACTGTGACATCGCTGTGTGTATTATCCCTGTACTGTGACATCGCTGTGTGTATTATCTCTGCACTGTGACATCGCTGTGTGTATTATCCCTGCACTGTGACATCGCTGTGTGTATTATCCCTGCACTGTGACATCGCTGTGTGTATTATCCCTGCACTGTGACATCGCTGTGTGTATTATCCCTGCACTGTGACATCGCTGTGTGTATTATCCCTGCACTGTGACATCGCTGTGTGTATTATCCCTGTCCTGTGACATCGCTGTGTGTATTATCCCTGTCCTGTGACATCGCTGTGTGTATTATCCCTGCACTGTGACATCACTGGTGTATTATCCTGCACTCTTGCTTCAAGTGTTCTGGCTTCCAGCAGATCCGGCAAAACTGCGAATCTGCCAATAATGCTGAGAACCGCTGATGTGAAAGCAGCCTAAGGGACTTTCACATCAGCGCTTTTTGCTGATTCGCAGGCAGATCTGGCAGATTTACCGCATTTGCTGCGTAACAGCAGTCTTGTGGCAAACCCACAATCTTCTTTATGGGACTTGCGGCAGGTGCGGTTTTTGCCATGATCCAGCAAATACAGCACTTGCAGCAAGTCAAAAAAACGCAGCTAACCGCACTGCCATATTTCATGAGACCTCAAAGGGTGAATATAATATTGATTTATTAGTGAACGAGGTTTAGGGCTCCCTGATACATGGCAATATGATATTGATTTTTGATGATATTCTAATTCATTGAGATGCACCAGGATACATACACCTTACCTTGATATCATTGTCCAGGAATTCCCCCTTTTTTTTCTTTTCTGTTTCGTCCCTTCGTATATATTTGTACTTATTCATTTTTGCTCTGAAAGATGCACCATGTCTTATATTCAGGGGCTGTTTTATCTTCATGAGGAAGAATTCACATTTATAGATAAACAAAAAAAATTAACATTTTTATTATATACTGTACAGTAGTTGTCATCACAGATCAGCGTAACCAAAATGTATCATCTCCATCATCCGTCTGCAGCCCCATCATCCGTCTGCAGCCCCATCATCCATCTGCTGCCCCCATCACACATCTGTAGCCCCCATCACACATCTGTAGCCAGCCACACCACAGTACCACTATTGCCGGATCCTGCTGCCACCTTTGCCTCTTCATGCCCCCTTGTCCTCTGGGTGTGCGTACTGAGCGCCACTCACGTAGATGTACAATAATAATCCGCCAGCCAATTAGCAGCGTCTGCTGCGTCTGTTTGGATGCCGAAATACTGTACATCTACGCTGGGTGGCGCCCAGATGATGTCCATACAGGAGATGTATGGTAATGCTGTGGCCAATCAGGCAATCAGGCTGACGTCTAACAGCTACCAGCATACACCTACACGGGTGGCACCCGGTGCATACAGGAGAACATGGAGGACCAAATAAAGCAGCGTGGCAGCAGCAGAGGCAGGCTCCGGCAATAGCGATACCGTGAGGTGAGTATCCAAAGTTTTTTTTTTTTTGTTACGTCTTATTTATTTAGCAGCCTGGCCAAACCCTCCCCCCACTATGTCTTATTTTCGAGGGTGCCTTACTTTCGGGGAAGCACGGTAATATAATATGTAGTAATGGTGAGTTAGATATCATGTTATCCTGGATTGCTAAGGCTCCATTCCCAGGCTTGGGGGACCTGAAAACCATTCAACTACCCCTGTGTATGAGGAGGGGTGTGAGGCAAACCATCAAACCAGTAAGATACATCCTTGTGGGACACTGACTGTGACACCCCTGAGGTCTAATCACCACAGTGGTATTTAAGGTCACCAGTACTAATGCTACATCTGAGGAGAATTGAGGTATCCTGTGCTAGACTCCCAAAGCATCACACAATGCCTGAACTCTGATCAGAGGACTGGGCACAAGAAGGCCTGTTTTAGGCTGTGACAGGCTCTGGTTGAGGGAGGGGATAGCTGTAGTGGGAAGTAGGTAGGGGTGGCAACAGGAGTTGGGGTCCCGTCACACTTGGCGCGTTCCAGTGATCCACAACGATACAACCTGGTAAGGATCGCTGGAACGTGCAACATGGTCGCTGGTGAGATGTCAAACAGTCAGATTCTAACGTCGCAGCAACGATACGGCAACCCATATAACGACCATGGCAGTCATTGGGACCCTGTCACACAGCAGCTGTCTGACTACACAGATCTACGTGGCTGAGTTCTGAGTCGCCAACGAGGTCCTTGTTAAGGCGATCAAACACAGCGATGCATGCTGCCCAGTGGGAACCCAATGATCAAAAAATGGTCCAGGCCATTCCGACACGATCGGCTGTGTCACAGCGGGGGCCCGGTCGCTGCTACGCGTCAAATATAGCGAGATCGCTGGTGAGGTTGTTGATGCATCACAAAACCTGTTATGCAACATCGATCTCGCTAGAGATCTCGCTATTTGTGATGATTGCTTTAGTCTGAGTTATATAGTGAGAGAGAGCAAAAGTCTGCTGTAGGCTCTCAGGCCGAGCAGCAGCTCAAGCTGCAGGAGGGGTGCCAGAACCTCAAGCTGCCAGATGTGCACCAATGGCAGTGAACTGAAGGTTCAAGCACAGTAGCCACACTACGTGGGACTGTCTGAGGCACAGCAACTACGAAAGGATTAAAGAGCTGGGGTGGGTCCGGCTGCTCATAGAGTCTGTGTTGCCTGCCCTGCTGGAAGTCGACCTCGAGAAAGCAAAGAGGAACAGGAAAGCTACAGGCTATACCCATCGGGCAGAGCAGACTCTAGTTCTCCTCAGACTGACCTGTCCGACGGCCTGGTGAACCAGTACTCTGGACTTGCTACTGAACTGCAAGTAAAAGCTATCTCTCTGCATCCCTGGACTAAAAATTCCCGCCAGCACCCCACTCACCCCCTTCAAATTCCTGCTAGCATCCCCCCACTGCTCCTCACCTATGGGGCCCCGGGGTAAATCCTGCACCCTGGCCCGCGGCACTTTTATGCCACTGATAAACAGCGTCGGCCATCCCTTACTGGACACCTTAACTGGCGTCACAAACTTTACAAACTATTCTCCCCTGTAAATACCCCCTCTTTCAAGTGTTCACCCGGGCCACGGCGTGGTGCACCGTGATATAAACAGTCTGCCCCACCGCCGAGTATCCCGGTCCTTAGTGTGCTACACTGACGTTGAGGTCGGCATCCCAGAGAGACTTGGAAGAAATCCTTATTTACCCTGGAAGAACCCTATATGAAAAATAATATTTGGAGCCGCACTGCCATATCACTCTAAGCGGAGGATTGTGACTCTCCCGGATTATTTATCACATCACTGGACTGTATCTGTGTTCCCGCACTATTTTACCCTCTGTGCGGTAGATTGTTTTATGGACCTTTCGCTTGCATGTAATAAAGGTTCTTGAGCTGTTAACTCAAGTTAAGTACATGGTCTTTATCTCTGTAGTGGTGGGGGGCCTCTGAATGATTAGTAATTGGGTAATGTAAATGAGTTGATTTTCAAAGAAACAGGATTAGTGTTCATTGAAGCTCAGAACATGGCCCAGAGCGATTCTATTACACAAGGTGTTGGGAAGGCGGAGGGTGAATATTTAAGAACTAATAGCTAGATAAATAGTTGTTTTATTCAGAAATAACTCACTTCTTTGCAGATATTGGGGTAAGTCATTTGTATGCATAAGTATCAAACTGTTTAATAGACTTAGACTTAATTAGACTAGTCAGCGGTTGATGCTTTTTAGGTTGTTCTTATAGCCAGGATCCAATCTCGTCTTATTTGAAGATATTTATTTTCATTTTTATATGAAGTTACTAACTGTAGTCACCAGCGTTGCCCGGGATAGTAACTAAGTCTTCTTAGGTATAAAAAAAATAGAAAGGGTTAACAAAGTTTTGCTTCTATCTGTTGAGATACACAGGCTGCAAGTGTAATACAGGGGGCTATGTGTGGGCACAGGCTGTAATACAGGGGGCTATGTGTGGGCACAGGCTGTAATACAGGGGGCTATGTGTGGGCACAGGCTGTAATACAGGGGGCTATGTGTGGGCACAGGCTGTAATACAGGGGGCTATGTGTGGGCCAGGCTGTAATACAGGGGCTATGTGTGGCGCAGGCTGTAAAACAGGGGGCTATGTGTATAGGCTCCTGCTGAATTCTGGGGGCTGTGTGCAGCCTCCTGCTGTGTACTTGGGGCTGTGTTGCCTTTTTTGTATACTGGGGGCTGGTGTGTGGCCTCCTCTGCTGTTTACTGGGGGCTGTGTGCGGCTTCCTGCTGTGTACTGGGGGCTGTATTGACTCTTTTTGTATATTAAGGGCTGTGTGTGGCCTCCTGCTATATACTGGGGGCTGTGTGTGGCAGGTTGTAATGTGGCGTCCCACCTGGTCAGGTGTCACAAGAGGGGTACTGCACCCATAAATGAGTGTGCGGTTTTCCCTGTCACAGTGGGAAGGCAGATGTCTGTGGGAGGATCCCAGCCCGCACTCCCACACACCCACTTAGAATAGATGGTTTTTGAGCGTGTACCCTAGGGGGGGAGTTAGGGGAGGAGGGAGGACACACAGTGAGTTTTAGTCGGCACTGAGGAAGACTGAGAAAAGGGAGCCTCCGAGTGAGATAAGGAGACTCCCAGGGAAGGGGCCTGAGAGAGAGAGAACAGGCAGCCCAGATGGAAGGAGGGGACCCCCAGAGCACCCATACTCAGGGAGGGAACCCTGGTCCACTTTACCGGAATGCCGGTTCCGATAACAGTCAGGGATTCCAGCCCCTGAGCTGAGAACACCGGAGGTCATGGGTCCGTTTACTGGCCCTGACACCCTGTCTGGAGGGATTAGTCACACCAGGATAACCCACCGGGGTCGAGTCCCAGAGCAGGAGAGGGAGAGAGTGGAAGCCGGGATCGTCAGAGCACCTCAACAGGTCTGGTATTAAGCAAGCTACCCCAGGACAGGCACGAGCAGCGGACACGGGTTAGATCCAAGAAGGCATACCATGGTAGACTTCCAGAGACTCAGCAGCCCACTGTGACTGCCCGAACCGGATAAAGACTGTTTTGCCTCTGTGAACTGTATCACCATCTGCATTGTTCCAGTAAAGTACCCGGGTACAGTGACTGAGTCTGTTTCTCTGCGATACTGTGCTCAGCTCAGTTTCATCATCAGCACCTCCATTACCACCGTACATCCCTGCCCCGGAGGGCCAGCTCCACCTGCAGGGAGCTGTACCATCTTTGCCGCTATACCACCACACCC
This sequence comes from Allobates femoralis, assembly GCA_033576535.1. NCBI lineage: Eukaryota > Metazoa > Chordata > Amphibia > Anura > Aromobatidae > Allobates > Allobates femoralis. Next base: position 128,944,748 of record JARQOC010000007.1, read on the forward strand.
TGGAGGTCTGAAGTGGCGCTGGTGCTCAATAACCAGAATCTGCGGGTGGCGTCACGATAAAACTTTTTTTATAAACTTTTATTCCCATTCCAATTTCCCCTTTTTAGTTGACCACCAGGGCCACGGGTCTGGGCAGGCCACCAGTGACATCCCTACCGCAGCAGAGGGCCAGATACCTGAGTCTCCGTACCCTGGGCTAGTCAGTAAGAAGAATAGCAAAGAGATGTCTTAGTTGCTTTGGGGTTTGTGTGGCTGGTACGTCACTGACAGTCATGTCTCAGTGTGCACCATTTTCAGAAGTCCTTGCCTTTGGCAGCTTCCTTGAATGTTTCACAGACATGCATAAGCTGTGATATACTATGAATGTCCTTTGTTGCCTATAGAAACAAATTAGAATCTGAGCTGTGATTGGTTGCTGTAGGCCACCTGATAAATATCCAGGCTAACTGTCAAAACAGCCAAGGCAGTATCCATTACCTCACACACACAAACAGTAAAAAGGCCTTTTATTCAGCGAATGACTATAAAAGCGCTGGGTTTAACATTTCTCCCTGTTGTGGACTCCTCAATCAGGATTATCATCCTTAGTCCGTCTGCAGCCAAATCTTAGATGTTTTTGATGCATTCATGCAGGAGAATGAAGGCCCCATTACACGGTACGAGATAGTGAACGATATCGCTCAAAGGTCACAGGTTTGGAGTCGGTCAAGCCACATCGTTAGTACGTCGTTGTGTGTGACACCGAGATACGACTACGATAAATCGTTGGATTGTTGATCACACATTTGAGAACATGTTCTCAAGTCAAACGATCCTTGATCAGCCAACCTGCTGCATCGTTGTGTGTGACACCGCGATAACGATGTCGTTAACGACTTCCCCTATTCACATCAGTGATCAAGGATCATTCGCTGGGTTGTGCAAACGATAGCTGCTCGCTACATTGTTGGAGCGTCATCCAGCGATATCTACATGTGTGACATCTCAACAACGATGTCAAAAAGATGTCCTAACGACCGCGCGCCCACGAGATCGTTGGTGATACCTAAACGATATTGAAGCGTGTAACGGTACCTTAACAGACACCTGACAATACAGTGTATGAGGTTCCCTGAATCACATGTGGGGGCACTTCAGCTCTGTGGCTGGTTGCCCTTGACTGTTGTGGGTTACCTCATCCCTTGAGCTTTCTCCTCCTCCTGAGTTCATGTCCTATGGGAAGCTGACTTACCTCCCACTCCTCCTTTTATAATTCCGTGCTTTGCCTGTCCAGGTCTCTCGCTGCTTTGCAGTACTCGGAGGCAGCTCTGCGCACCTGGTGAGAGACATAAACCGCTTCCTATGGCAGACGACTTAACCGCTGCCATGACTGCAGCCATCCATCCCGTCCCTCCTGATATGATCCAAGATAGCAGTGGTTAAGCTCGTAACTGAGCAGGATAGTGACTGAAAGGGCCACTTAATATGGTGGTTATGGTGGTCTCCGCAAGGAGTCCACCCCAGGGCTAGGTCCTTCCCTGGAGGGATATCTGGCTAGTCCTGTGTTTGAGACTCTTAAAGAGGTTCCACAGACTCCAACTGCAGATTCTTCGCCTCTGTAAATACAAGAGTGTTCCACCTGTGGCGGACCTCATGCGGATGTCAAATGAGCGTGACCCTCCTCTAAGCTGCCATCAAAAGACATCCCAATCCGAGACCAAGGACCCCACTGAGCATAACACGATGAGGCTGTAGCTCGATCGCTACCCCAATAAGGAAGCTGGAGCAAAATTGCGTTTTGGCTTTTCTTTTGTTTCTTTATTCCATTTAATTTTTCAAGTTCCCCAACGTTCTTAATAAACTTGAAATCCAGAAGGAGGTCTCCTTAGGCGAATTGCTGGTCCCTTTTCATTTCCCCTCTTTTACAATTTACAGGTTTCTCTGCTGGGCGTCCTTCCCAAGAGTGAGCCTGGACAGTTTTGTCTTATCCACAGGGCTCTTTGGTCAATGAAGGAATGTCCGAATGAGACTCTTCGGTAACCTACGTTTCATTTGATAGAGCAGTATCCCTTCTCAGGGCGTCGGGCCCCGGTGCCTTTATGGCAAAATCTGACCTCAATCAGCATTTCGCTCATTGCATTAGTCTTTTTGTGGTGGCCGCTATTATTATGACACTTTTTAGCTATGGGCTGCTCTTTCTCATGTCACTATTTTGAACTGTTTAGCTCTTTTCTAGAATGGGTTCTGGACGGGAACTCATTCTGTTATTCATTATCTCGATGATTTTCTTTTTATTGGCCATCGGATTCCTCGGTTTGTGCCAGTTTGCTGGATACGTTTTAGAATGTTGATGTCCAGATTCGGTGTCCCTCTTTCAGCCGAAGAGAGCATCAGCCCAGTTACTACTTTATCTTTTTTGGGAATCAAAATTGATTCTGTAGCTAGGTGTTTAGACTTCGTGAGGAAAAGATCCATAAGCTTTTGGAATTGATCTCTGCTTTTTGTTCATTCCGAAGTGTCACCCTTCACCAACTGCAGTCCACGTTGGGCTTGCTAGTTTTTGCATGTCACGTTATGCCTATGGGCAGGATTTTTTTCAAGACGCCTATCCCTAGCCAGCCCCGCCATAGAATCATGATGACTCCTCCCCTACGTGAAGATTTGTTCAAACTGGGAGAATGTCTTCTGTCCTACAATGCTTGTCCGTATTTCCAGAGTGCAAAAGTTTCTAATTAAGGAATGTCTCTGTTTTCTGATGCGGCAAAATCTTCAGGGTTCGGGGTTATACTTTGCGACCAGTGGTGTGCCGAAGTATGGCCCAAGTTTTGGCGCATATCTGGTGTGGCCACTAATGTTACTCTGTTGGAGCTATTCCCCTTAGCCGCGGCAATTTCCATTTGGGGGCTTTTGCTGACCGACAAAAAGATTTGTTTTTGGACAGATAACTTGAGTGTTGTTTAGTCTATCAATCATTTAACTTCGTCTTCCCTCCCTGTAATTAAGCTTATTAGGTTTTTGGTTATTAAAGGTTTATTGTTCCACATTTCCAAGCCCGTCTCTCGGTTTCAGTAGCAGAGATTCAGGGAGCTGTGTCCCAAGGCCAAGGCGGAGGGCCTACCGTGCCCAGCTTATACAAGTGCGTTTCCAAGAATAAGCTGATGCCCTTGATTACTGTGTTAATTCTCCATCGACCTGGCAAGTGTATGATAAGGCTTGGGTGGAGTGGTATGGATTTGCTGGAGATAAGTCGGTAATGTAATCAGACGCTATTCATTAGAAGTCACCGGATTATCTTTTGCATTTGCTTAAAGCAGGAGTGTCAAGTTCCACTGGGCAAAACTGTCTTTCGGGGGTTGCCACTGACCAATTGGGGTTCCTGCAACCCCATTATATCCCAAGACGTGCCCTGCACCTCAGAAATAGTTTTATTCTGTCCTGCGCCATATGCTAATTTGTTGTTTGAATCATATGAGGGTCTGCAAATTGCGTCAGTGCCGCCCCGCTCTATGGAAACACCTGGCTATTGCAAGTGGATGATGCTGCTATGTCATCCACACAATTCCCACGTCTCACGCCTACAGACAGTGATTCCACTGCAGCAGGCGCAAGACGTCGGGCACTATGCGGCTGATGAGAGTGAAGGGCACAGTGAGGCCGTTATATACAAATCTGTAACATGACATTAATTGATTTGTTTTCTAACGGACAGAAAAACGTTGCAGTCCATATTTCCATTGTTCATTTCAACAAACACATACTTGCACTATTTTGGCATGTGTTAGTATGCGATTGTTGTGTGGAGCCCACTGGGACGGTACTCGGTACCGGACCGGAGTATCACGGGGGAGATCACGCGTCTTTGGTCCGGACACGTGTCCCGAGCCCACAAGTAATGGGGGTATTTACAGGGGAGTTTGTTGTGACACCACCCACGGGTTGTGGTCAGGGTGACCAACCGCTACTGCAGAACCTCGGGGATGATGTTTGGGCAGCCGTGATGTAACGGCTCTCGCGGGCAGAGCCTGGTTCCCTCGGGTAGTGATGGTAAAAGTCTCTAGATGATGCAGAGTAGGGATAGCAGTAGAGATGATAGTAGCTTGTGAGGGAAAGTAGGGCTTGAGTGTAAGGATCACAGGGATCCACTCTCGATTTGTAGTTTTCCACATCTTTACTGTAGTTTTGTTAAGCAAGTACTGTCCACGGAGTCTGTACCGGGGCCGGGTTGCTCCCACACTGACCAGGTCCTTGGCTTCCCATTTCCTGCCTGTGTGTATGGCCCTGCTGCCCCTTTAGCTAAGCTGCTGGCCCTGGTTCTCCTCACAGGTACACCTTGCTAGGCAACTTGAGTCCTAACCGTGTGCTTCTGACCCCGCCGTGTTGCTTCGCTGTGGTACAGTGCAGATCTATAACCTCCACTAGTCCATGTTTACTGTGCTGCTGTGTCAGTCACAGTTTCGGATCCGGTAATCCGGTCTTGCGCTCTCGGGGCGAGTTATGGGGTAAGTCAGTCTCCCAGATATGTTCCTTTGTTTCGTTTAACTCCTCTCCTCAGACCCTGACTAGGCCTGGAATTGAGTAGCAGACCGTGGAGAAGCCTAAGGCAGCCCCTTTACACCACAGTCCTTCTTCCTCTGTTCTCCCAGGAACTGAACTACTCACTTCCTCTCCACACCAGAATATATAGGAGGCAGTTTGCCTTAGTGTGTTGAGTGTTGTGTGGGGAATTAACCCTTGGGGTGTTACTGTGGCACATTAACCCCCGGGGTGCCACAGTTGAATGAAGCCTATGGATGTGTTAACATGTCCATTACATTGCGTTTGTGCTGCTGTCAAATGGATCCATTGAACAGACATCACGACAAAATGTGAACCAAGTCTAAGCCGAACAAGTGTATTAAGGCTCCTTTACATGGCATGACATCCTTAACGATATCGCTCAAACGTCACGGGTTTGGAGTCGTTCAAAGACATCGTTAGGACGTCATTGCGTGTAACACCGAGATTTGATTACGATAAATCATTGGATCGTTGATTGTATATTTGAGAACGTTCTCAAATCAGACATCCACGATCAGCCAACCCTGCTGCATCGTTGTGTGTGACACCGCGATAACTGTGTTCACGACTTCGCCCATTCACATCAGTGAACAAATATGGGTTTGCTGGGTTGTGCGAACGATACCTGCTCGCTGGATAGTTGGTGCGTCATTCACGATATGTACGCGTGTGACAGCTCACCAACGATGTCCAAACGACCGCGCGCCTCCGAGATGTTACTGATATCGTTTCAATGTCGTCCCGTGTAACGGTACCTTAAGAAATGAGGGCGCCTGCCCAACGCACCCAACTCTTGAGAAAGCCACTTAGCCTGTCCCATGCATATCGCCACAAGGCATCTTATAACACTTGGTCACTTTCCCATATACCTGCTCACTCTGATTCAGTCTCAGCCATTAACTCTACCCCTTCTGACTGGACTAAATACTTGTCAACCATCAAACACATTTAAAACCGTGCATTACATTGAAAACATCACATTGTCTTCAAGGAGGTGTGGGCAGCACTTCCACTTCGTGAAACAGTGATGATATATTGAGGAAAAGGCAGACAACAGAGGATTGATTTAGATAGTTAAGAGGTTGAAGGCACCGTAGTCTCGCGCCTGCGCAGTGAAGTCACCGTCTGATCAATAGGGCACAGTGAGGCACCACTGCGCAGGCGCGAGACGTGGGAATTGTATAGATGGCGCAGTAACTCATCCGCTTTGAAGAGGCGGCATTTGCCTGGAGCGGGCGGTGCTGATTGCACTCCAGACTGCGCAATTAACATACAGCGCAGGGCAGGAAGAAAATACTTGTTCTGTAGTATTCAGGGGAACATCTGGAGATATAAAGGGGTTACAGGAACACCAATTGCATCATGCTAAAGGTGGTGGGCAGGGTTACAACCCCCAAAACTGATACAGGTGACCTTTTAAATGTTAGTAATTTAATGGCTCTATCCAATTTTAGCTGTAGAAAATCATGTTGCAGAATGTACAGTATATGCAACTATCACAAGAATTGTGTTCAACTGTGATGTGAAAGAAATATCTCTATACCAAAAAGTGCTTTGCATGTTGGAAATTGCATAATTTACTTAAAGGGGAGTTCTGGGACTTTTTTTAATCCGGCACCACACTTTTAATGTTCATTGCTATCGCTCTAGTGATCCTATTCCTGCTTCTGCTAGTTAAAGCTCCAACGGGGCCCCCAATTATTGCAAGTCTTTTGCAGCATTAGTCTTTTTCTATAGGCCAAAGGGACGTTTGGGGCCCCGTAGCCTCCAGGGCCCAGGTGCAATTGCAACCCCTGCACCTGTTGTAGTTACACCCCTGTGTCCACATGCCCTTTGTTCCCCCAGAACATTAGCAATGCCAGGAGTATTTTAGCAAAAACATTTGCCCTTTTTGATACTGACATGCACTTACACACTTACAACGCCGCCCTTGTGTGCTGTATAATGCTTAGCAGTAATGTCTGCTGCCAGCTGTCTGCTACAGGTAGAATTGATTACTATTGGCACACGTTCCTATGTTTATATAATATGTAGCTTGTATGACTTGGGGGTATAAGTACAGGAGCCTCTGAATAATTATCAATCATCAAAGTTGATTTATTTCAGTAATCCAATCATAAAGTGACAACCATCTATTATATAGAGTCATTACACACAGAGGGATCTATTTCATGTGTTTATTTCTGTTAATGTTGATGATTATGGAAACCCAAAGCTCATTATCTCAGAAAATTAAAGTAGGAGGATGAAGGGTCTGAGAGATAAAATATGACCTGAATAGGTATCAGAGGCTTCACCTTGTGTGGTTGTGAGAGTCACAACCACTATAAAAGCAGATCACGGCTGCTGCAGTCCCCAGCTTGGTGCATATAGAGTAGGGAGGATGAGGGTTAAAAATGGTGCTGCCGTATTCCACCAAACATCAAAGGGTGAATATAATGTTGATTTATTAGTCAACGCATTTCAGGAATTTGATTGGTGCGGGGAAGGGGGGGAGCATCTTAAGCGATAAAAGGTGGAGCAAGGAGAAGGTACCTTCTCTCTCAACTTCCTGGGGAGGTCAGCTTCCCTCTCCTTCTTTGGTCTAAGGTTTGATATGTTAAAATTATAAAAGGGGTTGGTGTTATAGGGTCAGTTGTTTGTCACAGCAGCGAGGGGATATGTCTGGCCCAAAGGTGGTTTAAGGGATAATGGAGTCCGGGAGGTGAGCCACTACTAGGGTATAGTGGCTCAGGTTACAGGTATCGTGCAGGCACGGGGTCTTGCAAGGTCGGCGGTATTAATTCACAGCGATTAATACGTCACCTCTGGGATGGTGGTTTGCTGCAGGGATAATGTTTTGTAGAGCTTCTGGACCAGGCCTACCCAGGGTTACATATGGTACTACTAGTGATGAGCGAGTGTAATCGTTACTATTTGTTACTCGCACGGATAGTACGGTATTTGTGATACTCATTACTCGGCGACTATCGCTGGTGCTTCGTGAGTGATATGTAGATTGTGAATGATCTGACACATATTGCCGACTCCCTTCAGCAGACAAAGGGAGTCAGCCACCAATGTGAGCAGATTAAACATTAAGCTTTCTCTGGGTGGCACAGCAAGGTGTCGTATGCAGTGAAAACTCAGAAAGACCACCCTCCAACCCTGCCCGGAAAGGCTCATTGTATGGCCGGATGCGTGTGGGCGGAGCCTATGACTAATTGACTTACATTGGACTCGCTATTGGGATGAGTACACGAGTATTACAAAGTACTCGTTACAAGTATAGCAATATTTTCCTACTCACTCATCACTAGGTACTATGTATTGTATTATTGTGTTCTCCATTGTTCAATGTTGGGACACCAGTTGGATGGTGTCCTTGTGTTTAGTATGTAAATAATAAGTAATAAAGGGCTGTTGTGGCCAAATTTTACCAAGTCACAATCAGTGTCCGTGTACTATTTACAATGTGGGTTTGGTTGGTGATACAATAATTTAATGACCCGGAATCCCTCATAGATTGTCATGAGTTTGTTGTTTTTAAATGTGTTCTATCATTTGGGAACAACTTTTTTAATTAAAATGTTTACACATTTTTTAAAAAAAAGTGTGAAATGTGGCAAAGTTTATTTATCAGTTTGTCAATTTAGTCTTATTGTTTTAATAATTAACTATTTTTCACTAACAGCACATATTTCTGCTAAGTCGGTGATACCTCTGTAACTTTATAACTTCCTAGATTTGGTGAGAAACAATGCCTAATGTAATGTCTTAAAGGGAATGTGACATCACCAAAAAAAGTCTAAAAGAAAAGCTCTTTTCCTGCAAACATAGGGTTAAAGGGACCAACCACCAGGATGTAAATCAGTGCAGCAGGTGATTGACGTGTGCAGCATGACATCACTATTTGGGTTTATTTTTCTTATTCCTCCCCTGTGGGCTTGTTTTTCTGCTGTAAGCCAAACTCCTCCCCCCCTCCTCTCATTCAGGAGGGTTCGGCTAACAGCAGAAAGACAAGCCCACAGGGGAGGAATTAAAAAAAACAAATAGTGATGTTGTCAAGCTGCACACGTCAATCACCCGCTGCACTGATTTACAGGTGGTTACATCCTGGTGGTTGGTTCTCTTTATTCTTCAGGTAATGACATTAAAGCCCTATTTAGCTGGCAGGTGCAGCTGCTCAAAAATTACATTTTAATCCTGGAGAAATGGTGCTGTCCGAGCCAGGGGAGTGATTGTGTCCAACGCTTAATATTTTAGGAGAGCAGCTGTAATCACACCCCGGCACATTGAGTGATGGCTCACTATGTACACACGTGGTGTCACTCAAAGTGACAGGGTGGGATTACAGCCGAAATCCCAGAATACTGAGCGGTGACATCTCAGTCCCCTGGTGACTCGGAGAAGCGCCTTTACACTGTGATTAACAATAGGTTTTCTCTGAGCAACCGCACTTCACGTCAGCTGGCTACATAGGGTCTTAACCACATTTACCTGCAGATAAACCCTATATCCGCCTCTACAGGTAGCGTATTTGATGATGTCAAGTTCCCTTGAATCTATCAAATTTTCACTACAAGAATTTACTTGTATTCACTTTTTGTTCTGTCCAGGTAAACTCCGCACACCAACATGGTTAAGAAAGTTGCTATAATTGGCGCCGGTTGCAGCGGACTACCTTCAATTAAGTGTTGTCTTGAGGAAGGTTTGGAGCCTACATGCTTTGAAAGGAGTGATGATGTCGGAGGACTCTGGAGGTTCAAGGTATTTCACATTCTGTGCTCAGGACAACTTTGTAACCTGTAATGGTACATTTACACACGGCAACAGTTTCCAGGTTTTCCACAGGTAACTTACTGGCTGCAGTGAAATCATGGAGACATAGTTCCATTTGTACACAGCAACAAGATAGAACCATGTCTCCATGATTTCACTGCAGCCAGTAAGTTACCTGTTGAATACCTGGAAACTGTTGCCACGTGTAAATGTACCATAACGTGTAATATGACACATGAAAGCCACTAAAGGTGCAAGCTTATAATATACAGTGGAGGGACATGGCATAGCTGTTTGATATCTATCCTACCTTTTTAGAGCATGTAAAAGACAATGTTAAAAACTCTGTCCGTGTGCTGTTTGTTTTTTCTCTTGCATCCATTAACTTGCATTGGGGAATCTCTGGTCTTATACGCTCCCATACGTGTCATGTTGCAATTTTTTTTCGCTTAGCTTGTTTCTCACTGAGGAAAAACTCACAGATGGGCACTGTTCTATAGTTTAACATTGTTGCAACCCGATTATTTTATTTTTGTTTAATCAGATTGCAGTCGCCGATTATATACAGGTGTGAGCGAAGCCTTTAAGGTATATACACAATGTCATCCGGGGCGACGCCAGCACCCGGGCACATGTCGGGGCCCTGGACAGATGAGGGGGCCCTCTCGTCTGTGAGGGGAACCTGCTCAGACAGATGCCCTCTTTCTCTCTTTCCTGCTCTGCACTGATCTATGTCATTGGTACACAGCAGGAGAGGAAGCTTACCTCTGAACAAAGGCTGCAGGAGCCATGCAGGTGAAGGACCTTTCTGTCATGTGACTGATCACAAAACTGAAATAAAGGCCCTGGAAGATCCTGCAGCTGCTCAACTTCTCTAACCTCTGTGCAGCTCCATGTGGCTCCTCTTTTCTGCTTGGCACCGATTTAAGAAATGCAAGATGTGGTCACGTATAGTATGTGTGTAAATGTAGAACTGTGTTTATCTGTATGTGCATTTAGCAGAGCTATGTATGTGTATCTGTATGCATATGTATTGTCCATGTAGCAAACCTGTGTGTGTCTGTATGTGCATGTAGCAAAGCTATGTGTGTGTATCTTTATGTGCATGTATTGTCCACATAGCATAGCAGTGTGTCTGTATGTACATGTAACAGATCTATGTGTGTGTCTATGTGCATGTATTGTCCATGTAGCCGAACTGTGTGTAGTGTGCATATATTGTCTATGTAACAGAGCTGTGTGTGTTTGTATGTGCATGTAGCAGAGCTGTGTGTATGTAGAGCTGTATGTCTTTATGTGCATGTAGTGTGCATGTAGCAGAGCTGTGTGTATCTACATGTGCATGTGGCAGATCCATGTATGTCTATGGGCATATAGCAGAGCTGTGTTTGTCCAATATATAATTTGCAGAAAGACACTAACAATAGATTTATTATCTCCATATTCTACCCTAGTACATTAAAATGAGTTCTAATAATCCCTCCCTTTTACACCGCCAGGGAAGCTTTACTTAAGAGGAAGAATATTTTTCCTATTTTCTTCAGTCCTCAATCTATATCTAGAGAGTGGCTCAAGGTGCCGACATGCACCAGCTGGAAGGGATTGGGACACAATGTAAAAGGGGCCCACTGAGACCTGGTGCCGACCCTGAATGTCATGGCATTAGTTTAGAAATGAGCACTGCTGACGGGTTCCCTCTAAGCACTTCATAGCTCTTTCACTTAGTGTACTTTGGTGCTTTTGTGGTTTCTATAGATCATGTATGGATTTGCTTATTTGATTAATCCTCACATTCAAAAAATGCATAAATGTGTTTCATTACAGGCAGATAATGAAGAAACCAGAGGCAGCATTTACAGATCTGTTATTATCAATACATCAAAGGAGATGATGTGCTACAGCGATTACCCGATACCCGAAGACTTCCCCAACTACATGCATAACTCTAAAGTCCTGGAATATTTCAAGCAATACATGGATCACTTTCAACTTCGCAAATATATCAAGTTCAAGGTAATACTCAGTATTAATTGCCAAAAATAAATATTAGCCCATCGAAATAATATGGAATATAATAAGAAAACTTGGATGCCTCATAGACATGTCATGTACCCTACTAGATCTACAGTTATCCTCCCTAGACGTTATTCTACTGGAGGAAGCTCTATACCCCTGATGGATACAGACTGAAGAGGGCCCCTGTGCAAGGCCAGGATATGGGCCCTTGTCACCACCAGAGCTATTGTTCTTGTACAGGTGCCTCTTCTGTCTGTGTCCGCCAGTGATTACTCCGACACTTAAAGTGTAACCGCTATTTACAATTTTTATTTAATAATGTAGATTGTAGTGATTATAATAAACTTTCTAATATACTTTACTTCATTAGAAAATTCTGATTGAAAACCATTTAAAAACCTTCCACAAGGTGTCCCCACTACACTGTGTGTGTAGCACACATATGTTCATTATAAGTCAGATCCGTCTTCAGTGAATGCAGGCAGCTGGTGAGAAAACAATGTATCAGATTAGGCTCAGCATACAGCACAGTTGCTAAGCAATGTCACAAGGTCAAAGGAGTGCAAAACCCCTCATCTGTCTCCACACAGCTCACTCACATCTGTTAACCCCTTCTCTTCTGTCACACATCTCACTATCAGCTGCTCTCAGAAGCTGTGGAAATACACACACAGTGCTGGCAGATGCTGACCATACCCACACAGACAGAGAATGCTGTTTTTTGGAAGGGACAGAAAAAATGAGAAAAATCAGTCATATAGCACAAAATAGATTTTGCCCATGAATTGAGAGTGAAAGTGAGAGTGAACTGAAGCAAATTTCTCTACGAAGATATATTTTCATATATCATATTGATTTATGAAATAATTAAAATGACTTTTATGCTTTAATCTTAGCATTGGTTCAAACATAATGCTGTTTACTGTATGTAAACTCATCACCAAAAAATCATGGACATGAAATTAACTTTGCAGACACTCAAAGAGGACCTGTCACCTCCCCCCAAGGATATCAATCTAAACGCAGTACTGAATGCAGCATGTATGCTGCATTCAGGAAAGGGGTCCCCATATGTGTGTGTGTGCTGTGTACCCCTAAATACAGCCTTCTGAAAACGTGTGGTAAAAAGTCAGGAGGGCATTACCAGCTCCAGGATCATCTCCTTCTGGGGGCTATTCCCGCCCCTCCTTCTCTGTTCCTCCCGCCTCCCTCTCCTCGCCACCTCCTTGATGCCTTGTCAGGCATCCTCGCTCTGCGCCTGGTCCATGTATAACACGGAGCAGGGCGGGAACAAGTGCTGACGCCCCGCACTCCTGTCCTGCCTCCCGCCCTGACGTCAGCACTTGTCCCGCCCTGCTCCGTGTTATACATGGAGCAAGGCGGGAACAAGTGCTGACGTCAGGACGGGAGGCGAATCAGGAGCGCGGGGCCGACAGTAGCAACACCTCGCTCTGCGCCTGTGTGAAGATGCACAAGGAGGCAGCAGAGCGAATAGCTGACAAAGGCATCAAGCAGGCGGCGAGGAGGGAGAGGAAGGGGGGGGAGAGATGAGGAGGAGGATCCAACGAGAAGGAAATAGGGGAAAAAGGGAGTGAGAGAACATGCTGCATTCAGTGCTGCATTTAGAATGATATCCTTGGGGGGCGAGGGATGACAGGTCCTCTTTAAAAAAAAAAAAAAAAAAAGTGCCCTGTGTTTTTAGACTGTCATTGAATTCATTCATTGTTGGCAGCCTTGTACAAGAAGTTTCAATATAAATCAAGCTTTTAAAAAGTCAAGGATAATCTCTGCATTTACTACAAAGTGATAATTTTTAGACATTGAGCTGGGGACCTATTTTTCCTTATGGTGACAAAAAAAAATACAAAGTGCCACTTTTGTATAAATGTGTTAGAATTTTCATTTATAGGAATTTGAGTACTTAGACCCCTAGTGTAGCAAGATCGAGAGCACCGGTTCTATGTACTGTATATCAGAACCAGGGGCAAACTACAATAGGTGCAGGGGTTGCAATCGCATCCCAGACCTGGAGCCTAGGGCCCCCAAAAGTCCGCTTTGGGCTATAGAAAAAAGACTAGTGCTATTAAAGATTGCCACACTTGGTGGGGGGGGGCCCGTTGAAACTTTTGCATCGGGGCCCATGAGTTCAAGTTACCCACTGATCAGAAGGTTGTTAAAGTTTACCTAAATGATAATTTATTGTTTTCTTTTATAAGACCTCTGTTGCAGTGCTAAGCAGCGTCCAGACTTTGCAACTACTGGACAGTGGGACGTCACAACAGAACATGAAGGAAAACAGGAGACACAGGTCTTTGATGCCGTCCTCGTGTGTATTGGTCATAATTGCTCTCCAAATCTACCACTTCATGCTTTTCCAGGTACTACCAAAGAGTCAAACCAAAAATATTGTCCTCCATGTGAAAATGTTAATAATGTCAGTTTAAAGGGAATCGGTCAGCTTGACTTAGCCACCTACTGTACCACTACCTGTCCCTGCACCTTGCTAGCACATCCCTAACCATTCCACTCTGAGCTAGAACTGCACTCTAGAGCTAGTGAAAACTTATATAATAACTTACATCCAGGCTACGCCGTAGACCTGAATGGTCGGTCTCCAGGTCTTCATTCTCCTTCCCCCCCCTTGCAGACTCTTAGCACGCCCTGCTGGGTGTCCTCATTCCTTCTCCTGTTCATCCTCTTTTGATGCGCTGCCGTTGTTATGTCACAGCGTTCAGGTGTATGGGCCATACGGGCCGACTCCGGCGCATATTGAAGCCGGGCCGTACACCTGATGAGCCCCCACAATGCACCGGACTGGAACTGACATCCGGCTGCCCGTCATACTATATATGTAGGAGGCGGGAATTTCAAGAAAGAGGATGAACAGGAGAAGGAATGATGATGCCCAGTGGGGCGTGATAAGAGCCTGCGAGAGGGGGGAGAATGAAGGCTCTGAGACCGTCCATCTCAGTCTACGCCATAGACTGGAGCTCTCGTTACAATAGGAAAATGTAAGTTCTTAAATCTTTTTCTAAAGCTTTTTATTGCAGTTGTATGTGAGAGAGGGATGGTTAGGGATGAGCTAGCCCCCACAATGCACCGGACTGGAACTGACATCCGGCTGCCCGTCATACTATATATGTAGGAGGCGGGAATTTCAAGAAAGAGGATGAACAGGAGAAGGAATGATGATGCCCAGTGGGGCGTGATAAGAGCCTGCGAGAGGGGGGAGAATGAAGGCTCTGAGACCGTCCATCTCAGTCTACGCCATAGACTGGAGCTCTCGTTACAATAGGAAAATGTAAGTTCTTAAATCTTTTTCTAAAGCTTTTTATTGCAGTTGTATGTGAGAGAGGGATGGTTAGGGATGAGCTAGCAAGGTGCAGGGTCAGGTAGTGGTAGAATAGGGGGCTAAAATGAGCTGAGAGATTCATAATGCTTGCAGGCAGGGCCATAATGATTGTGGTTGCATAAGGTACAACCGGGCATGTGCGGGAGTTGAGCCCACGGAGGCCAATTTCCCTTGGATTTGCATCCCTGTATGTAAGGCACCTCCAGGCTGTGGGGTACTCAGGAACCGGATTGCTGCTGCTGTCGTTGGGGAGTCACGGGGGTTGTGACCCGATCCTGTGGACTGGGCATCATTTGAATAAAGGGATATGTACAGGGGAGGTTGTCGTGACGCCACCCTTAGTATGTGGTCAGGGTGACCACCGCTGCCGTATTCCTGCGGGATGGTGATGAGGGTCAGCGTAGATGGTAAACCCTCCACGGGTAGGGATGGGTGTCCCTGGGACAGGTGTAGTAGGGGCTTCATACTCTGGATACTGCATCAGCTCTTTTCCTGCAGCTTCTCCAGCCAGCACGCAGGGAAAGCAAGGCAGCTCCGCAGTTGGACGTTCTGCTGCAGTTTGCAATAATAAACAGTCTCAGGCACTTTTGAGGTTACTGGGTACTTTACTTTTCAAGTTCTTAGCAGATGGGTTACAGTTCACAGTTCTCAGTCTTAGTTCTTAGTCTATCTGGGACCCGGGTGCCACTACAGCTCAGACGGTTCCTCTCTGCATTGCTTCCCTCAATTACCTTTCAGGCCCTGCTTGTCTCTCTCTCTCTGTCCTCGCTCACGGGTTTGGTCTGGCTTTCACAGGCTCCTTAGTGATGCGTCCCTCTGCTTTAGGGTCACTAGCCCTAGTACGATAGCTGTGTTCCTACTCCGTGGCGGTAGGTAGGTCGCGGGCCATAAAGTTCCCGCACCACGCCGGTGTGTCTTGTGATTAGGGTCTTAGAGTCTTCCCGGTCACCTCTACAGAGCCGGTTCTCTGGCTGTCCTGGCCTAGTGACCCAGGTGTGATTTGGGCTCACCAGGCTCCTTCTGTCTCTCCACTTCTACTGTCAGGTGTATCGGCTTGGGAATCGGTCCCTTTCACCCTCCAGGGCAAGCTCCCTCCTGGGCAATCTACCTCCAGGGTATCTGGGAGATTCACTGCCTCTCTGCCTCATGGGCAATTCTCCTCCAGGGCTCCTCGATCGATTGTCCCGCCCAACTCAGTGTTCTCGTGTTTTACTACAGTTCCTCCACCCACTTGTCCATGGCTCTAGCTCTCTCTCCACCCATACTTCTCTAAACTCCCGCCACCCCTTGCCCTACATAGTCAGTGGCTCCAGGTCGGAGTGTGTCGGTGTGTGGGCGTGTTTTGAGTCAACCGTCTTACCTCATCTGGCTGCAGTTCACCCTGTGGCCACCCTGGTCGCAGGGGCGTCACATATGCACATACAGATGAAATGTACTGTGGTGCAGAGACCCACAAGCTCCCTGTGTTACAATACTGTACTTGCTGCTGGCCAATCAGAAGCTGATAGCAGACATTGGCTTGCTGGTGATGGGTGGCTCATGGCAGTGCCGTCATCCACTGCCCAAGTCTACACAATGAAGTCAACTGCAGAACAGAAAGGGCCCAAAATTGGGGGCATTGTACCAGGATGGGGGATATTATACCTGGATGGTTGCAATTATATCAGGATGGGGAACATTGTGATAGGTGAAATTACTGGTAAGACCTAGGAATGGAGACATCATTATTGGAATAGGTCCAGGATGGGGGGAAATTATTGTGAGATATTTAGAAAAATCACATCGGGGGATGAGTAACAAATTGACGTGTTTCGGTGACAGCCTTAGTCTTAAACATTCCGACTAAGGCTGTTGCTGAAACGCATCATCTTATTATTCATCTCCCTGATGTGATTTTTCTAAATACCTCAAATAAAGCAAGAAAGAATTTTAATAGATGATAAATACTATTTTTTACGTATGAGAAAAGGCGCTAATGTCTGAGTGAGCCCTGATGCTTTTTAAACAAGTAATGATGGAACCTTTTTGATAAATTGTGCAACAAAAATATGTATGTGTCCTCTGCATTTCTAGTATGTTAATTCAATCTCCTTTGTAATTAACCCTTTCAGAATTTACATATTTTTTATTTTATACAAGTCGGATACAAAACCAATTTTGTATTTAATGTCATATCTTTGTTTAATTAAAGCTCAGAATATTTTTTTATCATATTTAAGCTTAGAAATGTCAAACGGAACTGCTTTATAAATATTCACTTCCACACTTTATACAATGCTTTTATGTAGCAAGATGTGTTTTTTTGTTAAATAATGACACCTCGCTAAATATTCTAACCTAATGAAAATGAATGAAAAATTAATTTTTAATTGATAATATTTGAATACTGAGGCATTAATGTTATAGAGATGACACCTTTAATTACATTTTGGCTGAAAAACTTCCTTCTGATCTCCTGAAATGCCATCTTTTAACTTTCAGGGTTAAAATTAATAGTGTATTTAAAGTTTAACCGCCTTTTAGATTTTTATTTAATGATCATGTAGAGCAAGAGATTTTAATAAACTTACAAATATACTTCATAAGTGAAATCTGGAAGAAAACCTTTCAAAAACCTTTCAGAAGATGTCCCCACTAGACTGTTTGTATATCTGACATATGCTCGTTGTCAGGGAGATCCGTCTTCAGCTCCACACACTGAGTACAGCCATGTAAGGGGTTGAGGGCAGGGCCTATGCAGTGTTAAGGAGGGAGAAAGAAAGGGGAAATTCTGCCACTCACCAGCTCACACATATGATTCCGAGGCACACGGAATAGTGGCTGGCCTCCGCTCGTTTATAAAGAAAAGAAGGAAATCCAGTGCCACTTGTCCACTTCCTTTCGTATACAGCTGATTAGAGACTCCGATTACCGTAGGCAGGGACAGTGCTGAGCTCAGACTGTCAGCACCCAGCTCCTGTGATCTTATCTGACATCTCTTGATTCACATCGCTCTGCTCTG
Organism: Allobates femoralis; assembly: GCA_033576535.1. NCBI lineage: Eukaryota > Metazoa > Chordata > Amphibia > Anura > Aromobatidae > Allobates > Allobates femoralis. The sequence continues at coordinate 128,962,414 of JARQOC010000007.1, forward strand.
TGCAATCAGCTGATGGCCTCCACACAGCTCCTCAGCTGATTGATCAGCAATAGCAAAGAAAGATGCCAGCAGCGGATCTTGATGATTTGTGTCCCCAAGTGCATTCAGTGTTGCAGAACATTCCTCCATTGGTATTGTATATGTGTATAGAGGTGCTCGTACTTAATACAGACTAAATCGAGATTTTTTCACCATTTCGCCTGTTTATTTTACTCGCTTATCTGGGGCTATTAATTCCACAGTATTTTATAGATCTCTTCACATCATTATCTTGTATATCAATCCTGTGATTTTCAGAACTGCACTTTTCTTTCATGCTGTTGCAGTTTCAATGATGAGTAATATAATGTGAAGAAGACCCCATCACTCATACTTTACTCTTTTTTCAGGAATTGAAAATTTCAAGGGCCAGTACTTTCATAGTCGTGACTACAAATCACCTGAGGCTTTTAAAGACAAAAGAGTCATTGTGGTCGGTATTGGAAACACTGGAGTTGATCTGGCTGTGGAACTCAGTGCTGTGACTAAACAGGTAAAAATGTGTGTAAAACAGTGCTTTGGTCACCAACCCCTGGCTCAGCAGCCTTGTGTTACATGCGGAGGAGGGAAGGGTTACTGACATCTGAGTAGCTACAGGAAGAGAGGAAACAGCATTCTAATAAAGGCAAACCTATTGCACAGCAACACAGTAAAACAACACAATGGAATATAACACCGTATGACTCCCAAGTCGTGGGACATGAGAAGATCTACAGACCAAGTCATTTTCATTCTTGATGCTTAAACACATTCAGAAGCGGTAGTCACCAACATAACAGCTGCGGTGCTCTATGGAAATCGTATAGCATTCCCATTTGAATAGGATTGCTTAGTAAAAGTGGATGTATGTCGGTCTCGAGGCCTGGGGTACTCAACTTGCTTGGCCAGGGGTTTAATGTTCATGATGGTGATGCCCAGCAGCCATGGCCCTAACCGCACATGGAAAAAGGGGGAAAGTACTTACAGGGGAGAATAAAGTTTATAAAGTTCGTGACACCAGCTGAGGTGTCTGGCCAGGGATGGCCGGTGCTGCATGTGGTCACTCCCAGGGAATAGATGTTGTTGCAGCTAGGTGTGATATTCTCCTTAGCTAAGCAGGCCCCTGGGGTGTATAGGGTGGTATAGAGGGTGATGGGGGTTGTAGCGAGGAGAGGTGCAGGGAGGTCGCAGGATGGAGGCAAGGAGACAGTCTTTTTATTTTTTACCTTTTTACTTTGCAGTTCATTGGCAAGTCCAGAGTACTGGTTGGTCTGATCAGACTGAGGAGAACTAGGGACTGCTAAGGTGGATGGGTATATGGTCTACCAGCTGACTTTTTCTTGGGATGAGGTTGTAGGTGCCTGTAGCTTTCCTGTGTTCCTCTTTGCTCCCTCGTAGCTGACATCCAGGCAGGCAGGCAACATAGACTCTATGAGCAGCTGGACCCACACCAGCTCTCTAGTCCTCTGGTAGTTGCTGTGCCCCTGGATGGTCCCACAGTGTGGCTACTGAACCTGAAGCCCAGTAGCCTCCTGGCACCCCTCCTACAGCTTTGAGCTGCTGCTCGGCCTGAAAGCCGACGGCAGACTTCTGCTCTTTCTTACTGTTTTTCACTAAGTGACTCCTGTTACCGCCCCTCCCTGCTCCTCACTACTACTAATCCCTCCCTACAACTAATGTCTGTCATAGCCTAAAACAGCTCTTCTTGTGCCCAGTCCTCTGATCAGAGTTCAGGCAGTGTGTGTGTGTGTGCTTCGGGAGTCTAGCATAGGATTCCTCTATTATCCACAGGTGTGGCATTACTACCGATGACCTTAAATACCAATGTGGTGCCCAGACCAGTATGCAAACACTTTGGATCGTCATGTGTGCTATCAATAAATCACGCGGTTTATCATGTTGGTGGCTTCTACAGCTGTATAATAATTTTTGTAATGGATACATAAGTACTCAAATCATAAAAACTGAAATCTATTTATCCCGGCTCTTATTAATTTTTCATCTTTCAGGTTTTTCTCAGCACCAGGAGAGGATCGTGGCTCTTAAATCGTGTTTTTGATAACGGATTTCCATTGGACATTGTCCTTTTCAACCGCTTCTATGCAATATTTGCAGATGTCTTCCCATCTCTAGCTAACAGCTTCATGGAATATAAAGTCAACTCCAGAGTCAACCATGAAAACTTTGGTCTAAAACCCAAACACAGGTTAATGCTATTTTGTTATTTAATCTTTTGTTGTAAGCATACAGTCATGGCTGAAAGTGTTGGCACCCTTGAAAGTGTTTAAGATAATAAAGTAATTCTCCCTGTAAAATTATTGCAATTAAACATTTTGTTATACATGTTTATTTTCTTGGTGTGTATTGGAACAACACAAAAATAAATCCCTCCCCTCTGTCGACGAGTGTCAGAGCCGACGTCATGCTGATTGACAGTTGACTTCGCCAATCAAGTATCGAGGAGACAGCTGTCAATCAGAGTGTCGTTGGCTGTCCTGCCCCTTCCACAGAGCAGAGTGGAAAATCTGCTCTGCTCTGTGTTTACCCCGCCATGCTTTCCCTGGCAGGAGCAGTCTGTGACCACTCTATGTTGGGGTGAACGGAGACGACTGGTGCCAGGCACAACAGGCAGGTAGGTGCAGCTACCTGCTTGTTAGTGCTTGAGCACATTTTTATTTTTTATATATATCACAATAACCCCTTTAAGAGGAAGGAATACTTGAGAGAAGACCTCCTGGGCCGTGACACTTAACTCCCCTGGAGGACCAACCGGCGTTTGAACTTCTATACAGAGATAGACTTGGAGCAGCCCCAGAGGGTCTAAATGCCACAACTACCAGGACCAAAGGGGTGACTCGTAAGGAATAGAGTATCTAAGTAGAAGTGACTGCTTGCCATACAGCCACAGAGGGTGTCAGGAACCAGAGACGGGAGTGAGGAGTAGATTGACTGACTGACTGACTGACTGATACAGGCCGTAGCGGAGGCGTGGACGCTCTGTGTAGTCTATGGTATGCAGATCAGGTCTGTAGTGGAGACCTGGTCGCTCATTGTAGTCCATAGTAGGCCAGTATAGCCCAAAGCGGAGGTCTGAGGACACACACCAATAAGTAAGAAAGCAACAGAAGGTTTAAAGAGCAAAACACAGTTGCAAGGCACCTGGATAGGGGACCTCAACACAACAACATTCCAAAGAATGTAACACGTTGCCCAGGCACTTCCCCTGAAGGGAGAATGCCTTAATATACACAGAACCTCACAATAATAGGGCCTAGAGGTACTTCCAGGAATATAGTTCAGATTCCACAGCTATTCAGGATTTTATAGCAGAGTATGTTTTGTTAGCCCATAATTTATTTTTAATTTAATGGCCATTTTTATTTGCAGAAAAGGGGTGCTTCTATGGGGGTATGATTCCCTTCATATCTAACCTACCGTATATGCTCGAGTATAAGCCGAGTTTTTCAGCACACTTTTTGTGCTGAAAAGTGCCCCCCTCAGCGTATACTTCAGTCAGTGTCATATCAGCGGGGGGGAAGGGTGGTGACCAGGGCTGGATTAGGCACGAGGAGGCTGCAAAAAGAGCAAGAGGTCACGTGGGCCCGCTCATTAGTGTAATGTATTATGCACTGTATACCCCTGCCCATCAGTGGCTGGGGGAGCGGTGCATATTACATTACTCTGTCCCCTCCATCACAGTTTATGGCCCTCATGCTGGCGCTCATTATAAAATATTAAACCATTGAACCCATCCAACACTTCTCTGCAGGCACTGTGCTTTCTCCCTCCGGCCTTCCTGCTTCTAATCATGTCGCCGAGGCTCACAGCGATGATGTCACTGTGGCGCCGAATACATGATTTTAGAAGCAGGAAGACTGGAGGGAGGATGCACGGTGCATGAAAAGAAGCGTCGGATGGGTGAGTTCAATAGTTTATTATTTTATAGTGAGCGCCAGCATGGGGGCCATAAACTGTGAAGAAGGGTGTGTACAATTATGGGGGGCTATATACCTGTGATGGGGGGCTATATACAGTAATGGGGCTATAAACCAGTAATGGGGCTATATACCAGTGAATGTTGCCTATATACAATAATGGGGCTATAAACCAGTGACGGGGGGACTATATACAGCAATGGAGCTATAAACCAGTGATGGAGCTATGTACCAGCGATGGGCATATATACTGTGATGAGGGCTATATACAGTCACGTTTGCTATACACGTGTGATGGAGGGGCTATATAACAGTAATGAGGGGCAATATACCAAGATGGCGGTCTGCTCTGCTGCATTTCCCACCCTAGGCTTATAATTGAGTCAATAGGTTTCCCCGGGTTTTAGGGTAAAATTAGGGCCCTCGGCTTATACTGAGGTTGGCTTATACTCGAGTATATACGGGGTATTTGTTGGAATGGGAGGAACATTACATTTGCAGAGCATCAGCGTGGCTTTGTACTGTAAGGGCGACCGGACACAGTAGTGTTGAGGTGCTCCTAAGGGGCAAAGTAAAGTAAGGAAAATATAGAATCAATTAAAAAATAAATATGAAAAAGTTAAAAGTATCCCCCTTTTGCGTCATTGGAAATAAAACTATTAAAAAAATGCATATTTGGTATCACAAAGTTCAGAAATGCCCGATCTATCAAACTATAAAATCAATTCTGATCGGTAAACTACGTAATGTGAAAATGACAAAATTATGTTCTTTTGGTCACCACAACATTGCATTAAAGTGCAACAACAGGCGACATCCTTAATCATCCCTGTCTGACCTTATACTGTACAGTAACAACTGAGAAAAATCATTTTATAACTTACATGTTGGTATGATAATAATAATTCCTATATAACTGATTACCAATTCAATGGCCCTCCAAACATCACCACTTCCTAAACAAAACCCAGCAGTCAGGCCAATTTACAACCACCAATAGTAAATTTTATTAGATCGACACAAGATAAAAACAGAGAGTACTAAGGCCCGGCTTCACACCATGGCCAGATCCGATCCGGGGCTGTCAGCGGTGAACCTGACAGCCCCGGACCAGATCTGGACGCAGAACCAGAGGGCAAATATGCCCTCCGGTCCGATGTGCAGCCGGATTCCTCTAATAGCAGCCGCAGCTGCTCATTTTTCAAGATTGTGGCTAGCAGGGAGCTAGCCGCGGTCCTGAAATTACAGCAGCGTGAAGCCGCTGGTGTCCGGTTGCCGGATCCTCGCGGATCCTCCCAGATCAGGGCAATCCGGCCCATAGACTTCAATGTTAGGGAGTGCCGGATTGCCCCGGATCCGGGAGAATCCTATTTGGGGAGATTTTTCTCATCGAACACAAAAATGCTGCGTCCAGTTGCATCTTGTAAATAATTTGTTACATCTACAAATATCTATTTCTGTCGTTGCTTTTCAACCCTACAGGATGCTGAGCCAACATCCGACAATCAGTGACGATCTCCCCAATCGCATCATCTCGGGTAAAGTGCTCATGAAGACCAACATTAAACGGTTTCATGAGAGGGATGTTGAATTCGAAGATGGGAGCATTGAGAAAGACATAGATGTTGTCATTTTTGCCACAGGATACAAAGCATATTTTACTTTTTTTGATCATTCAGTCATAAAGGTGGAGAAAAACCAAACCCACTTGTATAAAATGATTTTTCCACCACATATGGAAAAGCCAACGGTAGCCTTCATTGGCAACGTACAACCAGTTGGGGCTATAGCACCCGTTTCTGAGATTCAGGCTCGCTGGGCAACCAGAGTCATTAAGGGTAATACCTTTTTTGAGTTATTTGATAATACTAATCTATGGCTATATGGTATATTGAGTTTATTACAGTAATATTTTGAATTGTTTTCGTAGGTGAATGTAAGTTGCCACCAATGAGTGATATGAAGGCTGAAATCATGAGGCGAAGAGAGGACATGCAGAAAAGGTTGGCATCCTGTAGAATCACTATAGGTTATACTTAAAGTGTAAATGTCATTTCATTGAAAAAAACAAACAAAAAACAGTACTGCACTGGTTGGTAATGATGGTGTCACACCACCACAGGCGGAGCTGACTAGTGGACCCACCAGACCACAGAGATACCATTGAGGCTGATACCAGAAACGAGCCGGACAAGAGAGTCAGATAATGAACAGGGTTTATTTGATACAATAAAGGATAGATCCCCAAGGGAAGTCCAGAGGGCCAAAGCACCGGGGTCCCCCTAAGGGAGCACAAGAAGGGTTACCCCTATACAGGGATTCAAGAAGTGGAAGTGGTGTCTACACCTCCTTGAAGCACAATCAGAGAAGGCCAATGAACCAGTCAAACCTGTGGGTCCAACCCAAGACGGAACAGGACACGGAAACCAGGGAACCGGAGGAGAAGGCAGGGATGGAGCTTTGTGGAGTCGACGAGGTCTGGAAGGTAGCCAGGGACCAGCAAGAGTGGTATGGGTCTGCGGGTGAACAGACAGGAGGGATCCGGCACTGAAATCAAGAGAAAGCACGTTAGGATCTCAGAGGACACAGGAAACCGCATATGCTGCTAGGGACTTGAGCTAGCAACTTAGACTAACTACAAAGTTGCCCAGGCACCTCCCATAGGACGTGGGAGCCATAAATACCCACCAGCCTCTCAGTGATTGGCTAAGAGGTGGTATCAGAAAAAGGCTGTACTGGCCCTTTAAATTTGCAAAGAGTGGCGCGACCCTATACATTTTTTACAACATTAAAAACATGCATTTAGCAGAGAGAGGGAAAGTTATTATGGTAATAGGAAGCTGCAGGGACATGTATTGATAGGATAGGTGGCTTTTCAGAGGTGACAAGTTCCCTTTAACGAGCGGCACTGGAAGCAGCAGAAAGCGCGTGGAGACTGGTAATGCTATTCTAGCATCTGTCTATCCTATCATCTAATCTATCTATCTATCTATCTATCTATCTATCTATCTATCTATCTATCTATCTATCTATCTATCTATCTATCTATCTATCTATTCTATCATCTATCCATCCTATCATCTATCTGTCCTATCATCTATCGCAATGCAATATAGCACAAATGCAGATATGTACAAATCTGTAGCATAATATATTTTGTTTTGTTTTCTAACTGGACATTGAATGCTGCACTCTCATGTGTATTTCCACAAATGCATAGTTTTCTATTTTTGCATGTGCTAGTATGTGTTTGTTGAATGGAGGTCTATGGATGCAGTAACATGTGTTACATTGTGTTTGTGCTGCTGTCAAATGGATCCATTAAATGGACATCACAGACACAATGTGAACCTTGCCTAAGGTGACCAAGTGCTATAAGGGCACCTTTACATGCCGCAACCGTGGCGATAATTATTGACGGCGATATGTCGCCCTGGAATTATCACCGCCAGATTGCCTCCCAATTGCGGCGTGTAATTTGGTTGTTTGGCGGCGATATGTTGCCTCGCCACGGTCGCCTGATTTCAGAGCAGTGCTTGAAATCGGAACCAGGCAACATTTGGTTTTTCGCCGCCAAATTCCCAAATTACATGCCGCAATTGTGAGGCAATCTGGCGGCGATAACTCCAGGGCGACATATCGCCCTCAGAATTTATGGCCACGGTTGCGGCATGTAAAGGTACCCTAAGAAATAAGGGAGCCTGCCCAATGCACCCAACTCTTGAGAAAGCCATTTAGCCTGTCCCATGCATATCGCCACAAGACAACCTTACTTCTTATAACACTTGGTCACCTTCCCATATAACTGCTGCTAGTCTGATTCAGTCTCAGCCATTAACTCTACCCCTTCTGGACTAAACACTTGTAAACCATCAAACACATTTAAAACAAGACATTACATAGAAAACTTCACATTGTCTTCAAGGAGGTGTGGGCAGCAGTCCCACTTCTTGAAACAGTGATGATATATTGCGGAAAAGGCAGACAGCAGAGGATTGATTAGATAGTTAGGAGGTTAAAGTGCACCGAAGTCACGCGCCTGCGCAGTGAAGTCACTGTCTATTCAATAGGACACACTGAGGCACCACTGCGCAGGCGCGAGAATTGGAATTGTGTGGATGACATCGCTATGTTATTCGCTTGCACACAGTCAGGGGAGGGCGGTGTTGGCATGTAGCGGGGCAGCGCTGACCGCAATCTGCAGACCCCCATATGACCCTTAAAAAAAAATTGGTATATGGCGCGGAACAGAATAAAACTCTATTTCTAAGGTTCAGGGGGACGTCTGGGGATATAACGGGGTTACAGGAACCCCAATTACATCATGTTAAAGGAGGTGGGCAGGGTTTACAACCCCCAAAACTGGTGACAGGTGACCTTTAAGACAATTTGATCTGGTATCGGCATCAAGTTAGCAGCTGTAAAAGCTGGACGTTTTTGTCAAACCAAATGATCTGATCTGTTGCCCCTCTCCCTCCTATTTTATGTGTACTTTCATCTATACAGGTAAAAATTGCATAGTTCTACCATCAGTGATCTGCTGTCTTTCTACAGGTATGTTGAAAGTGAGCGTCACACCATCCAAGTGGACTATGTGAATTATATGGATGAAATGGCGGTAGAGATCGGCTGCAAGCCAAATCTGAAGAATCTGTTCCTGTCGGACCCTAAGCTGGCCTGGGAGCTGTTCTTCGGGCCGTGCACCCCGTACCAGTATCGCCTGAGCGGCCCAGGGAAATGGAAAGACGCCAGAAAAACCATATTAACCCAGTATGAACGTATCGTGAAGCCAATGAAGACGCGCAGCATGAGCGGCGGATGTTCCTGCGCAGCTTTTAGCTTTCTTTATAAGCTTTTTGGCATTTTGGTTCTTTTTGCTGCTATATATATTTCCCTGTAGTTGGATGACCTGTACATGATCTAATGCTAGATTCACTCTTAATGGAGCATTCAATTCTGAGATGGTGTGAAGACAAGAACTACTGATACAATCTACAAATAATTACAGGAACATTCACCACTAACAAATCAATGCTTTCCTATGTATAATAAAAAATCGTTTTCAAGACCTTTGCCTGTAATCATTCAATAGAAATCTTAAGGCTTTGGTTAAACGACCATAGATTCTCTCATGCAAGAAAATCAGATCTATTATGCAAATGACACTGATTAAACTCTAACCAAAGTGTGATCCGAGTGTCAGAATAGTGTGATCCAATTCTGTCGCATGAGAAAATCATAACGCACTATGAGAAGATATGGAATAAAACTTCCGAGTGCAATCCAATGATTTCCATGCACCCACAGACTTGAGTAAATGTTCGCCGTCCGGTTTGTGCTGCCACTCGCCGCATGCTGATTATTATTATTACTTATATAGCACCATTAGATTCCATGGCGCTTTACATATGGAAAGGGCAGACGAGGTCAAGTACAATTAATGTGGACAATCAAGTCATACAGGTACAGGAGGGGAGAGGGATCACGGTCTACGAGGGATGGGTGGGGATACAGCAGGAGGGGGAGTGATGATCGTGGGGCGGTGTGTTGGACTGGGACTCATAGGTGGTTGTAGGCTTGTCAGAAGAGGTGGGTCTTCAGGTTCCTTTTGAAGGTTCCCAGGGTAGGTGAGTGTCTGATGTGTTGGGGCAGAGAGTTCCAGAGTACAGCAGATGTACGGAAGAAGTCTTGTATGCGGTTGTGAGAAGTGGAGATGAGAGAGTAGTGGAGAAGGCGCTCTTGGGAGGATCGCAGGTTGTGTGAGGGCAGGTATCTCGAGACCGTGTCAGAGATGTATTGAGGGGACAGGTTGTGGATGGCTTTGTATGTCATGGTTAGGGTTTTAAACCAGGATCTCTGAGAAGGGGGGAGGCTTGGCAGAGGAGGGGAGACGGGGGAGTAGCGGAAAGACAGATGGATGAGTCGTGCAGCGGAGTTTAGGATACATTGGAGAGGTGCAAGGGAGGTATTGGGGAGGCCGGTGAGCAGGAGGTTGCAGTAGTCAATTCGGAAGATGATGAGAGCATGAATAAGTGTTTTAGCAGTGTCTTGGTCAAGGAAAGTGTTAATCCGGGAGATGTTTTTGAGCTGGAGTCGGCAGGAGGTGGCGAGGGCCTGGATGTGGGGCTTGAAGGAGAGGGAAGAGTCGAGGATTACCCTGGGGCACTTGGCGTGGGGGACTGGGAATAGTGAGTGCTGATTGGCACTGTAATGAGGGCCGTCTTATAAAACACTGGATAGAACTTGTCCGAGTTATACGCTCATGAAAGCGAGCCCTTAGGGTTACTCGCACAAGCACTTCCACGGAAAACGGTTCTTCAAAAAAAGGAGCATCTGATCGCTAAATTTGGAAATGCATTGACATAGCTGGGATGCCAAACGTCACTGCATTTCAATGAAATTACGGATCCTCAAAAAATGCAGCAAATACTCAACATGTGAATGTAGCCTCAGACAGTTTCTCTTTCTCTTGCGTTCCCCAATCTGTCCAAGGATCTTAGTCTTTTCGTACGGTGATTTGAAGTGTTAGGGAGGTCTGACTCCCTGGTTCAAGAGTTTTAGCAGATTGTTGCACATCTGTCCCCAAAGCGATGAATTGTTCTTTCAATTCCTGTAGTTCTGTGTGTGGAAGGAGTTTGGATGCTAGTTCTTGGTGATTGGCACCTCTCCTCTGTCCTTCATCCTCAACTCTGATATAAACTGTGTTAATTCCTGAAGGAATGTCCCCATGACGTCCTCATCTTCTCTCTCCTAACTCATCCTTCTGTTTGTTAATAGCTGTTAAGAGATGTCTGTGATGGTGCAGCAGTCAGGGGGCCAAGATACTAGACTCTCCAGGGCGAGAACAAATAAAGGACCACACATGGATGTCATACTGTGATGGTGCTGTCACACAGCACGATCTGGCCTGCGATGTCGGAAGCGATGCGCGGGTGCACGCTCGCTTCCGAAATCGCAGGCCAGCTGTCACACGGCAGGACATTGCCGGTGACGCCGCAGCGATGCGGGCGGAGCCATCGCTTGCTGGGCTGGGATCAACTCAGATAGCGATCCGCAGCAATGCTGCGGTATAGGGTGGATCGCCGTCAACATCGCTATGGCGGTGTCAGACGGCGCGATCCAGCCTAATCGCTGGTCGCAGGTTGACAGGTTTACGGTGCTCCTCGTAAACCTGTCAACCTGCGACCAGCGATAATTCGCGGTCGCGCTGTTACACAGCACGACGTCGCTAGCGACATCGCTGATGCGTCACTTTTTCGGCGATGTCGCTAGCGACGTCGCCGGGTCTGACAGCACCATGAGAGTGCAAACTACTCCATAGCACATTAACAAAGAAAGAGGAAATGAGGGTATATATGCCCATACTTGTAAAAACACCGCCGAGGAGGTCCACACAAGTGTTCTATGCAATAATAAATTGTTTTATTGATTACACAAGGACTCATTTACAGCGGTGCACAATAGTAGAGGACGTAACAAGGATAAAGGAGTTACAGGGAGGGACAGATGACACAACCTACAGGGAGAAAGTAGTTATACACCACAGGGTTGCCTATGTTATCCTGTCTGTGATAAAGTGCTAGTGTCATTTCAGAGGTGAGAATAGTGCAATATATTGAGGGACCAGCCCTTCTAGTAGTTATCTCATCTACTGAGTAAGGTACAGTAGTCATACACAAACAAACATTATCCAGGCTTACCCATTTGGGTCAGAGGTCTCTCCCTTCAGGGGGAAGTCAGATACACGAAACACGTGTCGGGGCCGCCTGACATATATCTATAAGGGAGACACCTCTGACCCAAATGGGTAAGCCTGGATAATGTTCGTATGTGCATGACTACTGTACCTTACTCAGTAGATGAGATAACTACTAGCAGGGCTGGGCCCTCAATATATTGCACTATTCTCACCTCTGAAATGGCACTAGCACTTTATCACAGACAGGATAACATAGGCAACCCTGGTGTGTAACTCCTCTCTCCCTGTAGGTAGTGTCATCTTTCCCTCCCTGTAACTCCTTTATCCTTGTTACGTCCTCTACTATCGTGCACCACTGTAAATGAGTCCTTGTGTAGATAATAAAACAATTTATTATTGCATAGAACACTTGTGTGGACCTCAGTGGTGCTTTTACAAGTATGGGCATATATACCCTCATTTCCTCTTTCTTTGGTAATAGACTCTCCAGGGGTTATCAGTTCAGGGATATCATGGTGGCAGTCCCCAGAGGCAGTGGCTGCGACCGGATGTTGTTAAGGGGGATATTCACAGAGGATAAAGTTAGTTTGTTGTGACGCCAACGGGAGTTCTTGTAATAATTGTTGTGCACACCTATAACATAAAAGGATATATATTTAATTAACAAATCAAGACAGCGATGCTGTAGTTACAAATGGGTGGTGAAATGTGGACATCACTTTGATGTCACTTCTGCCTTTGCAACAACTAGATTGCTACAGCAACCATTTTTTCCGGTGACCCGGCGCCATTGATGGGCGAACCTTAAAATGTCATACTGACATCACTTCCACCACAATGTAATATCCAGGTGACAATCGCTTCCCCGGCAACCTCTGCACACTGAATAAGCTCGCCTTCCGGGGCAGGACATAAGTATAAAACACTTCCGGCACGCGACCACACTGAGCATCGCTCGCACCTGCACTTTAATCAGTTTATTAACTGGATATAAAAGGCAGCGGGCATACAATGACTAATTCCCCTGAAGAAGCTGCCACCGGCAGCAAAACCCGTGGGGCCCCCGGACACCCAGGTTGCAGCAACAATAGGCATGACTGTGGATGGATGTGGTGTGTGCAATTTCACTTAGGATCAACTTCCTTTCTTATAAAATTCCATTGATCAATATTGAATCTTACTAATGGGTTCCTGTCTGGGCCCATTGATAGAAATTGCTCACTATATATCAAAGTGATTTACTGAGGGTTGGCCTGGTGAATCTCATATATTTTGTGGATCATGGAGTGGTAACCACCAAGTTCCTCCTTTGCTTGTCTACATTGATGTTTATATCTATGTAAATTTCGTACTCATTTGCTGTTATGATTTAATTGTACACACTATCTGCAAACTGGTGTCATGGTACCTACTCCTTGTTGGTTTTAATTGTTTTTAGATGGTTGGTCCTTGCTGTCTTGAATTGATAATATAATATATATTATTTTATTTTAACTGTGTGCACAACAATTATTGCATGGTCTTCTTTTCTTACTATGGTCTAACTTTTTCCCATGCATGTCTTTGCACCCTACAATACCCCGTAGTGCATTCCCCTTCAAATCTCTATAAAGGCCAACTGGAGTCCCGGTCTGTAGGTGTCCAGGGGCTGCTGTGAGGAATCTCCAAGGGATGATGGTAGGGCAGCCAGGTGTTGGGTCGTTTCCAGTTAGGGCTGGGGTTCCTTGAGAGGTGTAGAATGTAGATGTGGTGAAGATAGTAGTAGTGCAGGGTGACGGCTCTGCAAATGAGTGAAGGATCAAACAGACACAGTTAATGCAGTTCTTACCCTTTACTGTAGTTCAGTGCAGTTACAGCACAGCCAGAGTGCAGAGTCCAATAAGATTGCATGGCCTGGCCAGCCCAGAAGTATTTAGGGATCACTTTGCCAAAACACAGGAATGTTGGCCTCCTTTGCTGCGTTCCCTTTTCCTGACACTTACTACCCCTTGTTCCTCCTAAGTGTCCAGTGGTTTCTAGTCCCAGCAGGCTGGTGACTGCAGGTCCTTTGAGCGACTGTCTTGCTAGTCCTTTTGACCCTATGTAGTTCCTTAAGCCTGGGGAGGGTCCACTATGGTAGCCACTGTACATGAAGCCCACTGACCTCCAGTTTCACAGTTGGTCTTGCAGAATCCAAACCGAATTGGGGGTTGTGCCCCTTCTGCAGCTTGCTCCTCTGTCCACCTGTCCAACCTGCAACAGATTCATGCCCTCGGACCAAGAACTAGCATCCAACTCCACGTATGGTGCCAACTTCCCCAGATCTCTACAGCTGTCTCCTTCTGCCTCCCACTCCTACTCTAACCCCTCCCTCCATCCAGTGGGTGGGGCTGTCCTGAATGTGGGTTTCTTCCGCTCAGCAACAACCTTGCCTAGAGTTTGGATAGTGTTGGGTGGAAATTTGGGGTCTCGGCAAAGCTTCCCCCTCTTACCTCTGGCATGAAGCCATACATGTAAAATGCATGTAATGCCACTAGGGGCAGACTGACCACAGGGGCACCACATTCCCTCCTTGCTAACCTCAGCACATCGGCGAGCTGCAATAAAAGTGCAAGGTGTTAGGCAAAACAAACTATTTTTTTTTTTTTTTATAAATGACGAGTAAATATCTTTCCTTGAATGTTACAAAAAATATAAAATACACAAGTAGAAAACACTTTCTGATAAAACTTTTTGAACGATGCCAGTGCAGCATTGTAGTGCAGTGGTGAATTACCGCCCCAAACCACCTCAAGGCTTCATCCCTGGGCATGGATACAGGGCACACAGATCATTTGTGCATAATCTTTGGTCACACCAACAGTTTTTAAGTACGAAACATTTTCAAAACTTCAGGACCCGGCGGGTCAATTTATAATACTAAAACGTTCTATACTCTCTAAGGCCAAATAGCGAAAAACAGTTCACATTATGATCAGGTTAACATAAACATAACACAACAAATCTACTAAACTTTAACTAACTGCAGTCTAGCATAGTCACAATGGTGCAGCATACTCATTACTCACTGTTAACAGTTTATCTAATCACTGGATGCGCCGCTGATGCTGCTAGGAGGTGACGGCAGTGGGGTTGTAGGTCCAGGTGGTATAGGAGCCACAGTTACCTGCATCGCTCTGCTGTTATAGCGGCTTACACTGGTATCATAAGGCAGGTCTGGCTCAGGTCTGCCAGAGAACCGCTGCATCTCAGACGATTGCGCTTTGCTGCGGACATCCACACTTGATGGGCCACGACGACTTGACCCACAAGCACCAATAGTGCTAACATCGTCATGGTCTGCAGAGCGCCTGCGTAGCTCCAAGGGCTGTCCTGGGGCCTGTCTCTTCACATTGCTTGCAAACCAGCCTTTATTTGCCCAGAGGGTAGTATACTCAATGGTATCACCAGCATACAAGTTGCATTGCACCTTACTACCATGCTTAGATAGTAAATCACTTCTAGACACGTAGATGTCTCGTTCAAAGCCTTCCTCCTTTATGAAAAGCCAAAACCTTTCCTCCTACTAAACTTCATGACTGTACCAATGTTCTGTGCAGGAGGGTTCATCAATCATCTGTTGCCAGTTTTTTCTTTAGCCTTTAGGTCTCTGGCACGAATTTCTGCTGCAGTACAAGGTCTAGGGAGTCTGCAGGTTTCAGCTATCTTATCTTCCTCCCCTTTATGAATGAATAGCTCCAGATTGGGAACCCTGGCTGTCTGTTTTTATAGCTACTAGGACAGTCTCTAAAGAGCAGACTGATGAAGCCTGGCCGGGCTCGGCAAACTCTTCATTCCACGGGTCAGTAGGGTCTTCTGACTCCTTCCTTCCGTCTGCCCCTAACCTAACTCCTCCCTCCATCCAGTAGGTAGGGACGGTCCTGAATGTTGGTTTCTTCCGCCCAGCACCGCCCCGGCCTGGAATTTGGATAGTGTTGGGATAAAATTGGAGGTGTCGTTAAAGCTTTCTCCTTTTACCACTCAGTATGGTACCATACATGTAAAATGCATGTAATAACACTAGTGGCAGTCTGACCGCAGGGGCGCCACAGTAGCGATCTGTTCTTCTGCCATCTTTGCATGTCCTGTTACTGCACTCAATTTCTCATAGGTCAACTGCAGAAGCAGCTCACTGATGCTGTTAATCTGTGTTTCCACATTCATAGCTGCTGGTTCTGCTATTGTGCTTTTACACTGCTGGTCCCATTTAACTGGTACAGAGTTGAGATGCCAGTGAGGTATAAAGATTTCAATAGCTGTGCCTCTACTCAATTGCAGAATCCCTCTCAGGATTCCCTGTACGGTCCACCAATGTTGCATGCATGCCACTCAGTATGTGAAGGTATTACAATGGAAACATGAGTTCTTCTGGAATCTTGGGGAAATTTTACACAGGCTAACCATTGATTATATTTCTGCACAGTAGAGAGGAGGCACGATTTTCAGGCACACAGCACATAGAAGTGGGGTTAGAACTGCCCTCCTGTCAAAGTAACAAATTCTTTAGCAAACCTTATTATAAATTATGTGATTTATTTCTACGCATTTCAGGACATGAAAGACCCTTCTTCAGGAAAATCATTGCCTGTAGATGTAATCTGTGATTTTCCTGAAGAAGAGGCTTGCATGCCCTAGAAATAAATCACATATAGTTTATAATAAGCTTTGCTCAAAAATGTATTGGTTACTTAGAATTGGGTTTAGAAGTGCGTGCCCATCTATGTGCTGGATATACCTGGATCAATACCTCGTGGTTGGCTGCTGCAGACCGTTGCTGCCTGGATATGAGAAAGATATCACATGTGCATAAAGTGGTTGAGGCTCATTACAACCCTATGAGGTCAACCTCATCGAAAATGTTGTTATTATAATACTGGTAAACCCTATGTTGCGTCTCTTTTTTCATTTCTTTTGAGTACTGTCATTTCATTTGGTTACGGGGATGGTCAGAGCACAGTTGATATTACTTAAAACTTGTTTCTGTAACCTATGGATGGCACACCAGGCAAAATAGTGATTGCTGGGAACCGAGTATTGTGTTGCAGCCACAGCAAAGGGGTCACAGACAGACTACATTCCCCTAAGCTGAAATGGCAACATTTCCAGGATTAGCAATATGGGCGTTTAGTGTTTGTGTCTGTGGGTGCATGGCTGGGTATTTACGATTCCTTTCCAACATCTGCGGCAGGGACAACTGCATGCTTCGCTAGGACAACAAAGTGGATGTGGTTGCTGTCGATTGCTGTGTCTGTGCAACCGCAGGCTGTGGACAGGAGGTATGGACAGGAGCGCCTGCTTCCTGGATGGCATGTGAAGTACGTAGCACAGGTGAAGTGGCAGTGGTTTCACCTGAAGACACAGATTTTGTACCTAGGTATTTTGTGCACCTACTGGGGTGCTTGGTTGCCATGTGCTTGATCATATTGCTGGAGCTCAGGTTGGCATTCTTCTTGCCTGTGCTCAGCTTGGTATGACAGATTCAACAAATTACAGTGTTTTTCTCTGAAGGACTATAAAAAAAACTGCCATACAGTGGAAGAACGCCCTCTTGGCCTGAGATCCGGCCGAATAGGGGTGCTCTTGGAAACAGATGACTCAGTTCTCACTCTGGTCAAACCACTACCTCTTCCTGCCTGTTTTGGTGCTATGGATTCATATCACTCTGTGGTGTTGTGCTCGCTATGCATGCCATTGGTCCACATTAGGATCAGCGACCTCATCATTGACCACCTCATCTTCCAATTCTTCAAGTTAAACCTCATTCAGAGTTAAGATTTTAGGCTGACCTTATGGCAACTGTGTCTCATCATCATTATCCTCCACCTCTTGAGACAGTAAGTAATATTGCTCAAAGTGGCTTTCTTCTGGCCATGGGTGCTCAAATATTTGTGCATCAATGCACACCACCTCCCCACATCACCCATCAATGATGCACAGTGAGAGGCCAGAGACAACAAAATGATATGGACCAAGTTTAGGATTGGTTGGCCCAGGCTCTTTGCTACCGAGTCTAGACTGTGTGGAATATTTGGTACTGTTGCTTGTGAACTGACTAGAGTCATTGTCTGTCATCCAAGACAGGACCTGCCCCCACTCTTCTGGCTTCAACACAGGTTTATACCGCGGAACAGAAAATCGTGAGGGTAAAATAGAAGATAGATCAACCTTCTTCTGACCTGCCACACTGCCTTGGCAGGCTCCACCATTACCATGTCCACATCCATGTCCCTCTACTTTAATGCCCGGCTTTATCATATTAATATTTTGGACATATATCATATATACTTTAGGTGGCAAGAAAAATGTAACATAAAACTTAGGGTGCAGAGGTCACAGTTTTTACACAACAAAAATGGTAGTACTCTATTTGACAGTATTTGAATAATGCACAATGACCCTATTAATATTTTCGACTTTTTGGCACAGGCCAAGCAAAATGTGACCCTAAAATTACAGGTGGCAGAAGGACCAGTGCTTTTTAAAGGACACCAGAAAATGGAATTACTCTATTATATAGTACACAACGTGTGCTGAAAATGTAGCTCTAAAAAGAGCTGTTGGTCTATTATGCAGGTACTGGAACGCTACTCTGCTTTCTTTCTCCCTACTTAAAAAAACTCTCCCTACACTATTCTGACCTAGTAGAGACTAAATGTGGCTCTTAAAAGAGTTGCTGTTATATTAAGGTGGCAAAAACACTGTCCCTACTCACTGATCACTCCGTACATACACTCACACTACACTGATGCAATGTACACAAGATGACAGCGGTAGAGATTATATAGCCAATCACAGTAACGCCACAACCAACATAGCTACAGAATTACTGTGATTGGCAAGCAAGTCCAGTATGTTTAGTGGCTGAAAATCAGACACCAAACATGCTTGGTGGGACACTCGATTTTTTCGAGGCGAATATACAAAGCAAGTACAGAGTAGCCTGAATATCACGATATCTGTGCGAGTACCAAATAGTGCCAAGCAGATTCGCTCATCACTAGCCAGGACCACAACACTTTTTCTGAAATGGAGGACCGAGACACCTTCTGGAGGGAATCCCTCTCCCGCAACTACTGCTCCGTTCCCTTTACACATGTTCTGTCATTCTTTACATATTTTAAAGATTCATGTCTTACAAAAAAAAAGGAAGCATGAGGTTTCTTTGAGTGTTGTCCAAGACTTCGATATTAATGACGTATCCTAAGCATAGCTCATGAAGGATTGTGTGAGATCCAACACATGCAAGGATGTGTGCCAAGTTGCCAACATACTCATAATTTATTTCTAAAAAAAAGACCCCCTAATAATCACTGGATATCACCTAATTTTTACATGCGTAAACCACACCACTTCTAAAAATTAAGTCTCCATGTCACACTCTCAATGTAATGCCCATGAATCACATAAAACAGAATTAAAAGGATAGATAAAATGTATAATCATGTTAGGAGGTACATTTACCATAATGTGTGAATGTATAGTGACTAGGGATGAGCGAACCTAAACTGTAAAGTTCAGGATTCAAACTGGACACCAAATATACGGTATTGAACCCTGAACGTATGTATGTCCGTGTTCCATTATGGGATATTGATTTTCATTCAGTTTTGTGACAAAACTGCACAAAAAAGCGCATCACAAATGACAATAAAGATACACTGTATGCACAGGGCCTAAAGTGACACTAGTCAGATTAAAAAATTTGGGTCTGCTTATTAAGGTCAAAATGTATTCATTTATTCACTAATGGTACCTTTACACGCCGCTGCAGAAGGTTGAAAACAACCGGTTTCGGAGACAAATGTATCTTGCACCGTCAAATCAACCCGAGGTAGCGGCGTGTAAACTAGCTCGTTGCCACCTGTCACTTTCGGCACCTGTTTCAGAGCAGTGCTCTAAAACAGGTTGATTTCAACCCGATGGTAGCGGCGTCTAAATAAGGAACAGGAGGGTTTTGTTGACACCTAGTTATCTACCTGGGGCGTGACACAGCCTCCGGGATACCGCGCCCCATCAACGATCATTGATGGAAGATCCTGCGTTACGATTGGCTCTCCCTTCACACTCCGCCATGTCACAAGCGCTTATTCCGTGCCACAGTCCAAACACTACTACGTCACGTCTCCGCCATCCGCCCTTCGCACCGTGCCCAATCAGAACACTACTGTGTTGGCCAATGGCTGTCGTTTGGACGCGGCGTGATGGACTGTGGCACGCCAAGTGTTGTCCCTGCTGCCCCAGGTCCGCCCATATTACCTTGTTGTAGCGGCGTGTAAATGAGGTAAGGTGCTCTGCAGAAGGTAACTTGAGGCACCCGGCGGTGCATCCAGAGATAGATTAAACCTTCTGTAGAGCACCTTGTAGCGGCGTGTAAAGTCGGTATCGGGTACCGTTTGCAACCGTTGGTACGTGCTCGTGCACGTGAAACACCCGATTGTTTCTAACCTTCTGTAGCGGCATGTAAAGGTACCATAAGGGATTAAGGTTCACATGTCATCTCAACACTTGTCGCCTGAAGAGAGTAAAGGCCCCGTCACACACGTCAACGTCCGAGCAATCCGATCAAGGATCCGACTTGACCTAGATCGCTTGAATGACATTCAATGATCGCTAGTGAGGTGTCACACGTACAGATATTGTTAACGACGACGCAGCAACGATTCCGCGATAAGCAAACAATACTTGCGGTCGTTTGATCGCCTACGTCCTTCAGTTCTGAATAGGCGAAGTTGTTAACAACATCGTTATCGAGGTGTCACACACACCGACGCTGCAGGTTGGACGGACGATCATCGTTTGGTTTAAGGTCTGCTTCACAAACCTCCCATCAACGATCAGCCGACTTATCATTGATCATTTGTACTTGTCACACGCAATAACGTCGTTACGTTGTCGTTGCTCCACTCAAAAGTCGTGACGTACTAACGATATCGTAGTGTGTGATGGGGCCTTAAAACAGCAGATCCCCAGATCACACACACAGACATATATACACACTCGCGCATACATACACACATACATATATACACATGCGCACACAGACACACGCAGCTCACTGCACCATATTCTGTAGGATTGATAAGTGGATTAATTTACTTGAACTGAATATTAAAAATAGCTCTAATGATATCCTGCCACAGATAAGAACCTGATAGTGACAGCCAAGGAGTGTTGTCTGTGTTAGACTTTAGACAGCAAGGAAATGCTACACTATATAAGACTCTGATCACTGTATCTGTGATATAACAGGCAGAACTTCATAACATTTCATCCGGTAAGTAAGGAGCTGTGAATATACAAGTGACACATTCTCATTTAGACAATGCATCAATATCTTGTTATGTGTGTGCACAGTGCTCTGCAATTTCTTGACAGTTGTTTAGTTTACTTTTTTCTTTTTTTTAGCTATATGTTCTAGGTATTTGGCAGTATGTGGTTTAAGAATTAGAGAAAATTATATGTATTGTACTTTATGAGTATTTTACTGGAATAATCATCTATTCTTCCACCAACTGAACTCATCAGCCATAAGTTTTATTTATGGTAAAACCCCTTTTAAAGTAGATTATATTTCTGAAATTTTTATAAGTTTGTATATAGCGCTAAGGCTAGGGCTGTGGCCGCCGCCATGCCGAATCCAGCAAAGAACAGCATTCCTGCAGCATTAGTTACCATAGTGTAATGCTGCTTTAACGCTGCCATGATAGGATAATATGGGTGACGGCACCCGAAATCTTGCACTATTTTGTAGCGGACAGCTTAACGCTGCAGGCGGCATTAAGCTGTCCTCTACAAAACAGCGTGAGTTTTGAAACTCCAGCACTTTCATGCTGGAGTTTGACTGCTCTTCGGGTCCCGTCACCCATATTAGCCTATGGCAGCGTTAGTGCAGCATTACACTATGGTAATGCTGCACTAATGCTGCAGGAATGCTGTTCTTTGATGGATTCGGCATGGTGGAGGCCACAGCACTAATGTGGCCCTAGTCTAAGGCCACGTTCACATGTTCAGTATTCAGTGAGCTTTTTACCTTAGAATTTGTAGCCAAAACCAGCAGTGGAATCAGAGGAAAAATACAATAGGAACACGTCACCACTTCTGTATTTATCACCCACTCCTGGTTTTGTCTTACAAATAATGAGGTAAGAAACTCACCAAATACTCAATGTGTGCACATGGCCTAAGACACAATTGACCTAAGGGTACCGTTACACGACGCAATATTGCATGCAATTTCACTGGCAATTTGCTGGTTGCAGTGAAATCATGGACACATTGTTCTATTTTGTTGCCGTGTACAAATGTAACAATGTGTCCATGATTTCACTGCAACCAGCAAGTTGCAAGTGAAATTGCATGCAATGTTGCGATGTATAAAGGTACCCTAATGGCCACTTTACACGCAGCAACAGGAAGATAGAAACAGGCAGGTGTCTGAGACAATTGTACCTTTTACCTTCAAAACACCTTGAAGTGGCTGCGTGTAATTCAGATATCTGCAAGGTGTTTTGGAGGTAAAAGGTACAATTGTCTCCGACACCTGCCGGTTTCTATCTTCCTGTTGCCGCGTGTAAAGTGGCCATAAGAGTTAGGCCATGTGCACACATTGAGTATTTGGTGAGTTTTTTACCTTAGGCCAGCTTCACACCACGGCCAGATCCAATCCGGGGCTGTCAGGTTCACCTCGGACCGGATCTGGACACAGAACTGGCAGGGGCAGTTATGCCCTTCAGTCCGGTGTGCATCTGGATGGCTCATTTGCAGCCGCAGCTGCTGATAATTAAAGTTTGTGGCTAGCAGGGAGCAAGCTGCGGCTCCTGAACTGTCAGCATTTTTGTGTTCGGGAGAAAAATCTGAATCCACCCGGATTCTCCCAGACAGATGGAAGCCGGATGGCAGATAGCTTTCATCCGGCTCCATCCGGCCCCATAGCATACTATCCGGTCCGGGGCTGTCATGTTCACCCCTAACAGCCCCGGATCGGATTTCACCTGTGTGAAGCCGGAGTTAGTAGTTGTAGCTAAAACCAGGAGTGGGTGATAAATACAGAAGAGGTGACGTGTTTATATGGTAGCACAAGGCCCACTTTTCAATAAAACAATACCTAAATTATCCAACTATATATAACTTAAAATAACTGGACACTGACAACTGTGTGGATAACAAAGGTCGTGCTGTTTTATTATGAGTTAATAAAATTGAATAATCAATCAATAATCAATAAATTATAATAAATATTCAGATGAACCTATAAATACGTTCAAAATTAAATAACCGATCTCGGCAGCTTACTGCCGATCATCCCCACTAAAACATTACGACAGGCATCAAGAAACTTTTCTTCTTTTCTTCACAGGATCCCACTGAACTTCAGCCGGCCGATCCTAAAACAGCTTCTTAAATACAGTTCATACATATCTCCCGCCCAGGGGAGGTACCTAAACCTGGCAGCCAATCGCCAATAAGGCAAATTTTACCTCAGAAAGGCTGTGCACCTTAGCAAAAGCCCATACTCTGCCCAAATATATTACTAAAAAAGCTCAGCCAATCAGAACTTACCAATGTTAAGAAATGGGGCCTGTGATACCATAGGACAGTGATGGCGAACTCTAGGCCTCGAGTGCCACCAACAGTGCAGGTTTTCAGGATTTCCTCAGCATTGCACAGAGGTTGGAATCATCACCATTGCAGGTGATTATATTATCACCTGTGCAATATAAGGAAATCCTGAAAACCTGCACTGTTGGTGGCACTCGAGGCCTAGAGTTCGCCATCACTGCCATAGGACGTTCATACTAATTAATATGGCCGTCTGTCTGTTTTGGCTACAAATCCTGAGGTAAAAAACTCACCAAATACTGAGCGTGTGCACGTGGACTTGTTTATTCATGTCACAACAAACTGCACCTGGGAACACAACCTTCTTGTATATGGAAAACACCTTTAGGCCATGTGCACACGTCGAGTGTTTGGTGACTTTTTTTGCCTCAGTATTTGTAAGGCCTTGTGGATACGTTGAATATTTGGTGACTTTTTTACCTCAGGATTTGTAGCCAAAATCAGGAGTGGAGCAATCAGAGGAAAAGTCTAATAGAAACACCTGCACCACTTCTGTATTTATCACTCACTCCTGGTTTTGGCTACAAATACTGAGGTAAAAAACTCACCAAATACTGAATATATGCACAGGGCCTAACTCTTAGGTCAACTGTGTCTTAGACCATGTACACACATTTGGCATTTGGTGAGTTTTTACCTCAGTATTTGTAGCCAAATCCAGGAGTGGGGGCGTGTTTCTATCATACTTTTTCTATGATTGTTCCACTCCTGGTTTTGGCTACAAATCCTGAGGTAAAAAAGTCACCAAGGCCAAGACAGGAATCCCATAGAAGTGCCCTCAGTGCCTACAACCCTGCTTACTGTGGAAAGTCCTGAAGTGTTTACCTCATCTCCTGTCGAGTGTACCCGTCAACATCAGTAAAGGTTCCAAATGACTTTGTGTGCGTGTCCCTCTGTCCAGCCGCACTACACCGACCGCGCTACCCTATTCCCCTCAACTCCATTAACTGCCCCAGGGAACCCCGCTCGTTCTGTAGGGAGCGGTTCCCTCTAGCTGCCGCACATCACCCCGGAGGCCAAAGCAGCGCCGTTGCCATCACTGGACACCTACAGGTGACGTCACGACAGACACTTTATTATTTTATTGCCATCATCCCCTTTTCATCTGCATTCCCCCGGGGGCCCACGGCCTGAGGCACCGCCACCCGTGACTACCCCCAGAGACCTGCGCCTGAGTGACCGAGTACCCCACGGGCCTGGGCTGGACATGAACGTGGCCTAACGTGCCCAATTTAACATATGAGGATGCCTTCCCATCACGATTTTAGAGAATTCAAAATGGATACATACGGATCAGATTTTGCCTCCCATGTATTCCTATAGGCAATGAATGTGCTCGGATGTGTCCCTATTGGCATCCGATTTTAGCACCATCCGTTACTGTCTGATTTAGTCACAGAGCCAAAATCGTAGTCTGCTGCGATGCCCAGAAGCATAGCATGTAATTGCTCAGTACATAACCCTGTCTCTTCCTGTTCTCCCTGCATCTCCTTCCTCCATCTCCTCTCCCCCCTCTCCTCACCACTTTTATTCCTTTTGCATCTTAAAATGTGGGTTTCTCGAAAGAAATATGCCAAAAATCTACATACAGAGCACGCGGCAGTGCTAGAAAATGATTTAAAATTGCAACCTAGCTAAAGGGCACCTACGTTATATAAAATTAGGTTATGGGTCATAGCAAACCTGGTGTGGCTAAGAGGGAGGTTTATTGTGTATCTGACATGACCATGAATGTGAACCTTTCATGTACAAAGAGCAAACTCTATACTTTGCTCTGTAATAAACCCTTTAGTGTCACACGGCTATCTGCATGGCTGTTCAGTCCACACAAGGGAAATAGAGGCGTCTCTCTGCAGAGGGCCTGCCTGTCATTGGCCTGGCTGTGGAATATGAACTCCCTTTCTATATTCGTCATTTTCTCTTAACCGCTTAATGGCTGGAAGCTGAATACACGCTGTGTAAAAATAAAAAAAAAATTCTGCCCAGACAAGCATAGGGTTAAATAGGACAAGTCTTCACTGTGCAGAGTCAGGAAGTGTTTGGAGGCAGCTGAGACATATAGACTATAGAAATCAGGCAAGTAAGTCAGCGTATTGTGAATAATCAGCATTCCCTTCTATAGAAATAAGTAACGGGGCGGTAGCGGCTATCCGGTAGTCTCATGTCTTATTTAGTACATATATTTCCACCTTGTGCAATATTGGATTCTATAGTGAGCTATTTTATGGATATTATTTGTATTATCGTTCTGTTCTATGCAACTTTTGCAAAATTAGAACATTTTATTGCAATGTTTATTTACCTACCCAAATAAATATCCTTACCCAAAGTGTCATAATCCAGAAAGGAGAAGCTGTATAGCCTAAATCTGTGGCATAACCATTTGTATAACCCTTTATTCCTTATTAAATAAAGTATGTTTGGCTCGGCAGAGAAAAGATAGCATGTATACGGCACAGGATGTTCTTGTGTTGAGATGCCGGCCGCAATGGCTCTTGGTAGTCGTTGGCAAAGGAAGGACTGAAGATGCAGCGCTGCCCCGGCTGGCTCCCCAGTGCATCAATTGAGTGTCAAAGTGCCCTTGTTGAGGGCCAAATTATTTATAGATCTAGAATGTGAGACAAAATGCGCAATGGGGTCTTATCTCCTTAATACGGAGGCAAGGTAGAAGTATGACGGAATCTGCTCACCTGGTTAGGTTGTGTATACCTATACCAACAACCAGTTTGATAGCTCAGACGACAGCTGCTGCAGGATCCACACATCCATGGGTAAGCGCGGTGAAGAAATAGCCTGTACAGGGCGAAGTGCCGCTCGATCCACGCTGCTGTCGAATGAAAGCCAGAAGACTGGAGTATCTGGATAAGGTGTTGTTTAATACGACGCGTTTCGGAGCTAATACCCAGCTCCTTCCTCAGGGACAAATCCCTGGGTATTAGTTCTGAAACCCATCGGATTAAACAACATCTTATCCAGATACTCCAGTCTTCTGGTTTTCAATTGGCAGTAGCGCGGATCGAGCGACACTTCGTCCTATACAGGCTAAATTATTTATAGAGTCAATTAAAGTTTTTAGAACAAGTTCACTAGAACAGTTTCGTGAAACATGGGTGCAGTGTTTGAACATTGCGAAAGAAGGAATATTTACAGTTGAATGATTAGTAGCAGACTGTCTCCTGGTCCCAAAACCTTTTGGATTCCGATATACGACATCACCAATACATAGTGGTGACCCATTTGCCCAAGTTTCTGTCTGCAACCCGCCAAATAGGCACCAGTGGGGATGAGATAACCGCTATCCAGGCAGCTGCCAAAGGTAGGAGATGACACCTGTACCAAAGGGGCAAGTTTACTTAGTTTTCAGCAAACATTCTGGGTCCTGGGTATCAATCCTGGGGCAGCCCAAAGGGTCCAAATTAATTAAAAGGGTTGTTAGTTCCATATATCTGCAAGGCCTCCTTTATTTGGGACTCCAAACCCTTTTATAGGCTAAGCCCAGCCTTGAAGGAATATAATTAACTCTTCCCAGTAACCATCCTAACCTAATGGGGACCGGAGGACAGCCTTGACCTTGACCGCAAGAGGGCCACACATACACAATTCAACACGTTAAAACATAAGCAGCACACACAACATTACTAAAGAGAGGTAGAAAGTTAACCCCTTCACCCTCTTACACTTGAGTAGAATTATTATCCACAATTTCATTGGTACAAGATCTTGGCACTCATATATTATCGCTAATATATTTATTGCAAGCCATCAATTGTTAATTGGATGAAACAAATTATCACAAGATGTTGGGTACAAACCCCAACTTTACTGTTCGGGCTCGCTCATCCCTAGTTATCACCTGACCACTGGATAGGCGTTCGTTTGCTAATCAATGGGGGTCTTACTGCTGGGACCCCACTGATCATCAGAATGGATATGTTTTTTTCTCAATTAGTCACTTCTATACCCATTACACAGGCACCTACTACAAATCTCATCGTAGTTGCCAGCTCAACGCTGGGCTCAGTGAGACCCAGCGATGCTGATGAGTGTTGTTGCCACTACCCGGCACCTGTGAATAGCTGAAGTTTACTGCTATTCACAGTTGCCGTAGCTGCACTTGGGAATCGTGCATTAAGTAAAGATCTTCGTGGGAACATATTTATAATAAATTGGTAAATGAGGGAAAGTGTAGGAGTCTATATTCAAATTTCTCAATGAAGTTGGTTGAACGACAGTAAGCAGAAAAAACAAAAAGTTCACCAAAACAACTTAATGTCCCTCTCCCCTACATCGTGTATACTTGAACTCTATAATGCCTTTCATGTGGCACTAAAAGGTGTTTTGCCTGTTTAACCTAATAAATAAATAATTTCAAAAATAAAAGTAGGGAACCCCTATTTTTGATCACCAGCCAAGGTAAAACAGACAGCTAAGAGCTGATATTATCTGGCTGTGAAGCCTGCAGCTGCCCCAGAATTGGGGAATCACAGTAGATGAGTCAATTTTGATGCTTTGCCCGGCTCTTCTCAATTGCCGTGGCGCAGTGGCAATCAGGGTAATGGTTCTTGAGGTTGCATTAACTCTGAATTGTCAAATGGCATCAAGCCTAAGGGGTTAGCATAGGAGAGGTGGTGTTTATCATATACAACCATTACTAACCCAGTAAGTGTAAAGGGGAAAAAATTGTTAATTTGAATAATGACTCCACCACACTTTACCTGGTTCACCAATTTATTATCAAAAATGTTCTCACAAAGCTTTATTTAATCCATGATCCTCGAATAGAGCTCCGACAACTGTGAATAGCAGTAAAGTACAGCCATTCAATCGCCGGATACTGACTGTGGTGGAACCAGTACATCATGCATTACGTTAGAGCTTCATGGAGTTTTTTATATTATACATTTATGAACAAGGGATAATGTGAGGGAGTCGTTATTCAAATAAACCTTTCCCAGTTTGTGTTTTTTTCACTTTATACTTACTTGATTAGTAATGGGGGTGCCTGATAGGTGCCTGTTCATTATTAATCCCTGGGCTTCATGCCAGCTGATATTTCACAGCTGACATCAACCCCAAAAAATATGATTGGCACCGCACTAGGACAATTGGGAAGATCTCAAGCACCAAATTGTTGCAACTAATTAGTGTGCTAATTCTGGGGCTGTGGTGCTATCTTTAGGTTGAGAAGGATCAGCACTCTGATCGATTTTGAGCAGTGGTGAGCATGCTCGCTCATCACTCATTATTTGTCAGTTATTTATTGAAGTCTCGTATTATATTACATTTTATTTAGCACTCATGTTGTTATAATTTACTAATGGGTGATGTTAAAACTAGATAATATTGTATACCATTAAATGTTAGTTTTTCATTTATTTTGTAGGCCACCACCATGGGGAGAAAAGTTGCTGTGATCGGAGCTGGAGCCAGTGGTCTGGTGGCCATTAAGAGTTGCTTGGAGGAGGGTCTAGAACCCACCTGTTTTGAGAGAACTGAAGACATCGGTGGACTATGGAGATTCAATGTTCGTTATTAATTTTATTTTAATCATTCCTAATGCAGTCCTTTTCTTGCAAAATTAATATAATATTTTCTGAACTTTTTGTTTATTCAGGAAAACCCTGAAGCGGGCAGAGCGAGCATCTATAAATCTGTCATCATTAACACCTCCAAAGAGATGATGTGTTACAGTGATTTCCCTATTCCAGATGATTATCCAAATTTTATGCACAATTCTAAAATTTTCCGTTATTTCAGACTTTATGCGGAACATTTCCAGCTGATTCAATATATCCGCTTTAAGGTAAGATGTGGCAGTCGTATGGGCTAGCAAAATTAACTATGGCGCCCTAAAATATTCTTTTAATAATGAGCAAAAGCAATTTTAGGATAGGGTCACTGTACTAAAGCTCTTCAACAGCTGAACTGACCAAGCGGGTTTACAGAGAGTCCACTCTGAAAAAGTGCTCACAAAAGAATCAGCTGTGATCCATGGCTGTAATGTCTATATACTCTTATATTCTGTGATCTGGCTGTAATGTCTGTATACTCTTATATTCTGTGATCCCGGCTGTAATGTCTGTATATTCTTATATTCTGTGATACCGGCTGTAATGTCTGTATACTCTTACATTCTGCGATCCCGGCTGTAATTCTGTATCATACTCTTATATTCTGTGATCCTGTGCTGTAATGTCTGTATACTCTTATATTCTGTGATCCCGGCTGTAATGTCTGTATACTCTTATATTCTGTGATCCCCGGCTGTAATGTCTGTATACTCTTATATCCTGTGATCCCTGGCTGTAATGTCTGTATGCTCTTATACTCTGTGATCCCGGCTGTAATGTCTGTATACTCTTATATTCTGTGATCCCGGCTGTAATGTCTGTATATTCTTATATTCTGTGATCCCGGCTGTAATGTCTGTATACTCTTATATTCTGTGATCCCGGCTGTAATGTCTGTATACTCTTATATTCTGTGATCCCTGGCTGTAATGTCTGTATACTCTTATATTCTGTGATCCCCAGCTGTAATGTCTGTATACTCTTATATTCTGTGATCCCTGGCTGTAATGTCTGTATACTCTTATATCCTGTGACCCCCGGCTGTAATGTCTGTATACTCTTATATTCTGTGATCCCCGGCTGTAATGTATGTATACTCTTATATTCTGTGATCCCGGCTGTATTATCTGTATACTCCTATATTCTGTGATCTCCGGCTGTTATGCCTGTGTACTCTTATATTCTGTGATCCCCGGCTGTAATGTCTGTATACTCTTATATTCTGTCATCCCCGGCAGTAATGTCTGTATATTCTCTTACTCCCTCCCCTGCCCAGGAGCTGTGGTATTTCCTATCTATTCCTTCATGGTTGGACACATACATTACACAAGGACACATTTATAAGAATATTACAGGACCGTAACATTTTTTTCTTAACACATCCGATTGTGGAGCTTATTCTTTTTCTAAGATCTATTAATTAAATACCTATTAAGATATGTCTCAAGAGTCCTACCTCTGATGGATTGGGGCTGATGGCCATGTTCTCTGCATGTCAAAGAGGCTATAAGAAGTTAATCTGCCCTGACTATGGAGTTTAGATGTATGGCTAGATCAGCTCCCCAGTTAAGGGAAAACTTAGAGGTTATTACTTTAAATAATGCATTTTTATTTCAGACCTCAGTTTGTAGCGTCAAGAAGCGACCAGACTTTGCTAAAAGTGGGCAATGGGACATTATCACTGAAAAGGACGGTAAACAGGAGTCGGCCATTTTTGATGCTGTTCTTGTATGCAGTGGTCATCACACAGAAGCACACCTTCCTCTGCAAACCTTTCCAGGTGATGCCATTATTCATTAACGATTGAACAATGTACATCTTAGGCCGGCTTCACACCACGGTTTTCAGCATTAGGTTGCGTCCGATTTGAACCGGACACAACCTGATCTGGTTTTGCCTCGCATCTATTCCTATGGTGCCGGATTGGTCCTATTTGGCCATCTGATATTGTGTATTTTGTGCCTGATCCGATTTTGTCTGGTTTTTCCCCGTCCCCAAGATGGATAAACAAATCGGATAAACCCAGACAGAAACTAATCCGGGGCAATCCGGCACCCATAACATGGGAGTCTATGGGCGCCGGATCCGGGAAGAAAATCGGATCATTTCCCGGATGCGATTGTTTGCACAGTGCATGCTCTGAAATGCTGCCATGCTCATTCAGCACCATGGACAGCCGCATTTCAGAGACACGGCTGAACGTACAGGACCATGGAGAGCAGCACTGCCAAGACAGGTTGACAGATCAGCATCATGGAGAGCAGCACTGCACACACAGGCTAACAGATCAGCACCATGGAGAGCAGCACTGCACACACAGGCTGACAGATCAGCACCATGGAGAGCAGCACTGCATAGAGAGGCTGACAGATCAGTACCATGGAGAGTAGCACTGCACATACAGGCTGACAGATCAGCACCATGGAGAGCAGCACTGCACACACAGACTGACAGATCAGCACCATGTAGAGCAGCACTGCACACACAGGCTGAGAGTTCAGCACCATGGGAGCAGCACTTCACATGGAGAGCAGCACTGCACAGACAGGGTGACAGATCAGCACCATGTAGAGCAGCACTGCACACACAGGCTGAGAGTTCAGCACCATGGAGAGCAGCACTTCACATGGAGAGCAGCACTGGCAAAAAACAGGATCCCTGACCATATTTGGCCACACATTCTGCTCATCCTGTTCTGTCAGGTTCTGTCCAGTGGATCCAGCAAAAAACAGGATCCAACCTGCCAGCACAAAACTGTGGTGTGAAGCCAGCCTTATATGTCTGTCTATGACAGGTGTGGGGAACCGTAGACCTTGAGATCCACCAACAGGTCATGATTTCAGGATTTCCTTAGTATTGTACAAGCCTGAAATCCTGAAAACATGACCTGTTGGCGGCCTGGAGTTCCATACCCTGGTCTATGATAAGAAGGACATATTTTGTATTGGCGCACTAAAAGGATTGTATAATTTTAGATTGAGATATTCCTCAGTAAATTTGTGCATAAAAAATTAGTAACTTTGCAAATGTCTTTGTCTTTAGTAATGCGTAAGGTGTTATCCAATTAGGAGATAATTTTTTTAAACATCCCTGCCTATATGACCTTCATGCTTTGGGCCCCTATTGAATGGGCAGTGATGTACTGATTGGTCATCATTTGTAGAATTGGTTGTCCTAAAGAATTGTGCCATGTTCTGTCCACTGCTCTTCAGAATTGTTTAGATTTGTCCACACTAAAAGGCTTCAGGACATCCAGACCTCAACTTACGGCCGGCTGTATGTGGGCGGAGAGTAGGACTGCCCAATCAGTGACTTCCAATGAGGTTCAGGAAAAGTTTGGGTCCAGAGCAAAACTTTATGGAAAGTCCAGCTGAACCACTAGAACCTGAACTTCAGTGGGTCCGCTCCTCTCTACTATTACCTGGTCAACGCTTTAGGTGACTGTCTCTCTTCTATGCCTCTTCCAGTGAAGCAGCCAAATAGCTCCTGTTTAGAGAATTACTTGGACAACCATCTGCACAGGTTCTTAGGCTGTGCATCCACCTCCTGGCCTCAAGGCTGCCTCAGGTCCATGATCACTACCCCTAATGAGTCTTCCAAGGTTATCGCTAACTCCTAGGTAGACAGGCTTCAGGCTTAAGGGTATGTGCACACAATCTGTAGGCACCTCCAGACCTGCAGGAAGCCACGGCACGGGTGAACGCAGGGTGACCACAGTTGCCCTTTACTCATGATCTGCGGTTGGAGCACGTTGGCTTCTCCCTGCGTTCAACTGATGGTGATCTCTTCTGATTCCATAGAATTCAATTAACAAGCTGCGGAAGTCCAGAAACAGCTGAAATAATGCTGTGGAGGGCAGAAGCACAGTGAGCATGGGATTTCTAGAAATCATCTACTATGCTGGTACTGTATAACGCAGCGGTAATACGCTGCATCCAAAACACTGCTAGTCCAAATCGTGTGCCCATACTCTAACGGTTTCATAGTTTACATCAGGGATATTTTTTGGCTACTGGGGATGTCTCTTTTATTGTTCTGGGCACACACAATGCTAAGTGACACATCAGTAGAATCAGAATGTCAGCACCTACATCATGGTGTTTACAGATAGCATAGTAAACACTTGATGACAGATTACCTATTATTCGCTTGTCATCTCATAACACATCAAAAATTGGAAATAACTAATGGTATTTTTGGTGCCAAATCTCTTCCTGCAGACCTCATTCACATCACGTTGTGGTCACATGCCAGAGACACTGTATCCATTTACACCGCCATGGACATTAATGGAGCAGATAGAGTCCCGTTGCAGCATATTTGACCTATTTGTCAATAGTACTTGTACTTGCCTTTTTTAGATGGGTACAAAAACATTGTCCACATTTTGTAGGTGGATACTATCAACAATGAGGTCATGTAGAGCACAATTGTCATTTTTTGACATTGTGATTGACACACCCAGTCCAGGCCGGGGGGTACTCGGTGACCGGGCAGCTGTTATTCTTCACTCTCGCTTCTTTTCACGGAGACAGATGGAGGCCGAGATCCGCTCCCGTGACCCTGGCGGTGTCATTTTAATAAACAGGGGATAGATGACGAGGGAAGACTAGGGAAGGGGTATTCATGATGTCACCTGCAGTATATGGCTGGGACAGCCACCGCTGCTTCAGAACCTCTGTAGGCGAAGACCGGGATCTTGGATGGTTCCGCTCTCAGCAGGTGGACTGCAGTCCCCAGGGCAGCAGAATGAAGGAGTCAGTTCACACCTTGGTAGATGTTCATTAGGTCATCATCACCCCTGTGTCTCATGCAGCCTTTGCGGCCGGTGGTCGCCGCTAAAGAAAGTCTCACACACCACAACTTGAGTTCTGTTACTTTTACACAGTTGTTTCAGCATGGCCGCCAGGTACTTCCCTTGCTAACCTCCAGTTCAGCGTTGTCTCCAGAACCGGATCAGTGCAGTCGAGCCTCGGTTGGTATTCCTTCTTCTCTCTCACTAGGTGTCTCTGTCTCTAGTGGTCCCTTCGCGCTATAAGTTCGTCTTGCCGCTCCTCACTTAGCGCCTCCGCAGCACAGAGCTCGGGTACTGACTGCCACGGGTGCTCTGTTGTACCCCTTCCGGGCAATGCTCCCTAGTTAGGCCGCCTTCTCCGAGTTGTGTCGGGTGTTCGGCCACAGCTCCTCTTAGAAGCTTGGGGCCTTCGGTTCAACGGTTTGGGCGTGAAGCATCCGTGCCGTGTTCAGGGCCCGGTCCCTGTGTCATCCACCAGCCCCTCTGTCTCACCAGATCTATGTCTCGTTCCGTACCCCAAGGGCTCCTTTCTTCCTCTATACCAGTCGGACACTGCGGGAGTCGGCAACACACCGCCCCTACACTCCCGACCTCCACTCCACTCCTTTACGATGTGCTCTCTCTACTAAGTCTACACTTTTTACTCCCGGCTACAATTGGGTCCTCCCTCTGGGTCCACCCACCATCCCGGGGTCCTAAGTGTTGTGTGTATGTGTGAAGCTCAACTGCACCATCCCAGTACCTGGAGATCAGAGGAAAAACTCTCCCACTAATGGAGGAGTGCAGTAAATCTGGTGGTGGCCTACCCGGTGGGGCACCACATGTATCTAATGCAAAACATGGGACTGAAATATCTTCTTTATAACAGGAATTGAAAAGTTTAAAGGACAGTACCTTCACAGCCGAGATTATAAAAATCCAGAAGAATTTAAAGGAAAAAGAGTCATTGTCATTGGAATCGGAAACTCCGGTGGGGACATCGCTGTGGAGCTGAGCAGGACGGCGTCACAGGTTTGTCACAAATATCTAATTACATGGAGAATCGTAGTGTTGGATTATACGCTGTGGAGGCTTCAAGTCAGTGAAAAACATGAGAGCCTTCCAGCAAATTATTTCCTAATATGATTTTAAATCTAACAACAATTGTAATACACCAATTACATTTTATTAGACAGCACAAAAGGTAAGTTAGTCAAATGTCATTTTAACCCAGAGAAGGTAATTATTAAAGGGACACTATCAGGTGATTTTTCAGTATGATACTAATATTACCCTTGAATAGGGCCTGGGCAGACCTCTTAAAAACATGAAAAATCATTATTCTGCCGTCTGTAGTTTCCATGTTATCCCCATTGTCAGACCCTGCAGAGAGCTGCTACATTAGTCCTGTCCCATTATAAGCAGAGACGATTAGTCCTGTCTGTATAAACTGTCATGTAATTATGCACTCCCTCTTAGCAGTTCTCTCCTCCCTCCTCTTTCTGCTAACAGTGCAGTGTCAGGTTTCACTTACAGGTCTGTTCACCTGATATCACCATGGAGAGAGAGCTACTGCTGGTCTGCCTTATCTAGACTTCATTTGTTTCTGTAAAGCAGATACCCTGCTGTGCTGTGACAGTTTCTGTGTTGTAGTTCACCTCTTGTGATGCTGCACACAGAGCAGAGAGGAGAATACAGTCCTCTCTCCCACTGATCTCCTGTGCTGTGATGTGGGGTGAGTATGTGACATGCATATTCATCCTATGGGGAGTGGATAGCAGAGAACTATGGGGATCACTCACTGTGAGTGACAGATGGAATGAATCTTTTTATTTGAAGTTTACAAGATAGGAGGGGAATATAACTAACAGAAATACATCAATAGAGAGAGCTTAGAGGGAGGAATTAGAAAATTATATTGGTTACATGGGGATTTTTGACCTGTCAGTTTTCCTTTAACTAACGTCAACCTCTGATTTATACCTGGATATAGTGTTTGTGTTTCTGAAGCTTCTACTCATGAATGTTCTATATCATGTTCAATATCATATTGCCATGTTTCAGGGAGCCCAGAAACGCGTTGACTAATAAATCAACATATTCACCCTTTGATGTCTCGTGGAATACGGCAGCGCAGTTTTTAAACCCTTCATCCTCACTACTTTAATTTTCTGAGATAATGATCTTTGGGGTTTCATAATCATCAACATTAACAGAAATAAACACATGAAATACATCCCTCTGTGTGTAATGACTCTATATAATATATGTGTTTCACTTTATGTATTGAATTACTGAAAAGAATTAACTTTTTGATGATCTTCTCATTCATTGAGATGTACCTGTAGTCGCTAAGGACATAAACCTGAAGACATATTTGAATATACAGCCAATTTTCTATCTTTCTGAATATAGGTGTTTCTTAGTACCAGGAGAGGATCGTGGATATTGAACCGAGTGTCTGACTATGGGTATCCTGTGGACATGTTACATCTGACACGCTTTCTTAATACACTGAAACATTCTGTACCCAACTTTCTCTTGAATCACGTTGCAGAGTCCAAGTTAAATCAACGGTTTGACCACGCGAATTATGGCCTAAAGCCAAAACACAGGTAAGTCGCCCTGCAGAACATGTGATGAATGCAAACGCAACTTTTTATGGTATTTATCAAGAACTTTAGGACTCCAACAATGAGTATTTGAGACATTATTGATTTTTAGCTATTATGTAGTATAAGTATTTTTGCATCTATTATGGTACCTTTACACGCCGCTACCGAAGGTAGCAACAGGCAGGCACCGCACGTGCACGTTTTCAACGGTTGCTAACGGTACCTGGTGCCGCAATTACACGCCGCCACAATGTGCTCCACAGAAGGTATTTTCGACCCCTGGAAGTGCCGACAGGTGCCGCAGGTTACCTTCTGTGGAGCACCTTCCCTGATTTACACGCCACTACCACAAGGGAATATGGGCGTACATATTGTGCGGTGTAAGTACATAGGCGTGACAGAGTTGTGTATTACGCGGCACTCGTACGGTGATTGGACAATGCAATAGCATCATGATTGGCCAGCCAGCGTAGGGAGGCTGGCTAATACATGACGCTATAGCAAATGTGTAGTGACTGGTCAGCTCTTTAAATATGCCGCCCTGTGCAGGGACAGCCAATGGGTACACAGTAGCACCCAGCAATGATACCTGATGGGGCGTGGTATACATGACGCTGTGGCACGCCCTAGGTAACTCAAATACCGTACCTGTGTCCCGATTACACGCCGCCACCATAGGGGTTATACCTGCTTGTTTTTCAGCACGGCTGAAAGACAGGTGTGGCACCCTGGCACCTGATGGGCACCACAGAAATCCTTAGGTACAAATGGAGTAAGTAACAGCACAGCAAAACCCACAAACACAAACAACACTTAGAACACCTGGTTTCACCCCGAGCCTCTAGGGAGAGCTACACTGGTGACTTCTAACCAGTTCCCCCTATAAAAAGAGTCTTGGAGGGAGAAACTTCAGAGTGTGGTAGACGCTATAAGAGCTGCCTGCCTGTGTGAAACCTCTGCCCTATGAGGAACACACTAGGCCCTGCTAGCCTGTTAGCCAGTGGAGATCCCTGCAATTGGGATAATAGGAAGAAGGAGATCACCTCTCAGGAACACAGAGTTATCCTAACTCTTTCCTTACAAACCGGTTACTGGAACCGAAGCTGTGGAAGCTACAAAGCCATCACAGAGAACCAGCACATCCAACAGGAGGTTTAGCCACCTGTTACACCTGATGCACCCATCCACGAGAGCCCAGGGAAGAGTACTGATCCTGCTCAGACCCTTTTACAGTGCCCTCAGTGCTGCTAACCAGGTGAAGCAAGTTCCATCGAACACCCTGCCCGGTCCGGCTGGATTCCACATCCACCCGACCTTAGCACCAGAAGTAGAGAAAGGAAGCCTAACACTGCTTGCTGTGAAACTCCATAAGTGCCAACTTCACTATCCCGGTCCGAGTGTACCTGACTATCATCCAGTAAAGGTACCTAAAAGAGACTGTGCGTGGTTGTGCATTATTCCTGGATTCAGCGCAGCGTCCTGCAGCTGCCTCACAACATCTTGCGCAGCTCCCGGCTCCGGGGATTCCCGCTCATCCTGTGGGGAGCGTTCCATCTCGCTGTGTACCATCCCCCGGAGACCCGAACAGCGCTGGTAAAGTTACCAGAACACCCGCAGGTGGCGTCACGAAGACAAATCACCCCACTGTTCCGCCATTCCCCTATTGATCTGGACCACCGGCCTACACTACCGCAGGCGCGGTTCCGTGACCGGAGGAGAAACAACGCCCGCTACGTGTACCCCCGGCTACGGTGAGTCAGAATTTGGCGTCACGAACAGGATACGAGCAGGCCCGTTATCACGGGTATTGTGTGCTATTTATTGACTGTAAATATCGAACTGTACATTTGGTCCGCCATTGCTGCGCGAAAAGGCGGGAAAAGAAGGGGCGTGACTGTGCAGAGGGCGCGAAGATTGGCCCCGCCCCCACGCTCTGACGACTTCCCTTGTACGCAGCAGGAACCGGAAACTCCCGTGGTGCCTCACTCCTCACCGCGAGGCCGACACTTCCGTTTACAACCGAGGGAAAGGCTACGCTTAACTAAGGGGGAGCGACCATGAGTAACCCGGCTCCCGATCACGCGGTGCCCCCGCTAGACCAAGCGGCACCTCAAAATATACATCTTGATGGACAGCAACAAGTCGGCGGTATGCTACCGCAACCCGCTCCGATTATGCCGATGTCTCTACCCTACGTTCCTAGTGCGACCTGGTTACCCAAGTACAGCGGTGTACCCAGCACCTTGGAGAACTTCCAGAGGAAGATATGCCAAGCCCTGGACATGTACCCGATGACCGGTAAGCAAAGAGCTTCAGTTATTATGGGACAGTTAACCGGTGCAGCAGAACTGCAGAGCCGCAGCTGGCCTGTAGAAACTCAGGAATCTGTGGAGCAGATATTCGCTAGATTAACCCGGGTCTTTGAGTGCCATACCGAAGCTGGATTAAGACTGTCATTCTATCGTTGTAACCAAGGGGCACAAGAAACTGTCCTTGATTATTCACTGCGCTTGCAAGAAGCATACAGACTGTTAAAACAAGTCGATCCTGATAGTGCTCGTGATGAGAACAAAGCGTTAATTGGACAATTTATTGTGGGCCTTAAACTGTCTGAGGATAGAAAGCAAGCAAGCTGGTGGTCCATACAAAATCCAGGCGCAGAGTTTGACACATTGAGAGACTTAACAGTTTGGGGACAGCGACTCGCTGAAGTACCTGATCCCGCTTCACCGCAGCAGCAGCAGTATGCTGACACCCCTTCCGTGCCGGCAGCAGCATCTCCAATCCCTGCGATTCAGTCCAGTGCACAGACTGTAACACCTGACCGGTTTGATCAACTGTGTGCTAATGTCGAGCAGCTGATGAAGGACGTGGCCAAGCTACAAGCTGGGAGAAGACCCAAGACAGATGCAAGGCCATCGGACAAGATTCTACTCGCCGACAGTCCAGACGACGTCCCGTGGATGAGGAGAAAGACACAGCCGTCGCGAGGAAAACCTGCAGACCGCCGCAGTCCTGACAGACGCCACAACAGTCAGCAGAACGACTTAGGAGGACGCAACGTGCAATCCCGTCCTTTAAACGAGCGACCCCTGGGCGAGAAGGGCCAACCCCAGGAGTAGACTGTCCAGGCCCTACGTCCAGCTGGGAACACAAGTATGTGGGAGACTGTCCATACTTACCAATCGTCATTGATGGCATCGCGATCTCCGCCTTGATAGACACTGGATCCCAGGTGACATCCATCCCCAGTACCCTTTACAAGCAGTTCTGGCCAGATGTTAAGCTAGAACCCCCTAATCCCGAGATGAACCTTGAAGCCACTAATGGTATTCCGGTTACCATAGAGGGACAGTGGGAAGCTACAGTAAAGGTGGGGAGGGTGCAGTTGAAAAACCAGGGTATCTTAGTGGTCCAGGATAAGCCTAACCACAAGGATC
Organism: Allobates femoralis; assembly: GCA_033576535.1. NCBI lineage: Eukaryota > Metazoa > Chordata > Amphibia > Anura > Aromobatidae > Allobates > Allobates femoralis. The sequence continues at coordinate 129,002,102 of JARQOC010000007.1, forward strand.
CATATGTCATATTGGGTACCAATGTCATGATCAAATGCCTCGATGAAGTGTTGTTTTTACTCCAACAGAGTGCTGAAGCCGGTAAACCCAGAGAAAAGAGGGCTATCCAAAAGCAGATCAGAGCTCTGGTGTATCAACAACAGGTAACATTGTCAAATGGTGAAATTGGCAGAGTAAGGGTCACAGATCCCATTCCAATTGTGGTACCACCCAGAAGTGAAATGATGATCTGGTGTCGAGCAGCCATAGGCCTCAGAGGGCAGGACTACCAAGCTGTAGTAGAACCTGTAATGTCCGACAGTAGTCCTACGCTCTTGACAGCCAGAGGGTTAGTCGATGTAAGAAAGGGGAGAGTCCCCGTACGCATATTGAATTATGGTGATGACGAAGTCAGACTACCTAGATATGCAACTGTAGCTAAATTGTACCAAGTAAAAGATGATGCTGTGATTGATGTGAAATCCTCAAACCAAACAGTCACTGATGAACCCCCTCACTCCAAAGATCAGTTAGAGAAATGGTGTCAAGATCTCAGTGTAGGGACTGACAATACACCCTCTCACCAGAAAAATGGAGTATACCGGGTGGTTCGGGAGTATGAGCAAGTGTTCAGCAAGCACCCACTTGACTTTGGGAGGATTAAAGGGGTACAACATCATATCCCCACAAACAACCATGCACCTATCAAAGAAAGGTACAGGCCTATACCACCTACTCACTACCAGAAAGCAAAAGAGATGCTTCAGGACATGAAGAATGCAGGAGTCATTAGGGATAGCTGTAGTCCCTGGGCCGCACCACTAGTCCTGGTGAAAAAGAAAGATGGTAGTATGAGGATGTGTGTAGATTATAGGCAAATCAACAAAGTCACACACAAAGATGCATACCCGTTACCACGCATAGAAGAGTCACTAGCTGCACTCAAATCTGCCAACTACTTCTCCACATTAGATCTTACTAGTGGGTACTGGCAGGTTGCCGTTGCAGAGGAGGATCGTGAGAAGACAGCCTTCACGACTCCCATGGGCTTATGCGAGTTCAACAGTATGCCATTCGGTTTGTGCAATGCCCCAGGCACATTTCAGAGACTTATGGAATGTTGTTTGGGCCATAAGAATTTTGAGACTGTCTTGTTATACCTTGATGATGTCATTGTCTACTCTCAGACCTATGAAGATCACCTCCAACACCTGAGTGAAGTGTTTGAGTCACTGTCCAAGTACGGGATGAAACTGAAACCGTCCAAGTGCCACCTGCTGAAACCCAAGGTCCAATACCTAGGACATGTGGTCAGTGCCGAAGGCGTAGCACCGGATCCGGATAAGGTCACCGTCATCAAGGACTGGCCAGCACCCATCAACCACAAAGAGGTACGTCAATTCCTAGGACTGGTCGGGTACTACCGACGATTCATCAAAGGCTATACCAAGATAGCCGCCCCCATGCAAGATCTCTTAGTAGGTCAATCCAAAAACGGCAAGATCAGGGGACCCCCGTTCCACTGGGGCCCAGAACAGGACAAATCCTTCCAAACGCTGAAAGACGCTTTAACTGGAGAAGAAATCCTGGCTTACCCTGACTACAATCTACCGTTTCTGTTGTACACTGACGCAAGTAATGAAGGTTTAGGAGCAGTCCTATCTCAACGTCAGCAGGGCAAGGAGAAGGTGATAGCCTACGCAAGCAGAAAGCTCCGTCCCACCGAAAGGAACCCGGAAAACTACAGCTCCTTCAAGCTGGAGTTCCTGGCCCTGGTCTGGGCGATCACAGAGCGTTTCAAGCATTACCTGGCATCCGCCCCGTTCACAGCTTTCACAGACAACAATCCTCTAACGCACTTAGAGACTGCAAAGCTGGGAGCCCTAGAACAGCGTTGGGTAGCAAGACTCGCTAACTACGACTTCACTGTAAAGTACCGGGCAGGTCACAAGAACGGCAATGCTGATGCCCTGTCCCGAATGCCCCATCTTCCTGAAGAGGGAGAAGACATAGACGACCTGGAAGAGATTGAACTACCTGCTTTCCACCGTTCCGGTACAGCAACATGTCATCAGAGAAACCAGACACGTGTAGAGAGGACCGTGAACCCGTTACCTCACCATGACTGGAAGGAGGCTCAAGCCAACGACCCAGATGTCAGCCTGGTAAGGGATCTCATCACTCAAGAACATGCCAACATGGACTCTGATGCCTCACCAAATGCTAAACGCCTATGGAAGGAGAAAGGAAGGTTGTTTGTCTACCAAGGTAAACTATGCAGAAGATACCTCAATCCAAGAACCCATGAACTCATCTGGCAGATTGTAGTTCCCAAGACCGAAGTCCAAATGATCCTCGAAGCATACCATGACGATGCCGGACACTTTGGATGGAAGAAGCTGGAGAGACTCTTGAAGGATCGGTTCTATTGGGTCGGTATGAGAGGTTCCATTGACAAATGGTGTAAAAACTGTGGACCATGTCACCTTCGAAGAAAAGACCATCTAACTCAGAAAGCTCCGTTGCGACCAATTGTTACCACCAAACCTCTTGAAATAGTTGCTCTCGACCACGTGAAGCTTACCCCAAGTCGAACCGGGTACACCTACGCTCTCACCATCGTTGATCACTACTCAAGGTTCCTGGTAGTCGTTCCAGTTAAGGATTTAACTGCCGAGGTAGCAGCCAAAGCGTTCCAGAGTTACTTCTGTCGCCCCCACGGGTATCCAGACCAGGTCTTAACTGACCAAGGGCCAGCCTTCGAATCAGCTCTGTTCCAAGAATTCTTAGGGCTGTATGGGTGTAAGAAAATCCGCACAACACCTTATCATCCTCAGACGAACGGTTTATGTGAGAAGATGAACCACATAGTCATTGACATGCTCAAGACCTTACCAGTTGAAGAGAGGAATCAATGGCCAGAGAAACTTCCAGATCTCGTGGACATCTACAACCACATACCCGTCAGTTCGACAAATTACACACCTGCTTACTTGATGAGAGCAAGACCAGGTAAACTGCCTATTGATTTACAGATGGGAACCGTTGAACCCACAGAGGATTCTTCTGATGAAGACTGGGTCAGCCAACGCCAAGAAAAGTACAAGAAAGTACAGGAGAGTGTTGAAAGGAACCTTGAAATCAGTAGGACCAAACAAGAAAAAGACTTTAACAAGCACGCCTCAGCTGAACCGCTAGCTACCGGTGATGTAGTGCTGAAAAGAAAGCGAAAAACTAACAAATTGGATAACAGTTGGGAATCCGTACCCTACACCGTTATGCCGTCACACTATGATAACTCAAAAACTTGTGTTATTAGCAAAGACAATGGGAATACTATTGCGACTGTCTCAAGGGATCATTTGAAGAAATGTCCGCCACAGTTAATCCCACAAGCAACCAGTTACCCTACTGTAACTACAGATGAAGAAACAAAAGAAAATCTCGTCCTTACAGAAATTGGATACTTACCAGCTGATTGGCCACAAATAGGTGATGCATTCCTCATACCAGTTATGCATTTCTACCAGCCTACAGAAGGTCAGCCAAAACCAAATCCAATTCCACAAGTCCAACAAGAAGAAGTTCAAGTGCAAGATTTGCAGCCTGTTATCATGGAACCTGAGATTCCTGTAATCGGTCAACCTGCTAGTCCCACAGTAAGAGAAGCCATTTCTAATCAACTACCTACAGAGGTCAGTCCAGTTGATAGACTCCGCACTTACTATGGTCTTACACAAAGCAGACATAGAGAAGTACCAACCACTTCGTACACTACACCAACAGTTTTGGAAACACCCACACTACGCAGATCCACACGTAGTACATTAGGACAACCCCCACACAAGCTTGGAGAATGGGTTTAAAATGTAGTGGAAAATGTAACCTGTAAGTGTTTGTATATAATACTGTTTTTCAAAACCTGTAAAAAGTAGTGTACAGAAGGGTGGAGGAACTGGGCTATGTCCCAAGTATACTAAGTTGGGGACAGAAAGCGCCTGGTAAGGTATAGAAGGTTAGTACCGGCCTCCCAAGCAGAGACACCCGTAGGGAATGTATAAAGTTTACCGTGTATCCCTGGACTTTACCTTTTCCCCTTTTTCACAAACTTTGAACAATTGTCACAGGACTTGTGTGACCACTAACTTTACCTTTTTCCAGCCTGCGGCAGATGGACTAGTGCCGTACGGACTGCTTTTCACCTTTTCCACATTTTTCACTTCCTTTTCAGTGATTTTTGTGTTTTCTTTAAGACTTTGTAAATTGAATGTTATAATATGCTTAGTGTTAAGTTGTAAAAAGAACTTTTTGCTCAGCCGGGAGAACTGAGGTTAACTAAGGGGGAATGTGGCACCCTGGCACCTGATGGGCACCACAGAAATCCTTAGGTACAAATGGAGTAAGTAACAGCACAGCAAAACCCACAAACACAAACAACACTTAGAACACCTGGTTTCACCCCGAGCCTCTAGGGAGAGCTACACTGGTGACTTCTAACCAGTTCCCCCTATAAAAAGAGTCTTGGAGGGAGAAACTTCAGAGTGTGGTAGACGCTATAAGAGCTGCCAGCCTGTGTGAAACCTCTGCCCTATGAGGAACACACTAGGCCCTGCTAGCCTGTTAGCCAGTGGAGATCCCTGCAATTGGGATAATAGGAAGAAGGAGATCACCTCTCAGGAACACAGAGTTATCCTAACTCTTTCCTTACAAACCGGTTACTGGAACCGAAGCTGTGGAAGCTACAAAGCCATCACAGAGAACCAGCACATCCAACAGGAGGTTTAGCCACCTGTTACACCTGATGCACCCATCCACGAGAGCCCAGGGAAGAGTACTGATCCTGCTCAGACCCTTTTACAGTGCCCTCAGTGCTGCTAACCAGGTGAAGCAAGTTCCATCGAACACCCTGCCCGGTCCGGCTGGATTCCACATCCACCCGACCTTAGCACCAGAAGTAGAGAAAGGAAGCCTAACACTGCTTGCTGTGAAACTCCATAAGTGCCAACTTCACTATCCCGGTCCGAGTGTACCTGACTATCATCCAGTAAAGGTACCTAAAAGAGACTGTGCGTGGTTGTGCATTATTCCTGGATTCAGCGCAGCGTCCTGCAGCTGCCTCACAACATCTTGCGCAGCTCCCGGCTCCGGGGATTCCCGCTCATCCTGTGGGGAGCGTTCCATCTCGCTGTGTACCATCCCCCGGAGACCCGAACAGCACTGGTAAAGTTACCAGAACACCCGCAGGTGGCGTCACGAAGACAAATCACCCCACTGTTCCGCCATTCCCCTATTGATCTGGACCACCGGCCTACACTACCGCAGGCGCGGTTCCGTGACCGGAGGAGAAACAACGCCCGCTACGTGTACCCCCGGCTACGGTGAGTCACAGGTATCCACAGAGACAGGAAGGTACAACCTGAATTACACGCCGCCACTTCGCGGTATTTTGAAGGTACAAGGTACAATTGTCTCCGACACCTGCCGGTTTCTACCTTTCGGCAGCAGCGTGTAAAGGTACCATTAGGTAAATTAGGTTACTTGTGTTTTTATTGCATTTTTTTTCGGATTTTTGATCTTTGATTTTTGGATGACCTGTGTTTTTTACCTGTATGTTTTATGCAATTTAATGGTAAAAATCTGCACATAAAATTCAGTGTACTGGCATGAAAAATTGATATGTTGCAAATTTCAAACAGGTATCGCAGAACAGTTTATAAAGCGTAAAAAAACACCACAGTGGCAGGAGCGCGCCCATTTGGGGCCCATTTGGGGACCATTTTGTTTTTTACTTACCGCAATGCTTGTAATTGGGACTAAAAATCCTTTTTAGAATTGGGCTTCATTAAAAATGTTGCACCATGTACCTTCTATAGTCTCTGGGTTGAAATATTGTTTGCAGCATGAGTTATCTGAGAATTCGTCGTTCAGCACCTATGATGGTCTGACAGGGAATTTGTGACTGTAAGGCCGGCTTCACACCACTATTTTGTGCTTTCAGGTTCAGTCTGGTGTTTTGCAGGATGCACCGGACATCACCCGACAGCCCGGGACAAAACAGAACCGATGCTGTTTTTTCAGCGGCTGCCACTGTCCAAGTGCTGAAATTTCAGCATAGCGTGTGAAGGGGAGCTCTCCAGGTGCTGAAATTTCAGCTAGGGAGTTCTCCAGGTGCTGAAATTCAGTGGCGGCTGCTTTTAATAGCTGCCACTCTTTCAGCACCCAGCGTCCAGGAACCGGTCCGATTTTATGTCGGATCCGGCGCCCATAAACTCCCATGCTATGGGGGCCATATCCGGGAGGATCCTATTGTATTTATTTGAGTTTTACCCTGGACACAAAAAATGCTGCAACTACTGATTTTGGGCAAAAAAATTAAATATGCCGGATCCAGCAGGACAGCAGAAAACTGGATGGCAAATCACTGCCATCTGGCCCCATAGGGATATAATAGGGCCAAAATCGGATCCGGGGCTCTCCAGTAGAGATGAGCGATGTTCGACTCGAATTGTTCGCCAATCTCAAATTCGAGTTGTTTTTGGCGGTGTTCGAGTCAGTTTGGTTCAAATTCGGCAGTTCTAGAAGCTGTTCAATTTTGGTTCGAAAATGCAGCAGATGCGGTCAGAAAACAACTATTAAGTAAAATAAAGTGTTAAAAAAAATAAAAATGTATGCTCACCTGTCCGGCGGTCCACCGATGGCTCCGGCAAGGTCCTGTTGCTGATAGAACCTGTGGTGATGTCAGTTATCGTGGGAACTCCGGTCATGTGACCGGAGTTCCCACGATAACTGACATCACCACAGGTCCTATTAGCAAGAGGACCTTGCTGGAAAGGTTAAAATAGACATTTTTATGTTTTGCCCACTTTCTTTAAGTAAAAGAAAGTGTCCAAAATATAAAAATGTCTATTTTAACCTTTCCGGCAAGGTCCTCTTGCTCGCTATTATTCCCCGAGCTCAAACCGGATTCTCCCGGATTGCCCCGGTCCGGTGCAATCCGGCACCATAGAATCCCATGTTATGGGGCGCTGGATTGCATCGGACCGCGGCAATCCGGGAAACTCCGGTTTGAAGTCAGGGGCAATCCGGGAGAATCCGGTTTGATCCGTTTTTCTGTGTCAGACGCCTTCCCGCCAGGATTTTCAAATGAACAGCTGACTCAGGTCAGCTGTTCATTTGAAGTAGCAGTGCTGGCAGGGTTCATGTGAGTTCATGCTTGCCTACATGAACTCACATGAACTTTCCCACGGGTGCACAGCTCTGCCAGGTTCTGGAGGTTCTCTACCAGAGATGTAGCAGAGCTAAAGAAGAACCCTGGATTGGACTACGTCGGACGGAAGAGGATTTTTTTAAAATAAAGATGGAGTCCCTAAGTGTGTTTTTGTTTTTTTTTTTCAAGTAAAAATAATTTTGCTTGGTGTTGTGTTTTTATTTAAACAATTTAATAGAAACTCATGGGGGGCATGTCTAATATTGGCGTGACCACATTTATTTCAGCTGATAATACAAAGCTGGCCCTAACCCCTTTATTACCTAGTGAGCCCACCGCACCAGGGCCCTGGGAGAGTTGGGTTCAGCCCCAGAATATGGCGCTTCAATGAACGCGCCATCTTCTGGGGCGGCTGCAGGCTGCCATTTGCAGCGGGGGGTGCCCAGAAGGCTTCGACCTCCTTGCGCTGCGGATTCCAGCCCCAGCTGCCTAGCTGTACCTGGCTGGACATAGAAATAGTGCGGAGCCCCATACATTTTTTTTTTTATTATTTCATGAAATTCATGAAATAATAAAAAATAAGGGCTTCCCAATATTTCTGTGTCCAGGCAGGTACAAATAGTCAGCTGGGGGTTGGGGGCATCCCATTGCCGCCTACAGTATCCAGCTGGTATACAAAAAGACGGCAAAGCCCACGTCAAAATATTTCTGAAAAATCCATTAAACAATCCTATAAAAAGGGACTGCATCTTTATTAACCCCTCGACCTTGGTCGAGGGGTTAATAAAGATGCAGTCCCTTTTATTCATATTGTTTTTTGGATTTTTCAGAAAAAAATTTGACGTGGGCTTCGCCGTATTTTTTGTATCCAGCCAGATACAGCAGGCAGCGACGGGCGGGAGATTTAAACCGCGCGGTCATGTGACAACCCGATCAGCTGAGCGGTGACATGTCCGCGCGGTTTAAATCTCCCGCCCGCCAAAATTGACCGGCGGGCGGGAGATCTAAACCGCGCGGTCATGTGACAACCCGGTCAGCTGGTCCTTTAGTCCTAGGAGCGAACGAGACAGCGTGGGACACCGTCGGACAGGTGAACATGTTTTTATTTTTAACTCTTTGTTCACTCCTGCAATGTGTATAATATATATATATAATATATATATATATATATATATATATATATATATAATGTACAATAAGTGGCATCCCACGGACAGGAAAAAAAAATGTGATGTGAAAGCAGCTTAAGTTTATACTTTTTTTTTTTTTGCCAAAGGTGGACAACCTTTAACATACAGCCATATCTATACTGCTATGCACGGCTAGGTACAGAAACAAGGTCACGTACATTTACAAGACTGTGATCTAGAAGACAACAAACACCCATGGAACTGTATCACTATCACAATATTTGCGGACAGCATTATCAACGGAAACGTGGCTGCAACGTTGATTATTTAACAAACAGAGACTGGATGGTATTCAAGGCAAAAAAATAAGAGATTTCCTTGAAACACTTTTCATTATATGAATGAACTGATGAATAGAATACCATAATTATATACTTTTTATATAGCGCCAACATACTCCCCAGCACCTTACATCAGAGGGGACATGTACAGACAATATCAGACATTACACAGTAAGGCTACATTCACACATTGTGTTTTTTTGCATGCACTTTTTAAAAAAGCGCAATGTGTGTGTGCATCCGCCGGCAAAGTGAATGTGAGATTCTCTTTGCCGTGCAGACAGTGCGTGAATATACGCAGCGCTTTTATGAACAATCCTCCCCTGTGTGACATCTGTGACAGCCACTTTTGGATTTCATAGTGTATTAATATACACTGCAAAACCCAAATTAAACTAATCCAAATGTGTAAAAAATAATAAAAATAAATACTTACCCTCCGCCGGGTGTTCTGGGAGCCGAGAGAGCCACAGGTATCGACCTTCCAGGGCCTATCAAGATCGCTGATTGGCCGCACGCGGTCATGTGATATGTGACACGCTGTGACGCGCATATCACATGACCGCGAGAGGCCAAAGGGTAGAGGCATTGGTGTAACCTTTGGAGAGGAACATGATCCTAGCTCCATTTAAGATGGATTGGAGAGGGGTGAGTTTAGCAAGAGGGAGACCGATTAGTAGAGAGTTGCAATAGTCCAGACGAGAATGAATAAGGGCGACAGTAGCAGTTTTTGCAGAGTCAAAGGTAAGAAAAGGTCAAATTCTAGAGACATGTTTGAGGTTTGGCGACACGAGTGAGAGTGATCAGATGTAGGCTGTGAAGGAGAGATTGGAGTTAAATATAACCCCAAGACAGCAGGCGGCTGCTGAGGAATAATGGTAGAATCACACATGGAAGTGGCAATATTGGGTTTAGGAAAATTAGTAGAGGGAGGAATCATAGGAAGTTCCAGATTTTGACAGATTCAGTTTTAGATAGAGATAGGACATGATGTTAGAGACAGCAGACAGATAATCACTGGTATTTTGTAGTAATGCAGGGGTGATGTCAGGAGATAATATATGTATATTTGGGTGTCATCAGCATAGAGATAATGGTAAAAAATGAATCTACTCATGGTTTATGCAATTGTGGCAATGAATAGTGAGAAGGCCTGTACTCTTGGACTGAAGAGAAAATTAAGTGTCAAGGAGTCGTTTTGGATTGTTGAATAGTGAGATGACGAGGGTGGTGAAGTAAGCTTGTTTAGAGAGGTGAAGGGCAGAGTTCAGCCCTGATAAGCCATAGCCTAATAGGTGGCACTAGAGTTCAAGTCCTCTTCCTCTCTGAAGAGGCTATTTGCTTATTTTATTTATATTGACTAGTATGTTTTTTTAAACTCTAATTTCTTATTGTTTAAGGAACAACACATGTACATGGCCACAATGGTCAGACCCTGACCGTATCTATTGTATGTAAGCATCTAAAGAGTGTTTTTAGGTCATTGCACAGGGAGGAAGGGCAGGCGTACACCTGGCTTCAGAGGCGCAATGATGTACGTGAAGAAATCCACATTGTTCTGTCCCCTTCTCATGACTGCAAATTCTAAGCGCTCTAATTACCAGTCCTTTAGATAATTGTACGCTTGTACTCACATCACCAAATGATCGACAGACAGTTCAACTCAGCCAGAACGATGACTTGTAGTAAGACCAGGAGAAACGCTGTAGTTTTCTTCCACAAATCTTGTATTAAGGTGAAAAAGAATAATCTGGGCAGGGGGTTGCAGACATGCGTCTTCAGCAATGGCTTCTTTAGACTAAACTGGGGAAGAAGGGAGGAGCATCCTGTACAGAGGCCAGCTAAGGGAGGAAGGTAGGGATAATCTTAATACACAGTCTAAGCTACCTGGTAACAACAAGGAAAATTAGTGATTGGAGGAAATACTCAATGCAGAGAAATATACACAGCAGGTTGTTCCCATTCGTGGGACACAACACACGTGCATGTACGAGATTCGCAGACAAATGAAAGCCTTTAGAGATGTGATAGCATGTTGTGTGTCTGACAATGCACATACTGTGCGCTGCGAGGATTTGCGATTTCTAAATCGGGAACAGACTGCAATTATGGAATATACATGTTCCCGCCAATAACACGACTAGTAGTTGCGGCCTTTCGCAAGACAAGTGTATGGAGCAAAGCCACGCCTACTAGTCGGACACACCTGCTCCATACACTTGTATTAAGCAAGGCCACGTCCAGTAGTTGTATTGCTGGCGGGAACATGTATGCTCCGTTCCTGGCTTACAAATCGGTGAATCCTCACAGCGCACAATGCGGGTGCTGGGAGTCTTGATAAGTCTGCAGTCACATAGAGGACACATAGAGACTGCAGAATTATCAGTTTTAGACCGGACAACCTCTTTAAGAACAAATAACATTTTCCTAGAGGGAAATTAAAATTCTGCATAGTGTTACTGTGCCAGGTTTGTCTGTAGACGACAAAGTGCAGTTTGCACGGTTTGTAGTTTATGGCCCCTTACAGACTGGTGTGCAATCATACAGACAGGTGTACAACCATACAGACTGATGTACAATCATACAGACTGGTGTACAATCATACAAACAGGTGTATAATCATACAAACAAGTGTATATAATCATACATTGCATTAACTGCTCAGTTTACAGCATGCAACGTGCAGATTATAGCAAATAAATCAAACAAGTGTTGCATGTATATACTTACTATAACCACTAGGTGGGGATATTTACTTACTTACTTCAAGTATTTTCAACATGTTAATTATAATATTTTAAATAAATCTAAAGTTAAAATATGATGTCTATGTCTGTATAATTCAGGACAAAAACATGAGTGATTTACCAGTAAATACTGTATCCATTTGTTTTATTTTAATGTTTACATCATTTTCCATTTAAATGAATTATATTGATGTTTTCATTCCTACCAGCATTTTCAGCCAACATCCAATGGTGAACGATGATCTTCCAAACCGTATAATCGCCGGCAGTGTAGTCGTGAAATCTAATGTGGCCAAGTTTACTGAGACAGACGCCATTTTTGATGACGATACTGTGGAGAAAGATATTGACGCCGTTATATTTGCCACCGGTTATTCCTTCAGTTTTCCTTTTTGTGAGGACCTTAAAGTCCAACATAACAAGGTCTCTCTATATAAGTACACCTTCCTGCCGGAGCTCGAGAGACAGACGCTGGCTGTGATTGGCTTGATACAACCGCTCGGGGCCATTATGCCCATTTCAGAACTACAATGCCGACTTGCCACTAGAGTCTTCACAGGTAAGTAATGAATGATTCTATACAACTTTTGATCATTTTTTAAAAACATTTTTGTCTGTTTAGTTTTCTTATGCGTCATCACTGGGTCATTGCGGATGTGGCGATAGAAACATGCACTTTTTTTTGTTTGCTTGAAGTTATATATAAAACAGCATTTATAGTAGTAAAAAAAATCATGCCTCTTACATTTATTATTTTAGTAATGTCCCCATCCTGGTCCTCTTCTTGTAGTAATGTCCCCATCCTGGTCCTCCTCTTGTAGTAATGTCCCCATCCTGGTCCTCTTCTTGTAGTAATGTCCCCATCCTGGTCCTTGTACTGTAGTAATGTCCCAATCCTGATCCTCTTCTTGTAGTAATGTCCCCATCCTGGTCCTCTTCTTGTAGTAATGTCCCCATCCCGGCCCTCTTCTTGTAGTAATGCCCCCTCCTGACCCTGTACTTGTAGTAATGTCCCCATCCTGGTCCTCTTCTTGTAGTAATGTCCCCATCCTGGTCCTCTTCTTGTAGTAATGTCCCCATCCTGGTCCTCTTCTTGTAGTAATGTCCCCATCCTGGTCCTCTTCTTGTAGTAATGTCCCATCCTGGTCCTCTTCTTGTATAATGTCCCATCCTGGTCTCATCATGTAGTAATGTCCATCCTGGTCCTCATCTTGTAGTAATTGCCTTCCTGCAGTTCTTGTAGTAATGTTCCCATCATGGTCCTCATCATGTAGTAATGTCCCCATTCCTGGTCCTCCTCTTGTAGTAATGTCCCCTCCTGACCCATACTTGTAGTAATGTCCCATCCTGTACTCTTGTAGTAATGTCCCATCCTGTCCTCTCTTGTAGTAATGCCCCTCCTGTCACCAGTACTTGTAGTAATGTTCCCATCCTGGTCCTCTCTTGTAGTAATGTCCCCATCCTGGTCCTCTCTTGTAGTAATGCCCCTCCTGCCCTACTTGTAGTAATGTCCCCATCCTGGTCCTCTTCTTGTAGTAATGTCCCCATCCTGGTCCTCTTCTTGTAGTAATGTCCCCATCCTGGTCCTCTTCTTGTAGTAATGTCCCCATCCTGGTCCTCTTCTTGTAGTAATGTCCCCATCCTGGTCCTCTTCTTGTAGTAATGTCCCCATCCTGGTCCTTTCTTGTAGTAATGTCCCATCCTGGTCCTCTCTTGTAGTAATGTCCCATCCTGGTCCTCTTCTTGTAGTAATGTCCCATCCTGTATTCTTGTAGAATGTCCCCATCCTGGTCCTCATCATGTAGTAATGTCCCCATCCTGGTCCTCCTCTTGTAGTAATGTCCCCATCCTGGTCCTCATCTTGTAGTAATGCCCCTCCTGTCCCATACTTGTAGTAATGTCCCATCCTGGTCCTCATCTTGTAGTAATGTCCCATCCTGATCCTTTTGTAGTAATGCCCTCCTGACCCTTACTTGTAGTAATGTCCCCATCCTGGTCCTCTTCTTGTAGTAATGTCCCCATCCTGGTCCTCTTCTTGTAGTAATGTCCCCATCCTGGTCCTCTTCTTGTAGTAATGTCCCCATCCTGGTCCTCTTCTTGTAGTAATGTCCCCATCCTGGTCCTCTTCTTGTAGTAATGTCCCCATCCTGGTCCTCTTCTTGTAGTAATGTCCCATCCTGGTCCTCTTCTTGTATAATGTCCCCATCCTGGTCCTCATTGTAGTAATGTCCCCATCCTGGTCCTCTTCTTGTAGTAATGTCCCCATCCTGGTCCTCTTCTTGTAGTAATGTCCCCATCCTGGTCCTCTTCTTGTAGTAATGTCCCCATCCTGGTCCTCTTCTTGTAGTAATGTCCCCATCCTGGTCCTTCTTGTAGTAATGTCCCATCCTGGTTCTCTTCTTGTAGTAATGTCCCATCCTGGTCCTCTTCTTGTAGTAATGTCCCCATCCTGGTCCTCTCTTGTAGTAATGTCCCCATCCTGGTCCCTCTTGTAGTAATGTCCCCATCCTGGTCCTTGTATTGAAGTAATGGCCCCATCCTGGTCCTCTCTTGTAGTAATGTCCCCATCCTGGTCTCTTCTTGTAGTAATGTCCCATCCTGGTCCTCTTCTTGTAGTAATGTCCCCATCCTGGTCCTTCTTGTAGTAATGCCCCCTCCTGGTCCTTTCTTGTAGTAATGTCCCCATCCTGGTCCTTTTGTAGTAATGTCCCCATCCTGTCCTCATCTTGTAGTAATGTCCCCATCCTGGTCCTTTTGTAGTAATGTCCTCATCCTGGTCCTTTTTGTAGTAATGTCCCCATCCTGTTCTGTTTGAGTAATGTCCCCATCCTGGTCCTCTTCTTGTAGTAATGTCCCCTCCTGGTCCCTTCTTGTAGTAATGTCCCCATCCTGGTCCCTTCTTGAGAATGTCCTCCTGGTCCTTTGAGTAATGTCCCCATCCTCTTTAATGTCCCATCCTGGTCCTCTTCTTGTAGTAATGTCCCATCCTGGTCCTCCTCTTGTAGTAATGCCCCCTCCTGACCCTGTACTTGTAGTAATTGCCCATCTTTTAAATGCCCCCTATTGTGCTGTTTTTCACACACACACACAGAATCCTCTCAGCGTATGCGGCCCACAGCATGTAGACCCCTTGAGGATAATGGCACCGATGCCCATGCTCAACTTCATTTGTATTGCCGACACCCGCCGAGGCAAGCTCTCTACCCATTGCCAATGCCAGCCAGAGGCCGACAGCTGATGTCATACGCTGACATCATACGCTGACATCAGCTGCTAGCCCCTGATTGGTCACCGGCTGCCTTGGTATAACTGAGCAGCGCTTATCCCTGGTGTTGCCTGCATTACAAATGAAGTAAACCCCTGGTGTCGTGGCCCAGTGACCGGACCATAATCCTCAAGGGGTCTATGGTGTCTGTGTGTCACATGAGTTTATTGAGAATTTGATACCCTAAATGATTATTGCTTTTATGTTTTAGGACAAAGTCTGACTGCCCTCCGCCTGGGACATGAAAGAGGATTCAGAAAGAAGAAAGAAGACATGGAGAAACGGTAATTTTGCTGATACTTTAAGCAGGTGTTTGCTCTGTATATGACGCAGAGCATTTTACAAGGAAATCCTTGAATGTGATCAAGAAAACTGAGATTCTATGAAACAATGGATCGACAAAGTGATCCAGGACAGGGCACACACATTTCTGGCCATGGGCTATACTATGGAGTTCCGCTACTTTCATAGATCACAATAAAATTGAATTGAGCATTCTATTCTAAAATACTTAAAGTGGATCGGTCACATTCAAAAACATTATTAATCTCCAGATATGGAGATTAAAAAATACAAAAGAGCAAAGAGTGGTGACTTTTGACTTGGTGATGGGTTCTGTAAATGTGATTATTTTATCCATTGTCTCCTTCTCAGCTATGTCTGCAGTCAGCGGCACACCATACAGGTGGACTACATGGAATACATGGATGAACTGGCAGACTTGCTAGGTGTTAAACCAAAAATGTTGAGTCTCTTTCTAAGTGATCCCCAGCTTGCCTGGAGTGTCTACTTTGGGCCTTGTACGCCGTATCAGTATCGGATATCGGGACCTGGAAAGTGGGTGAAAGCGAGGAAGACCATCTTATCTCAATGGGACAGAACCTTGAAACCAATGAAAACTCGATATGTGGAACCCAGCTCACGCTTTTCCCTTCTACATGTGGTCGGGGGGCTTGTGGTTTTGGCTGCGGCATTCTTCTTTTTATTATGATTAGTGAAGATAAGGGCCCCAGTAATGACACTAATTTGTACCGCAGACACCAGATTTATGGACTTCTGTATAATGTGATCATATTGATTGTTCCTGTAAATTTCATCACTGTCTTGGTGACCATATATTTTTATAGAGTCCCTATACATAAGGCGAAAGGAGTAGTGATGGGCGAACCCGCAGATGTTTGGGTTCGGCGGACCGGGCAAGACTTTTTTTTTAAAGTTCAAGATCAGGGTCAAACGTGAGTCTGAACCTGAACTTGGACTATAAAGGTATGAGATAGTGATTAAACAGCAGCATTATACTTACCGGGCCGGTCGATTGTACTTCTGGGCCGCTCATTAACTTCCTGGTCAGGGGCCCAACAGCCAAACAGCCAATCACAAATGCTGTCACAGAGAATGGACAAGTATTTTGGACGAAGTACCTTAATGTCCGCGCTGCTGCCAAAGAGGAAAATACACCAACGACACTGGGACGTCTGAGTACTAGTAGTAGAGGTTTATTTCCAACGCGTTTCGGAGCCACGTACCGAGCTCCTTCCTCAGGGAACCCTCTAGATATACAGAGAATGGACGTCTGTGATTGGCTATTGGAGTAATCTGGAAACAGCCCATACATTCTAGCATTCTACCATGCTAGAGTGTATGACCTGTTTCCAGATTACTCCAACAGCCAATCACAGAGGCCCACTCTCTTTGACAGGGTGTCTGATTGGCTGTTGAGCCACGTACCAGTGAATAACCAGGAAGTTAATGAGCGGCCTCGGAAGTACAAGCGGCTGGATGCTGGTTAGTCTCAGGGAAGTCTGCGTTCAGGGTCTGTGTCCATACACTTGGTGTTCGGTAGGGACTCTGATCTTGATGGCGGGTTTACACGTTGCGATATCGTAGTCCAATTTCAATGAAAAGTCACGTGGTTCGATTGTTGGAGCCGATATCGTTCCTGCGTTGTATGGTGTGAACGTCCAATACGATGCAGGAACGATGTCAATGCGATATCGGGATTGAATGAGCGTGCTATTCAATGCTCCGATATTGAAGGGAGATTGGAGTCGGATCGTGCTGTGTGACAGCCCAACTACGATGCGATTTGAAACGTCACCCATTCACTCCCATGTTAAAGGATCGTTCCTGGGTTGGGGGGCGTAGACATCGCACGGACGTTGTATTCCGATATCGCAGCGTGTAAACATCCAATGCGATGCGGGAGAAACGTGCACTAATTGCGCGCTCCCGCGCCATTGAGTTGCGATATCGCAATGATATTGAAGCATGTAAACCCACCATTACAGTTTGGGTTTGCCCATCCCTAGTAAGGAGACCTACTTTCTGGAAAATAACAATGTTTATTGTTGTCTACTGGATTCTTATCAATAATTTTCTTGAAATACATTTGAGATTAACAATTAATATGGGTTCACCAATAAGGGATGGAATAGTTATGCCGCTGTCCTCCAAAGACTTTGGATTTTAATTGTAGTAAAATATTACTTGTAAATCCTGCTCCAATATATATATATATATATATGTATGTACAGTATTACTGTATGCATTTCATGCATTAGTGTGAAGTTATAATTTTGATATAAAAGATTTTTGCTTTTAATAAAAGAAAACAATAAAGCTTTTCATTTCTGAGAACATGCAGTTTTTTGTTCTAATTGTATGTATAAAGCAAGAAATAAAAGAAATAACACTATATCCAACAGAATGTATGTAATAGTGGATCTATGTAATAGTCATCATTTACAGCTTTTATTCAATCTCAGTTTCCTTTCTTTGATGGGACATTTAAAAAAAAATTAGAGTTTGACATATGGATCCATGTACGGTAAAAATCCTGAAAAAACTTTTTTTTAGCAGAAATTGAGCAGAAACTCTCCAAATCCTTCTCAAATACTCAAAACTTGGTTCTGGTGATGTATTAATGTAGGTTCTCTTTTTGCAGCCCTTCAGATTGGTTTCATATGGCAATGTGGGCCATCGGACCAAAAAATGCTGTGCAGCCCTGTAATAACAGAATAATGACTGCAGCTCTGAATGGGACTGAAATATAAAACATGATATAACATTGATATTACACAGGTACAGGAGCATCTCAATGAATTAGAAGATCATCAAAAAGATCATTTATTTCAGTAATTCAATCTATAAAGTGAAACACATCTATTATATAGAGTCATTACACTCAGAGGGATCTATTTCATGTGATTATTTATATTAAAGGGTTAAACACCGCGCTGCCATATTCCACGAGACACGAAAGGGTAAATATATTGATTTTAGTCAACACGTTCCAGGGCTCCATGATTTGTCGTGAGGAAGAGGTCAGGGAGCCCTGAAATGTGTTGACTAATAAATCAATATTAAATTCACCCTTTGATGTCTTGTGGAATATGGCAGTGCGGTGTTTAACCCTTCACCCTCCCTACTCTATATGCACCACGCTGGGGACTGCAGCAGCAGTGATCTGCTTTTATAGTGGTTGTGATTCTCACAACCACACAAGGTGAAGCCTCTGATACCTATTTAGGTCATATTTTATCTCTCAGACCCTTCATCCTCCCTACTTTAATTTTCTGAGATAATGACCTTTGGGTTTTCATTAATCATCAACATTAACAGAAATAAGCACATGAAATAGATCCCTCTGTGTGTAATGACTCTATATAATAGATGTGTGTCACTCTATGTATTGAATTACTGAAAATAAAGTCACTTTTAGATGATCTTCTCATTCATTGAGACGCTCCTGTATGAACTCCCATCCCCACTGATAGTGATGACTGGACAGAATGTCACAGTTTGATCTGTAGTGAAGAAATATGTTAGGTTCAGCAAGATTTAGTAGACGATAATTAGTTTTTCTCCTTGGTTCTAATTATCTTGCATTACATACTATTTATTAAATTAACTTGTGATGCAGCAGATGACAAAGATCTAATAGTTAATAAAAAAACAACAACGGAGTTTATATCAAATTCTGTTCCCAGCTCCAATAGTTTGGTTTGATCGCTATAAGAACAACACAGGATGGTTGTCTGCTCCATCTTTCCGTTTGTCTGGGAACAGTTCATTGTTTGGATGTCGTCTCACGTGACCCTTCTCGTTTCATCTTGTACCAATGGTCTGAAGAAATCCTCTGGCTCTGGATATGGATTTATTTGCCAAAACACATAGGACATTGGTGGGAAATTGCTACACTGTAACATTAGAAAGAACAAGGCTGGGATATTTATTGAATTGTCTACAATTGGGCGCGTTATTGTGCCCATATCAGATAACATTGTCCATTTAAAATAAATAGACCCCATATGGTTCACGTGATATGGATAGCACCTTCTGGTCCTTGCCTGTAACATAATATTAGGCTACTTGAATGGGTTATCCAGGATTGATATTTAAAAACAAATGTGCCTAAGCACTAACAGGCGGATACCTGCCTGTTGTGCCTGGGTCACACCGTCCATTGGACAGTGTGAGCCCTGTCATTCAGGCGGCAAGAGGCAGGGGGAGCGGCAGTGCAGAAGGGGGCGGCGCCTCATGCACACAGCCTCCCCCTGCCATGGCGCCGGCCGCTCACCCCGCTCACCACAGGTAAGCGGCGACCCGCCAGAGGAGCAATGTAGAAGGGGCAGCAGCGCCGGGCTCCACCAGCACCCCCCCCCCGGTAATCACTGCCGTGGCTCAGGCGGCAGTGGCGACCCGCCGGAGGAGCAATGTAGGAGGGGCGGCAGCGCTGGGCTCCACCAGCACCCCTTCCCGGTAATCACACTGCCGCGGCTCAGGCGGCAGTGGGGTTTGGTGCACCCCGGCTTGCGCTGTTCATCCCCGACACAGAGCAGGCACAGACTGCTCCTGCCGGGGACAGCATGGCGGGGTAAACAGAGCAGTGGCGGCTTTTCCGCTCTACTCTGTGGAAGGGGCGAGACAGCCAATGTCATGCTGATTGACAGCTTGCTTCCCGCTACCTGATTGGGGGAGCTGGCTGTCAATCAGCATGATGTCAGCTATGATGCTCATTGAAAGAGGTTAGACGTTACCCCTCTGTTGATATGACGTCAGCGGAAGCGGCAAAATCACTGACAGGGGCAGTGATCGGTGTCGGGCATAACAGGCAGGTAGGTGGCAGCTACCTGCCTGTTAGTCCTTAGGTACGGTGTTTTTTTTTTTGGCTAAATCCTAGATAACCAATTAAAAAAGAGCTGGAAGTGAGGAAACAAAAGCGCAACAGAGTCTTATCCTTTTTTATAATGTGAACAAAAGTGGCAAATGTAACTGCTCACTTGATTTGGTTGTGAGACCCACAACCATATATGCGTATAGTACAGCTGCTGCTGGATCCACACTCCACGGTATCATTGTGGCGGTCAATATAAATCTACAAGGAAGGTGTTTTGTGATCTGTGCAAACCATACATAGGAAAGGACCACAAAGGATCAAAGGGTGATATTACTTTTATTCAACGCGTTTCAGAGCGTGACCCCGCTCCTTCATCAGGAATGCAACCTTTCCAACGTACGGTTTGCGCAAATCAAAAAACACCGTCCTTTTGGATTTACGAGTGTATCAGGAGACACGGATGAGGCTGCTGAAGCCAATTGCAGAAGGTAGCAGCATCTGGCCAAACAGACAAAATCCTGAATTGTGGATCTGTCCCTTTAAGAGGTATTTCTCTGCTTGATGATAGCTGAATGTCACTGGACCCAGCAGTCTCCTACCTTTTAGCTGCCTCTATTTATACCTCTTGGCTCCCATGATACTTTGCTGGTGATACCTTGTTTGGAGTTGATGGTGCTTCCTGGCTCAGCAGTGTATTGTGGACCTCCTGTGTTGTTTACTGTCTAATTCTCCTTTTTTTTCCCTCTCTCCATTGTTTTGTTTTCCTTTAGTTGTTAGTTGGGGTGACAAGTGTCCACCATGTCTGATACCTATGTAGTCTTAGTTCAGGGACAGTCAGGGAATAGGTATCCTGGTCGGCGACAGTTGCGGAGACTGTATAGGATTATTAGGGGAGTCAGGTGTCAGCGCTAGTGTGTCTAGGAGTCACCATCACCCCTTTGCCCTTAGAGACAGGGACTCTTTTTCACCCCTCGTTGTCCTGCACTGGGTATCTTCCAACACGCAGTATGACACAGTGATAAATATGGACAAAGTCTTGAAGGGATGAAAATACAGGTTCATGGGTGTGGAGAAAATGGAAATTTATGGAAAGTATCTAAAATATGGATATCAATGTCAATAGAAAAATTTAAAAAAAATATGCGTTTCACATGATAACCATCCTTAATCATGATTAACCCCTTCATGACCAAGGACGTAGAGGTATGTCCTCAGTCGTGTTTTATCCCTATATGTGAGTTCACGCTGTGACCTCACATCATTTCTGGCACCTGCCGGCTGATCTAATCAGCTATCAGTGCAGATAGCAAGGCCGTGTGGATCAGTGATCAGACCGGTGCTACTAACCCTTTAGATTGCCTATTCCCCGCTGGCATTGGTGGCCCCATGATGCTTGCTTTAACAGCAAGGGGTCAGCTGATGACCCCGGATGCTGTCATGACTCACTTCCTGTAATCAATGCTTAAAGTGATCATTTCTGCTGTTCAGAGCTATGGATCATCACAACTCTGTACCGCACAAGTAATCACACTGTGCAGTGTTGAGACGCTCTAGGGGGCAGTGTAAAATAAAAGCAAAAACAAAAGTTTTAAAAAATATGAAAAAAATAAAAAAAAAACTAAAGTTCAACCCCACCCCCCTTTTGTCCATTGAAAATAAAACTATTTAAAAAAAAAAACACACATATTTGGTATCGCCGCATTCAGAAATGCCCGATCTATCAAGATATAAAATCAATTAATCAGACCAAATATACCAAAGTCCAAACACCAAACATACATTTTTTGGTCACCATAACATCGCAATAAAATGCAGTAACGGGCGATGGAAGCATCACATCTATCAAAAAATAGTTTCACTACAAATGTTAGATCAAGCTGCAAAAAATAAGCCGTCACAGAGCCCCAGATCCCGAAAAATGAGGCTGCGGAAAAGGGTGCAAAAGTGCAATTCATTTCTTAAAAAAAATTATTTTCACCACTTAGATAAAAATAAAAGTAACATGTTTGGTATCTACAAACACATAGTGACCTGAGGCATCATACCGACATGAAAGTTTTACCATATAGTGATCATGGCGAATAAAAAACCCAAAAAAAGCAAAAGTGTAATTGCACTTTTTTTTGCAATTTCACCGCAGTTGGAATTTTTTTCCCATTTTCCTGTACACTATATGGTAATATTAATGATTTCATCTGAAAGTACAACAAATCCCGCAAAATACAAGCCCTCATAGGTCTGCATAGACTGAAAAATAAAAACGAAAATGGAACATCGGCCAGGGGTTAAGGGGTTAAGGATGTTTATCATCTGAAATCTTTCTATTGACATTGATGTCTATATTTTACCTTTGAATGGACTTTCAATAATTTTCTATTATAGCCACACACCGAGAAGCCTGAATTTTGTCTTTTCAAGACTTAAACAAAATACAATGATCTAGAGATGAAGGACGCCAATCCTAAATGCAGATATAGATACATGGAAAACAAGTAGGTGGGAAGGTGCATCGCCAAGGGAGCATCAAGCGCCTTTGCTTGGTTTGTTCTGTCATTTTGTTATTATGGAACTAGATGGAACCTCTATGCTATCGCATTGGGAGGGAGGTGACGTTGTGATGGGGGCAGGCTTTGTGGTGCTGGGGGTGGCGGCCGTCTCTCCTCTCCTCCATGCACTCTTCCCCATTTGTGAGAGATTACCATATATGGGCGATATTACCATATATGGGCAATACAGGACACAGGAGCGATGACGGAGGTTCCAAGGCAATTCTATATACAGTATAGATCCCTTCATTATAACAATTCCTATTTATCGGGGCAGATAGTGCTCACTATCGGAGAGGTAGGGACATTATCACATCTCGCGGACAGGTTCCTCTCCCCTCCCGTACCTGTATGACTTGATTGTCCCATATATTGTACTTGTCTTTGTCTGCCCTTTCCATATGTAAAGCGCCATGGAATCTAATGGCGCTATTTTAAATAAATAATAATAATCTACCTTGCCACTGCCCTTTATATAACAAATTCACCCATTTAATAAATACCTTCTTTGCCCCAAATCTTTAGCTCATCATAATCCATATGGCATGTACCTTTTGAGCCAGGGGAGATATAATTCACCAAATATAGCTCAAAACATCATAAGCAACTCCATATAGAATACATAGCAAAATAGGAGACGGCGGATCCGGACAAAAAAACAAATCTGCCGCCTAATGGTCGCACTTGCTGCACACTTGCGGCAAGCCCCATGCATTGTCTATGGGGTTTGCGGTAAGGTGCAGCAAGTGCGGTTGCGGCAGATGCGGTAGTTACGACCGCAAAAAAAATGCTGCTGACCGCGTTTTTTTTCTCAGCCGCAACTGCCGCATCTGCCGCAACCACACTTGCGGCACCTGCCGCACCTTACCGCAAGCCCCATAGACAATGCATGGGGTTTGCGGCAAGCGAGCTTCAAGTGCGGCCGTTAGGCGGCAGATGCGGAACATCTGCCGCATCTGCAGCATTTTGGTGAAAATGCCTATGTGAAAGGGGCCTAACACAGATTTAGTGCAAAATGGCAGGTAGGTACAATGCTGCCACACTAAGTATGCAGAGAAATCTATTCCAGCATATTAGTTCATTAATTCACATCCATATAAATGTATATAAGATATAGTAGTCATTACAGCAGATATAAATAATGAACAGATGATTAATTATATTATCAATTCATACCATAAAGTGCAAGTGCAAAGTCAGCAGCAAAGGAAGACCCCCCATAGGACCCCCGACACGCGTTTCGAGTGTAATTCACCGTTTATTCATGGTGATATCTTATATACATTTATACTGTTGTGAAAGAATTGACATGCTCACTGTTTAAAAATGCTGCAAAAACCAAACAGGTTTATTTTTCCATCAGGTAAAATGAAAAAAAACAATCTGTTCCAATGTATGTGCATCAGCTTGTTTTTTTAACCATATATTTGCATAAAACCAAAGAAAAAAACACCCTTAAAGTTGCAGCAAAAAACGACTGGTGTGACCATAGCCTAAAGGGAAAATGATTTGCTATATTCCTTGTATGAGCACCTCACAATCACATGATGTTTGAAAGTTAATTACATGGACAATAGAGATCCATGGGGGTTAATAGAAATAAAGAAAAAGTTTATAGATCACTATTTACTAAGTTTTAAAATTTACGTATATTCTTAGAATAATACATAAAATCAAGCAAAACTCTTGCTTTACAACTGGAATTGAGAAATCAACAAAATCTCCAAATGAAAGGATGAATAACTGCTAATAAAGGGAATCTGTTAGGTCAAAAATCCATAAGTAACTGCTATCATTTTCTAATTCCTCTGGTGAAGCTCTTTCTATTCATGGGTTTCTATTATTCATACTTCCCTTCTATCCTGTGTAAACTGCAAATAAAGAGATTAATTCTATCTGTCATTGACAGTGAGTGATTACTTGCTTCTCTACTGCACACTCCCCAAAGAATGAATATTCATGTAGTGCATCACGGCACAGAGATCAGTAGAAATCATCCACATTGGGGGGAGCGCTGTATCCTTCTGTCTCAGCTCTCCTTGTTTACAGCAAAACAAGAGCTCAAATAAATCTTTCAGATGAGATATCCTACAAAGTTGGTTATTTTTAGTGTACATTTAGTTTCGGGGTAACTGCCCCTCATCAGTGTAGTGTGTGGTCTAATTCTGGAAAATAGTCCAAGATTTTAGCCATGTCTAAAGAGTCAAGACTTAAGGGCCCATTACATGCTTCAATGTCTTAGAGATCTGGCCAACAATCCGACTTGACCTAGATCGCTTCAACGTCGTTCATTGATCGCAAGCAAGGTGTCACACGTACAGATATCGTGAACGACGCAGCAACGATTCTGCGACAAGCGAACGATTCTTGCGGTTGTTAGCTTGCCTACATCCTTTAGTTCTGAATAGGCGAAGTCGTTAACGAGATCGTTATCACGGTGTCACACACGCCGATGCTGCAGATCGAACATACGATCAATGACTGCTTTATGGTCCTGATCATAAGCCTGCGATCAACGATCAGCCGACTTCTCATTGGTCGTATCTACGCGTCACGCGCAACGACGTCGTTACACGTCGTTGCACCGCCCCAAAAGACCATGACGTACCAACGATATCATTGACGATATAGTGTGGGTCGGGGCCTTAATTATGGAGCGTTATTTAGATAGTCTTCACACAATCTCCCCACCTGGGAGTTGGTGTTGAGTCTTGCTGATTATAACAAGCTGTTGTTGGGTCGGAGGCTGCAATATGTCATCTAAGAATGTTCCTTGCTTAGTCCGTTGCAACACTTCTACTTTGATTCTTCTATTTGTTTGCTGCTGGCCAGACAATTATCTTTATGGCTCAGTTTAAGATAAACTGCAGAGTTCCGTGCCTATGTACCATTGTTTGCCCAGTATCTCTGGAAAATGTCTGAGTTATTAAATTCCATTTTTATAGAGGTATTTCTACTTTTACTGTATGTATTCCAAGTTGGTATGTTTTATACTTTTATTAACTGGTTATAGGCTAATGTAAAGTATTCTTCTATTGAGCAGTTGTCACGATGGTCTCTCTTACTTTGGAGACTTGTGACTGGTTTTGGACCTGCGTCTCTTTTCTGTATTGAGACATCATATTAAATGTGTTTCTTTCCTTTGGCAGTGTTGGAGTTAATGTCAGTTTCTGTTGGCTAGCAAGCTCCCTTGTTATCTTTCCAGGTGTGGCTACTTTGTGATCACTCCCATTTCCTTTATATGGTCACATGATCCAACAATTGAACTCATTGTGGCCTAGCTACTTGAGGTGTAGATAGTACTCTTGACAACTGATTGTTGCCAAGCTGTTTGCTGCCTTGGATTCTGGTAGAAGGCTTGAGGTTGCCTTGTTGTCTGTCTTCCTTTCCCCTCTTGTCTTGTTTATTGCAGTGGTTGGGGCTAGTTCTTCTGCAGGCCACCTCCATATTGAGGGTTTACATTAGGGTCAAGGAGAGCATAGGTATCCTGCTTGGCAACGGGGTGAAAGAACCCATATAGGGAAGGTAGGGGAGATCAGGGCACAGCTATACAAAACTGTTTATGTAGCGCATCTAAATCTGAAAATCATACGTCATTAGAAGATAATGTTGGTAAAGTCTGCTCTTTAAAGTGACTTGAAATAGTATTCCTATTTTGTGCTTTTTATGCGGTTCCATGAAAAATGTCCACAAGGAAAAATGCCCACAGGAATCCCTAACCGTAACAGCTAAAATAACCATAACCCTAACACCTAACCCTAACCCTAAAACCTAACCATAAAACCTTACCCTAAACTCTAACCCTAACACCTAAAACCCTATCCCCAAACCCTACCACCAAATGGTAACACCTAACCCCAAACACGTGACCCTACTACCTAACCGTAACACCAGACCTTGACTCTTACCTCTAACTCGAACACCTAGCCCCTAACACCTAATCCTAACTGTAACCCTAACACCTAACTCTAATGCCTAACCCTAATTCTAACCCTAACACCTAACCCTAACACCTAACTCTAATGCCTAACGCCTAATTCTAACCCTAACACCTAACCCTAACCTCAGCCCTGTGGGCAATTTTCTTTGTGGGCATTTTTCTGGTCACCATTATGGCATACCCACTGGAAAGGTCATAAATGTACAATAAATGGGGTCCGGCCAATGCGATCAGATCATCTGTCTCGAAGACGCAGAACCATTGAATGATATTGTCAGAGGAGAGGTGGTCGGAATTCTCATATAATGAATTGTATTTCCTTTACAGCAGGGTCCTATTTTCTAGAAAAGTTCTAGTACTATTGGTGAGACTCACATCTACTACTCATTGAAGGAAGATAATCCGTAGAACTGGGCGGTGGCCACTAAACGGTACCCGGGGCTATGGTGTTCAACTTTGCCGATCGGAGGAGCGAAAATCAGACGATTTAAAGGGGTGCCAGATGTCAGATCCCCCAAATCTACTTATACGTGATTAAAATGTGGAGCCCAGACAACCCTTTTAATGTTCTATTTATTTAAGTGTTCTTATGGTTATACGTCAAAATTGTGTCCAAGCAATACATCTTCCTATTCTTTGTACTGGGACAGATGTGCATTTTTGCTATATAGAGTTTTGTGTCGCAATTTCGAGTCTAAAACAAAAAAATCAAACAGAACTCAACTCCAACACGTCATTTATTCCAGTTTTAAATATTGATGTGTGTACTTTAAACGTGTTACAAAGCAGAGACACATGTTCTGTCTTTGTTCCGCTCTTTAAACAGCATGTGATGATTGGGAGCGCCATAAGGGAATCTTCAGTTTTGGAGATATGTGCCCTGGATGCCATAGTTGCATATTTGTATTTTAACGCTTTGTGCCTAGTCTAAAGCTAAACTGTTCGAGACACTAATTCTAAAGGCGGCTGTATACGTACAATAGGGCTGTGGTGCCTTAAAAAGGAATCTGCCAGCAGATATTTGCAAAGTAAGCTGAGGACTGCATGCTGTAAGGGTTTACAAACAACTATCAACTGTGCCTCTCCTATCAGGCTGTGTGCTATTATTTACAACTAAAGACTATATCACTTGGTGATTACCATTATAGATCTACATGGTAGTCCAACACTCCCCCTTCCTCTGATTGACTCCTCATTGTCAATGCATAATCTCTGCTGAAAACCTGGTGTGGGTAGGGGGCAACTCTCCCAGCTTTGGTGTGTTCCTAAATCTAAATGCTTTGATTGTGCGAGAAGGGCTGCAGCCAGTAATCTAAGTTAAACATCACTAGATTCAGAGTCTCTTTGTCTACATCATGCTGCTCTCAGATGAGGTAACATAACCTGCTGACAGATTTTTGCTACATCATTTGAGAGCATATTTTAAACACAATCCATGATCATATTGATGGAATAACGAAGAGGTATATATGCCAACAATGCATAAAAAAAAAATCATCTTTTTTTCTAAATAGCAAAAAATAAATTAAAAATGCATAATAATGATGAAAATACACCTTTTGAAAGGACACAGACCACATTAAAAAAGTATTCAATAAATATAGAATTAAATAGATGCACAGTTCTAAAAAGCCACAATTAATTGCCAGTGCAACATAATAGAATAGATATATTTAACTTAGAAAAGTCAATATCAAAGAAAATGGTAAGGGCTAGTAGAGAAGGACTACTAAGGCTTGTACATGTCTAAATATACAAATAGATAACTTACATCAAAGTATGATATATGATGAGTGTCCTTACACCCCAACACCGTTTCACTGTTCGCTTCTTCAAGGGGCGTCTACTAGGGATGAGGATAATGTGTCTTAGATAGTTAAAGCTTGCCAGTGGGAAAACAAGTACTAATTAATAACGGCCGCCTCTGAAGGTGTTATCAGTGTATGGTGCGCCCACATATCTTACAGGTGGAAAGATGACTTACGGACCGCCATGTTGGAATACAAGTGTAGATTGCATGCTGTCCAATGTGCGCTGAACTGGAAGTCAGTGAGATTCATGAGCCATGCATGTGCACAACCACAGGGCAACGCAGAGTGTATTAGGATGACATGTACCTATCAACGAGGAAGTCTACATAAAATGTAGCGCATGGATATATTGTATTTCTGAGCATGAAGATGGCAATCTCCATGCAGCACACAGCAAGAAAGTCTCGACATCAACCCAGATGACAGTCTTTGCAGAGAATAAACTCTATCAGCGACACCAGCTGATGGGTCATGGAGCTACATAAAGGCTGTGGGAGTAGTCAAACCACATCACCTAATAAACACATAGAAACTGGTACCGAAGAGCCATAGAAGTTAACCCTTAATACACTAAAGGAAATGAACTCCATTTTGTTTTACCGACATAAAATATACGTACGCCTAAAAGAAGTATTCTGAGCTAAGGACCAAAGGGCTGGCATGCTCCAATTCCAAAATGCCTCAAGATAATTGTCTGGAGCATGTCTGGTAACTTTAGCTTCTGCACTTCATGAATCATTTGGTAGATTCCAGTCCTTGCCAATTCTTCTACAACAGATGTTTCCCGTTATTATAAGTCATTGTTCCGAAGGCTATGGGCACACAGAGGTTTTTTGAAGTATTTAAACTTTATGAGTTTTTCAGGCAGAAACATTTCAGAAAGAGTTTTTCGGGGAGGGCTTGACAAATATTTCTTTTCGTGAAGAGTTTAGAGACAAGCCATATGTACATGGTTCAGGTATATTCTGCCCAAAAAAGCGCAGCAAAAGCACCCTATACATATAGTGCACAGCAATGTGAAAATGTCACTTATTTAAAGGGGTGATGCGGGATACAAATAAAATGATTGTGCCCAAGCACTAACAGGGAGGTAGTTGCCACCTACCTGCCCGTTGTGCCTGGCACTGGTCACTGCCAACCGGAGCGGTCACAGAACACTCCTGCCGGCGATTTTTTAGCTTCCGCTGACGACACGACTACTAGGGGGGAGGTCTTCTCACCTTATAGACGGGTGCATAGCTGACATCACACTGATTCTCAGCTGGCTCCCCCAATCAGGTAGGGAGGAGCCGGCTGTCAGTCAGCATGATGTTGGCTATGCTCTCACTTCCGCACCGCTCTGTTTACTCCGGCAGCAGTGGCTTGTGACCACTCTGTGCCAGGGGTGAACTGAGGTGACAGCTGCCGGGCACGACAGGCCGGTAGGTGGCAGCTACCTGCCTGTTAGTGCTTGGACACTTTTTTTTTGTATCCCGGATATTTCCTTTAACTGCTTCAAGGTTCGGAAAACTCTAAAACGTTTAACGAAGTGACGTGCTGATTCTTTGGGCAGTTTCCACTTGGAAGCCAACTGGTCTCTATAGTTCACAGGCTGGAGAGAAGGCTGGGATGGCGGAGCTGCTACAAAAATGACTGCAAAGCTGCCTCAGGAATATGCCAGCTGTTTCACAGCCTGATTTTGAGAGCTTTCCTTCAGGATCCACCTCAAGGCATGCACTCTCACTCCCAAACATCTTCCCAAAAACAGACATCAAAAGCAAAGTGGATTTGTCATAGAAATGAATTAGTATTTTTAAAGAGGTTTTGAAGCAATTTTTAAAGGTGGATTTCAGAGAAGATCCACTGCAAAACATGATCAAAACAGTCCTTTGAGTAGACACCATTCAATGAGTCCCCGAGGGGCTTTGAACAGCAGAAGACTCCTAGAAGCAACTACATTTTGGAAGTAAATCCCCTAATAAATCCTTCTCGGGGTGTAGCGAGAATTTTTGACAACACAAGTCTCAACTTCCTAACATTGGGCCATGGTGATAAATAATTCTGTAGACGTTGTGATAATATGTATGCTGCATTAAAAAGTGACACCGCCATAGGTGGATTATATTAAGGGCAATCTGGGCTACTGTCCAGGGCCCACAGCTCTAGGAGGCCCATGGCAGGTTACCCTCATTAGATCAGTTTGGGCAGCAACACATACTGACTTCGCTCCCGTTCCCTTAGTGTACATCTACGCAACTGGCAATTCACAGCGGCAGTGCAGCTCAGGGGAGCTCCTGTCACGGGTGTGATGATGTCATCAATCAGTGTCATCATGTATGCGTCAGCATCAGGAGGGCATAGAGACAGGTGGGTCAGAGCAGAGTGATGGGTGGAAACAGGAATGAGGTATATGTTTTCATTTTTATTATATGAGCTGGTGTATACTGAGGCTATATGGGGCAAAGCTTTTATACTGGGGGCTATGTGGGGCACAGCCTGTACATAGGTGGCTATGTGGGGCCCAGCATGTTTCCTGGGGGCTATGTGAGGCAAAGGCTATATACTGGTGGCTATGTGGGGTACAGCTTATTTACAGGGGGCTATGTGGGGCCCAGCCTTTATACTGGGGGCTATGTGGGACAAAGGCTGTATACAGATGGCTATATGGGGCACAGTTTGTATACAGAGGGCTATGTGGGGACCAGCATGTATACTGCGGGCTATGTGGGGCAAAGGCTGTATACAGGTTTTTACGTGGGGCCCAACCTGTACACTGGAGGCTCTGTGGGGCAAAGGCTGTATACTGATGGCTATGTAAGGCACAGCTTGTATGCAGGGGGCTATGTGAGCACAGGGGCTATGTGGGGCACAGCTTGTGTGGCCTCCTGCTATATGTTGGGGACTAAGTGCGGCCCCCTGCTATAATACTTTGGGCTATGTGCAGACTCCTATTGTGTGCTGGGGACTGTTTGTGGGGTGGTGGCCTTCTAAACAGCCTAGGGCCTTGGTTAATCTTAATCTTCTCCTGCCATTGCCATTGGACTAAAATTGAGGGAGATGCCAGTCGCAACACCACCAGCAGTGCTTGCACTAGCTGTCCTACTAGTACCAATCATAGATTACATTCAGCCTCTTCTACATCTGGAAAGCAAATAAATAGGGAGGAAATGAAGGGCATAATGGAATATACTGCATGTCACATCTCTTGTATTACTACAGCAGGATGATATTACCTCTGTCGGAGACTCTGTCAGCTTGAGGTGTTTCTGCCCAGTCCACCTCCTCCTCTGCTGTAACACATGAGGCTCCATTCATTATTGCAGTTGTGCCTTTCTTTGTCTAGTTTTAGTATTTCATGCCTTTTACTGTTTTTGTCATATTTATCTTTCATTTGCACCTTCTGTGAAGGGTACTGTATGTGCTGGTATATGTTTAGTTCACCACTGAGCGCAGAGTTTAGGGTTTAATGATTCTTTAAGTTGATTGATCATTTGCAACTTTGAAAAGTCACGTTTATTGAGAATGTACTTCAGTTCTCCCAGGAGTGATTTTGATTTATACCAGTTATTTTGGCAAAACTTTTCTGCTATTTTACAAAAGATATGAATTTTTATTCTAAAAAAGAAATAACTTGTATTGTAAATAGGTTATTTGTTATCACTCATTTATATGGTTGTCAAAGACACATTTCTAATGCTAAGGATTCAGTACAATCCTAAGAATGTTACAGGTGTGTGACTGGTAGACATGGATGGCACAGCTGATGTTAATGGCTATCGGTGACTGGTAGAAATGGATGGCACAGCTGATGTTAATGGCTATCGGTGACTGGTAGAAATGGATGGCACAGCTGATGGTTGTGGCTGGTGATGGCTGGCAGGAATGGATGGCACAGCTGATGATAATGGCTATCAGGGACTGGCAGGCATGGATGGCACAGCTGATGGTCGTGGCTATTGGTGACTGGCAGGCACAGATGGCACAGCTGATGGTCGTGGCTGGTGATGGCTGGCAGGAATGGATGGCACAGCTGATGATAATGGCTATTGGACACTGGCAGGCATGGATGGCACAGCTGATGGTCGTGGCTGGTGATGGCTGGCAGGAATGGATGACACAGCTGATGATAATGGCTATCGGGCACTGGCAGGCATGGATGGCACAGCTGATGGTCGTAGCTATTAGTGACTGGCAGGCACAGATGGCACAGCTGATGGTCGTGGCTGGTGATGGCTGGCAGGATTGGATGGCACAGCTGATGATAATGGCTATCGGGCACGGGCAGGCATGGATGGCATAGCTGATGGTCATGGCTCGTGATGATTGGCAGGAATGGATGACACAGCTGATGGTAATGGCTATCAGTGACTGTCAGGCATGGATGGCACAGCTGATGGTCATAGCTGGTGATGGCTGGCCAGAATGGATAACACAGCTGATGGTCATAGCTGGTGATGGCTGACAGGAATGGATGGCATAACTGATGGTAGTGGCTACAAGTGATTGGCGGGCATGGATGGCACAGCTGATGGTTGTGGCTGGCAATGACTGGCAGCCACAGATGACACAGCTGTTGATGGCTTGTGGCACTAAAAGGCAAAGATAGATAAGCAGAGTTTAGGCACAGTCACAGGAAACAGAACAGGGGAACCGGACAACTAGCAAAGAGAGTTTAGAGCTAACTTGACACATTAATCAGGCACAACCCAATAGGAGAAGGCTGAAATACCCTGTGCCTCTCAGCCATTGGCCACGAGGCACTGCCAGGGTAAGGCACATTGGTCCTATAAATTTCAACAGAAGAGTGCAGCCTAATTCTAAGCAAACTCCCGAGACACCCATGGACCATGCACGAGCCTCAGGATCCAGCAATGAAGCTTGAGTGGGCACAGGTCTGGAAGTATGGAGATGTCCTTGAAACACCAAATGCAAGGATGTGGCCAACAAAGCAGGCGGAAATGCAAAAGCAGCAGTGAGCATGGAGAGAGCGAACGTTGGCCTGGTGGGAGCCGCAGCAGACCTGACGGTGGTGGAGCTAACGTGTCATACATTTATTGCATTTCCTATCTACTTACTTTGATGATCCAAAAGCTCCTGACAGATTTCCTTTAAAAATCATTTTTAAAAATTGAAAAAAGGGAACCTTGACCTAAATATCACATATAGTTGATTTTTTTTATTAAATAAGAGCGGTGAAGCATATTTTTTCCATTTCATGATTTTGTTGAATTTTTATCATCTGTAATAAGTGGCGTAATTTAAGTCCTAAGGGCAAAACCTGAATCGGATGCATCCTTCCTTTGGGGTCTACCCTTTCTCCACCACCTCAGATATGTGGTCCTCAGTGCTGTTGCAGGTGTATATGAATGCATATGTTCATCAGCTGTCAAAAAATATTACCCATATAAACATCAGCCTATTACTATACAAAAACCAATATACCATTAAACCATTAATACTAGAGATGAGAGGACCCATGGAAGTCAGGGTTCGGGTGGTGCAGCCGGACTTTTTTTCGTGCTCTGTTTGGGACCAAAACATGACCTGAACCTCATTTGAAGACACTGATTGAGCAGTTTGGCTCTCCACCACATGCAGTCAGCATAAGAAAACCACTTCCGGGGCAGGAGGGAGGGGTTTTGTATTTTTTTTTTACAAAATACTATACCCGATAACTCTGATTTTACGCCCAGTCCGAAACAATGAAACACTGCCAGTGGCTAGCACTGGGCCAAGCACTAAGTGTACTCAAGCACCGAGTATACCCAAGCACAGAGATGCTCGCTTCAGTGGTTTCTATATGTGAAACACCTGAACTCAGGACATAAACAGGTTTGCATATCTCTAATTAATTCAAGAGACAAATAGAGCCATGCAGTGACCATATCACCACCATATACAGTTGTCACACATGGACTAGCCTGTGTCCAAGTACACACTGTGACAGGGGCACACAGACCAATGGTTATCTGGTGCATAATGAGAATCACAAGGGAACACCTGGGACACAATAACAATGGTGGGCCCTGTCAGTGGGGGACGGAGGAAGGGACACTCCCTGCACTCACCTGCAGATGTATCCTGATCTCCCTGAAATCACTATATGGGTTCTCTCACCCTGTCGCCGAGCAGGATACCTAGTCCCACGCTAGCCTTACTCTTATCTGTCACTAGGGAGCTGGCCAGCGGCAGCACTAGTCCCACCGCTGAGCTAACACAACATGAAGGGCAAAGACTGAGAGGGGAAAAAAACTAAAGGATAAAGCATCTTTACGACTGTGGCCAAACTCCGGCTTGGCACCAGCGAGTCTACCACAAGCTCCTTCCTCCCAGGCGGCTTTGCAATGAATGGAAATCAATCACCAGCTCTTGGTGATGGGTCATGTGACTATTTGAAGGAGATGGGAGTGGTCACACCTGAACAGATCACAGGAGCTTGCAGGAACATTACATTTTATGTATTGGAACAACACAAAAAAAAACAAAAGAAAGGGATGTTGCTGGGCAAAATGCCCACTACCCGCGCTCCTCTTATATAAGAAGATGGCAAACATGCCACCTACAGTATCTATGATGTAATTGTTGCAACCTCTTCTACTGTCAGCAGCACGCATCAAGCCAAAACAGTAATGTCAGACAAATATGCGTCTCATAATGTGGCAATGGTCCACTGCTCGATACCAAAATACTCAACGTTAGACTATAACCTTGCAATAAAGGTGCAAGAGATACAAACTTAGAATACCCACAGTAGAAGGTGAAATATGTCTATACAAATGGAATTAGATAACGATGATATTTCTTGAGAAATATGGGTAAACCAGAGTAAAAACACGTGGAATTTAGCAGTTTATATTAAAGTGACCTCATAAAGATAATTGTCTGGCCAGCAGCAAATCAAATGGAAGTTACAAGTAAAATTCCTAGATGTCAGAATTTAAAGCCTCCAACCCAACACAGCTTGTATCAACCTAGTACTAACCAGCAAGACTCATCCAAGTCACATCACCTTATTCATTAATTACGGTAGTCTTTACACATACAGTCATGGTCAAAAGAGTTGACATTCTAAATTGTTCCAGAAAATGAAGAAGTTCTCCCTGAAAGTTATAGCAATTACACGTTTTGTTATACATAAATGGTTATATCATTTGTGTGTAGTTGAAAAACACATAGAAAAAAAAATGAGAAAAAAAGGGAAAATTTCGAATAAATTTTACACAAAACCCCGAAAACAGGCTGGACAAAATTCTTGCCACCTTTCCAAGATTGTGGGTAAACTACTTGGTTTCAGCAACTGATGCTCATTCACACTCACCTGTGGCAAGTAACAGGTGTGGGCAATATGAGAATCACACCTGAAATCAAATAAAAAGGGAGAAGTTGACTCAATTTTTGAATCGTGGGTCTCTGTGCCCCACTAAGGATGGTGAACAGAATTAGAAGAGAATTATCTGAAGACTTGAGAACCAAAATTGTGGAAAAATATCAACAAGGTCAAGGTTGCAAGCCATCTTCTGGCATCTTGATGTTCTTTTGTCCACGGTGCACAACATAATCAAGAAGTTTACAACCCCATGGCACTGTAGCTAATCTACCTGCACGGTAACAGCAGAGGAAAATTGATGAAAGGTTGCAACGCAGGATAGTCTGGAGGGTGAATAAGTAACATCAATCAAGTTACAATAAATTTAAGCTGTCCTGCAGGCTCAGGGTGTATCAGTGCCAGTGCAAACTCTCCGTCACCATTTGAATGAAAAGAAACACTGTGGCTGGAGATCAAGGAAAACCCCATTGCTGATATACACCATGTTCCAAATTATTATGCAAATTGGTTTTAAGTGTCATAGGGTTTTTTTTTTTTTTTGTCAATGAAACCCATTGATGGTCTTGTGTCTCAGGGTTCTTTGGATCACTGGAATCAGATACCTGTGATAATTAGTTTGGCAGGTGAGCCCAATAAAAGGAAAACTGGGTGTTCCACAATATTAAGCAGGCCACAGTTTTCAAGTAACATGGGAAAGAAAAAGGATGTCTCTGCTGCCGAAAAGCAACAAATAGTGCAATGCCTTGGACTAGGGATGAAAACATTTGATATTGCACGAAAACATAAGCGTGATCAGCGTACTGTGAAGAGATTTGTGGCTGATTCTGAGCACAGATGTGTTCGTGCAGATAAAGGCAGAATGAGGAAGGTTTCTGCCAGACAAGTTCATTGGATTAAGAGAGCAGCTGCTAAAAAAGCCTTACAAACCAGCAAACAGATATGTGAAGCTGCTGGTGCCTCTGGAGTCCTTCGAACCTCAAGGTGTAGGATCCTTCAAAGGATGGCTGTGGTGCATAAACCTACTATTCGGTCACCCCTAAACAGTGCTCACAAGCAGAAACTGTTGCAGTGGACCCAGACATATATGAAGACTGATTTTCAAACCAGTCTTGTTTACTGATGAGTGCCGAGCAACCCTGGATGGTCCAGATGAATAGAGTAGTGGATGGTTGGTGGATGGCCACCATGTCCCAACAAGGCTGCAACGTCAGCAAGGAGGGGGAGGAGTCATGTTTTTGGCCGGAATCATTGGAAATCAGCTGGTAGGCTCCTGAAGGTGTGAAAATGATCTCTGCAAAGTATATAGAGTTTCTGACTAAGAACTTTCTTCCATGGTGCAAAAAGCAAAAACAGGAGCAAAATCATCCTCATGCACGACAATGCACCATCTCATGCTGCAAAGAATACCTCTGTGCCATTGGCTGCTATGGGCATAAAAGGAGATAAACTCATGGTGTTGCCACCATCTTCCCCTGACTTCAACCCTATAGAGAACCTTAGGAGTATAATCAAGCAAAAGATCTATGGGGGTGGGAGGCAGTTCACATCAAATCAGCAGCTCTGGGAGGCTATTCTGACATCATGCAAAGAAATACAAGCAGAAACTCTCCAGAAACTCACAATATCAATGGATGCAACAAATGTGAAGGTGAGATCAAAGAAGGGTTCCTATGTTACCATGTAACTTGGCCTGTTAGGATGTTTTGGAGTTAAATAGCTTTTTATTTCAGTGAATGTGACCTCCTAATGCTGCAAATTCAACAAATGAGCATTTTCAGTTCTTTCAAACATATCAAATATTTAGAAACTCTCCAGTGCCTAATAATGTGGAACAGGGCATTTAGAGTTTTTTGTAATTATGAAGATTATACTGTTATCATTGGGAGGTTTCTTCAACAAAATTTGATGTATACTCTAACAGGTGATGACTTATTACACTGACTGTCATCTGCACCAACCATTTAGGAAATCAGAGAAAAAGAACATTTGCATAATAATTTTGAACATGGTGTAGACACATAAGAAGCCAGACTGCAGTTTACCAAAATGTACAAATAATCCAACATCCTTCTGGGAAAGCCAGTTTTAGACAGATGAGATAAGACGCGCATGACCACAAGAAACCTGCCGGCGAGACACTCTGATCCCCCTCTCCAGCCAGAACAACCCCACTGGCCTACCACTGCCAAATACCACACCAGTTGCCCTGGGGCACCGCTCCACCTGTGAGGAGCGATATCACCAAAGCTACAGGTCCAACATCCCCAGAGGCCCCACGGCGCAGACGGCGGCCATCAATAGCCGAACACCACGGGTGGCGTCACGACAATCATCCCATAAGCATATTTCCCCTTGAACTTTTATTGACACCGCCAGGGTCAAGGAGCCGGTCCATATTCACTGGCTACACACACCCATAATCCTACTCATCTCTCAGCGTCGGCTTCAATACCAAGAGGTGGGCTTGAGATAATGCACGTGGAAAGCAGTGAATATGCATTTTTGTTACAATCATGCACTTGCGTTAGCCACAGCGCCAGTTCACCTCCTCTCGTGACCATGCCTTCCCTCCTGTCACCAAGGACCGTTGGTGCCATCCCCCCACCACAGACACCATCAGCCACATCTGGACTATAGGACGCCCCCCTCAATTTCCTCCAAAATTGCAATAACATTCTGGGAGAAATACCCCATTTTCTTGAACAATTTCAAGGACTTCAACACTTTCAACCATGACTGTATACCCTTAAAGACTTGCAGCAGTAATTGCAGTGGTGGGTGATCCTACAAAGTTGAGTATTGGGGTGGAGGGGTTGGGGGCTTGGCTGAATGTTAACGCACGTCACAATTTAAAATTTTTATTTTTAAAATATCTTTTCAAATCATGTATGATTTCCTTTAAAGCGTTCATAATAGGGATCATTAGAATATTCTGTCTGGTTACCATTCCTAATCCTTCCACAAGGTGTCCTCAGTGCACTGGGAGTGAAGCTCATTCTGTGCCAGGGCCGCCATTTACGCTTTAAACTTCAAAGATATTTGCTACTTAGTGTTGGTAAAATTCCAATAAAATAAATTTAAATCCCAATAAACAGGATCCCAATAAAATACATTTAAGGCTGGTTTCACACTGGCGTTTGGCATCTGTGTAATTTCATCTTAAACTGGAGGAATCACAAGCCTGCAGTTACATAGAGTGACCACAGGCTTGTACCCAAGACGTGATTTTAATATTAAGTAAGTTTTTGAGAACTTCTGTTATTTAAGGGTGATTTCATACACAGCGATTTTTTCTAACTAAACGTATCTTTTTGTAGCACATTCTGAGCCAATGTAACAGGTCGCAAGGCGGTAGTCGTGGGCAAGATAAGCGTTTCTTGTGCCCCATCATTTTACATAAAAGAGGGGGTCCTGACAGGTTTGGACTTGCGTCAGAGAGGCGATTTGCGGTTGAAGGCCGCATGACGCCAATAGCTTTGGTTGGCCAGGACCAGGTGTTAACCAGTTCAGAGAAAGACTAACAGTTCTTTAAGAACAGTCATTTACTAGGTACATTAGATAGAGGTGTAAAATGTGGCGCCCCACTGGTCAGGCGTCACAGTTGGGGTACTGCACCCATAAAAGAGTGTGCGGTTATCCTTGTCACAGTGGGATTGCAAGGTTTGTAGGAGGCTCCCACACCGGCACTCCCACACTCAAACCTAGGAAAACGGTTGGAGACTAATCCCTGGGGGGTAGTTAGGGGAGGAGGGAGGTAAAAAAACAAGGAGTTTTAGTTTTCCCCGAGGAGAAGAAGGAAAGGGTGCCTGAGTGAGAAAAGGGGACTCCGAGAGAGGGGGCCTGAGAGAGGATAAGGCAGCCCTGGAAAAGAGAGAGGGAGCCCCCATACCAAAGCGCCCATACTCCGGAGGGAACCCTGGTCCACCACGGGGAGCCAGCTCCGAGGACACGGTGCAGGGAGTCCAGCCCCTGAACCGCCAATACCATCCGTCACGGGTCAGTCTACTGGCCCCAACACCCTGTCCACACAGCACCGCCACGCCAGGATCGCCCACTTCATAAGGGCTGGGAAGCACGGGAACTCAACAGCACCCCAACAGGCCTTGTAGTAAGGGGGTAGTGCAAGGACAGGAATTAGCAGCAGGACCTGGCATAGTCAAGAGAAGGCATACCACGGTAGACTCCGAGAGACCTTGCAGCCTGCTGTGACTACCCGGCCGGTTACCTGTTGAGAAAGACTGTTTCCCACTATGAACTGTATTGCCACCAGAACTGTTCCAGTAAAGTACCCAGGTAGAGTGACAGAGTCTCTGTGTGTTTGTTCTATTACCGTACTGCTGATAATTGACATTAACAGTCTGCATCCCCATCATTGGTGCACTCCTGCCCCGGACGCCCAGCTCCACCTGCAGGGACCTGTTCCATCAAAGCTGCAATAACATCGCCCTCCGGAGGTCTGAAGCAGCTCTGGTGTCCAGTCACCAGAATCTGCAGGTGGCGTCACGTCAATTTCCCCCTTTTTAAAGCTGACCACCAGGGCCACGGATCTTGGCAGGCCACCAGTGACATCCCAACAGCTGAGGGCCCAGATTCCCGAGTCCCCATATAACCCTGGGGTGCGTCAAAAGCATTAAGTGGTATGGTGATAGATGGGAGATATATTACTCCCTGCAAGTGGCCGGATCTTCACTACCATTCCAGGTTTTCATGTTAATGCCCAAGTTGCACAGCTGCAGCAATTACGACTGCATAAATACACAGCACTAACTGCTCACTAAGGAAGTGTTAGGCCAACTTCACACCACGTTTTTTTGTGAATCGGACAGCCCCGGATCCGATTTTGCCCCCCATGTATCCTTATGGTGCCGAATTGTGCCTATTTGGCATCCAGTTTGCTGGTTTTCCGGGAGGATACGGTTTTGTCCGATTTTTGCATTGGACACAAAACCGGACTCTGCATCATTTTTTGTGTCCAATGCAAAAATTGGACAAAACCGGATCCTCCCGAATCCAGCACCCATAATGTGGAGCCCCAAGGGACGTGGGGTACTCGGTGCCGGACCGATCTGCTGCTGGGGATGTCACTGGTGGCCTGGTCCGGACCGTGTCCCTGGCTCAGCACAATAAAAGGGGAATATTTACAGGGGAAAATGTCACGGGTGACGCCACCCACTTGGTCGCGGCCAGCTATGGGGCCGCGGCTGCTGCAGAACCTCCGGGGGTGATGGAATGGCAGCGGGGATGGTATAGTTCTAGTGGGGAGAACTGTATCCCCCGGGGCAGTAAGGAGTTAAAGTCTGTTGGTCTGTGTGAGTACACTTACTTTGCAGCTGCAAGGATCTCGCTTCCTGTGCTGGTGCTGACAGGCTGTA
This sequence comes from Allobates femoralis, assembly GCA_033576535.1. Classification (NCBI taxonomy): domain Eukaryota; kingdom Metazoa; phylum Chordata; class Amphibia; order Anura; family Aromobatidae; genus Allobates; species Allobates femoralis. Next base: position 129,042,865 of record JARQOC010000007.1, read on the forward strand.
GCTCTGCAGGTTGAGGTCTTCTTAGTGCAGCCTGTGTGGGAGAAAGGGTCTGCAGATGGAAGCAGGCAGGAGACAATGCAGGGTTTCCAAAGCTTTACTTAGTTCCTTCAGTCAGCTTACAAGTTAGTTGTTACACAGTTCTTAACATTCAGTTGCATTCTCCCTTTCCGGGTTCCCTTTCCTCCTGCAGCCAGGCTCCTCTCTCCTTGTGACCCCTCACACAGTCTCTTAGTGTGCCTTTCCGGGCTATTACTCTCTCTCTCTCCGTCTTACATGGGTGGTTGCGGACTCTGGACAGTATAGCGGTGACTCGGGCTTCTGTGAGTCCTAGTATGTCACTGAGCTGCCTGTCCTTGGGGTTAGGAACTCCAGCTTGAAACTGAAGCTCCCCGTCAGTGAATCTGGGGATACCGGGTGAATCGTCGGTCCCCTTCAGAGCCGACACTCTGCTCTAGCCCAGCCTGCAATAGTCCACAGCATTAAACTACCAGGCTCCTTCCTCTGCGTTCCTTCCAGTATATATGAGGGCTACTCCGCCTGCAGTTGGTTGCTTGAGCTGTAATACTAGGGCCCCGGGTTACACCGTCCCTCTCGGCTCTCTCACACTCCTGGTGGTTTCAGCATCTTGGATGGGCTTTTCCCCCCCATCTGGCTCGCATTGGCTCAGTACGGGTCAGCGCTCCTCAGCTTAGGCACTTCCAAGACGTGTGGCTCTCTCCTGCTCAGCTTCAGCTCAACCTCCTGCTGTTCTGTAGCCTTTCTATCTCAGCTCCTTCTGCTGCTCTTGGTCTTTGCTGTTCAGCTCACATGGCTTACTCTTAGGTCTTTGCATCTCAGCTACTTCAGCCTACTAACTTCCTTCACTCCTCCCCCTCTCTATATACTGTCAGTCACCTGACCTTCTGGTGTGCCCAACCCACTCCTCATCCACCACTCCTTCTGGTCTCATATAGTGTCCGACCTCAGAGCTGGATGTGAACCCTCTCTATGCGTGGGGATGTGGGCTGTGAGGGTGTAGTGTTTACTATGTCCTAACTGCCTGGCTGCAGTACCCTTCTGTGGCCACCTGTACGCAGGGGCGCCACATTCTCCCGGAGTTAAACAGCGCGTCCGCGCGCGACTTGACATTGGTTACCCTGAAAACATTTTTATATTATATAACAATAAACATTATGAATTCTTGATTTCTTCCCGTCCGGGAGGCACGATTCTTGGAACGTTGCTTTAACTATAAACATAAGTGCATGGGTATCTATACTCATCATTACCCTCTTTTCTCTGTAAAAGACATTATAAGACATTACTTCGTATAAACGTATAAAATCTCTCCTCTTTTTTCAAAAAGTGCTAAAACTTTCAAAAATTCTCAAAAAGTGCAAAAGTCTCAAAAAGCAGCTTCAAAGTTCAAAATGCAGAGTTCGTGCATTACTTCGCATTTGCATCTGGTTTTAAAACCAAAGGGGAGCACACAAGTGTGCTCAACTATTTACAGGGAGAGTTTTTTATCATGTCATTGTCTATGATATTAAATGTTCAGGTAAAACACATAAGACAGACAGGGGAATGCTAGCATTCACTCAGGTAAGGTTGGGGGATCAATAAGGAACAATGTACATTCACACTTACAGTTTCTTCATCTGTTCCTCTTGATGCAGGATACGGATCTTACTCCTGATCCTTCTTCTCCATCTTCTGGATCATCTGGGATGCCTTCCCTTCTGGCTGCAGATCCTGCGTTTCTATTCTTTCTTTTGCTGCGCCCATGGTACCACTTGCGATGTCTTCCATCTGGGATACACCTCTAGGTCCTGCAGTGCAGCGTTCAGCAAACTGCTCTCTGGGCTCTGCGTTATAACATCCTTCATAGACTTGGATGTAACAGTTTCTAGGCTCATCAATGTTGATCTGAATCCGGGTCCTGTTCTCCTCCTGGGCCCGTGTCATCCTTGGGGGCAGCAGCCGCAATACACCCCTCCGGGTGTCTAGGACGTGGGGACGCTCTTCTCCTCCTTCAGCCATCTCTACGCGATCACACGGGGTCTCTCCTCGGCCGGGTTCCTCCACTGGTTCAATCTGTGGGCCCTCCGGGATCACTCGTGGTCTCTCGCACAGAGCGCTGGTTGCTGCGTCCTCCGCTTCCGTCCTCGTGTCTCTGAATGGCGACTCCTTCTCTTCCGGTTGCCTGCTTCGCCCCCTCCTGATGACGATTTCCTTCTCAGTTCGCGCCAGCTTCTTGGTAGGAGGGTCTAGGGGCGGCGGCTCTTCTTTGAGAGTGACAGCTGGCTCTCCCGGAGTTAAGGAGAGCCAGGGCGGGACCTTCTTTTCGCGCCTTGGACCGGACCGGCCCACGATGGGAGTCTTAAGAACGCCTCCTCTGCACATGGCGCTAGTCCCTTGTGGCCGCCATTAGGGTCAGATTTTGGCGGGAAAAGTCTAGAAACAGTTCTTTTGGCGCACAAGGTCCAATTCTTTTGGACCGGGTAGATCCTGTTCGTGACGCCAGGTTGTGGAGCCCCAAGGGACGTGGGGTACTCGGTGCCGGACCGATCTGCTGCTGGGGATGTCACTGGTGGCCTGGTCCGGACCGTGTCCCTGGCTCAGCACAATAAAAGGGGAATATTTACAGGGGAAAATGTCACGGGTGACGCCACCCACTTGGTGCGGCCAGTAATGGGGCCGCGGCTGCTGCAGAACCTCCGGGGGTGATGGAATGGCAGCGGGGATGGTATAGTTCTAGTGGGGAGAACTGTATCCCCCGGGGCGGTAAGGAGTTAAAGTCTGTTGGTCTGTGTGAGTACACTTACTTTGCAGCTGCAAGGATCTCGCTTCCTGTGCTGGTGCTGACAGGCTGTAGCTCTGCAGGTTGAGGTCTTCTTAGTGCAGCCTGTGTGGGAGAAAGGGTCTGCAGATGGAAGCAGGCAGGAGACAATGCAGGGTTTCCAAAGCTTTACTTAGTTCCTTCAGTCAGCTTACAAGTTAGTTGTTACACAGTTCTTAACATTCAGTTGCATTCTCCCTTTCCGGGTTCCCTTTCCTCCTGCAGCCAGGCTCCTCTCTCCTTGTGACCCCTCACACAGTCTCTTAGTGTGCCTTTCCGGGCTATTACTCTCTCTCTCTCCGTCTTACATGGGTGGTTGCGGACTCTGGACAGTATAGCGGTGACTCGGGCTTCTGTGAGTCCTAGTATGTCACTGAGCTGCCTGTCCTTGGGGTTAGGAACTCCAGCTTGAAACTGAAGCTCCCCGTCAGTGAATCTGGGGATACCGGGTGAATCGTCGGTCCCCTTCAGAGCCGACACTCTGCTCTAGCCCAGCCTGCAATAGTCCACAGCATTAAACTACCAGGCTCCTTCCTCTGCGTTCCTTCCAGTATATATGAGGGCTACTCCGCCTGCAGTTGGTTGCTTGAGCTGTAATACTAGGGCCCCGGGTTACACCGTCCCTCTCGGCTCTCTCACACTCCTGGTGGTTTCAGCATCTTGGATGGGCTTTTCCCCCCCATCTGGCTCGCATTGGCTCAGTACGGGTCAGCGCTCCTCAGCTTAGGCACTTCCAAGACGTGTGGCTCTCTCCTGCTCAGCTTCAGCTCAACCTCCTGCTGTTCTGTAGCCTTTCTATCTCAGCTCCTTCTGCTGCTCTTGGTCTTTGCTGTTCAGCTCACATGGCTTACTCTTAGGTCTTTGCATCTCAGCTACTTCAGCCTACTAACTTCCTTCACTCCTCCCCCTCTCTATATACTGTCAGTCACCTGACCTTCTGGTGTGCCCAACCCACTCCTCATCCACCACTCCTTCTGGTCTCATATAGTGTCCGACCTCAGAGCTGGATGTGAACCCTCTCTATGCGTGGGGATGTGGGCTGTGAGGGTGTAGTGTTTACTATGTCCTAACTGCCTGGCTGCAGTACCCTTCTGTGGCCACCTGTACGCAGGGGCGCCACAATAACATGGGAGTCTATGGGCGCCAGATCCGACATAAAATCAGACTGGTTCCTGGATACTGGGTGCTGAAATTGCAGCGGCTGTTAAAAGTAGCTGCCGCTGAATTTCAGCCCCATGAGAACTCCACGGCTGAAATATCAGCACCGCGGCCAGTTCCCCTACAAGCCGCTGTGCTGATATTTCAGCACTGGACAGTGGCACAGACGATTCCGGCACAAAACTGGATCGGAGGGCAGATTTGCCCTCCGGTTTTGTTTGTCCGGGGCTGTCAGGTTATGTCTGGTGCATCCTGCAAAACACCGGACACAACCTGACAGCCGAAAACCGTGGTGTGAACCTAGCCTTAGGGCTTGAAAGCTGAAGCAGGGTTTGTGGGGATAACATACCTGGACTGGATGGGCATGTCCGGGCCCTGTGTTGTGCTGACTAATAAGCTGGACTTTTGCTTTGAATTCCTGATTTAAGTAAATCTGTGATTTTGTTGTTTGCACCAGTGTGAATAAAATGCTGAATTTTTAGACTGAGAACCTGTGTTTGCCTCTTACTGCATATCCCTGCCATTGCCTTCCATAGCTGATTTACTACAGTGGCTATACAACTTCTCGTACGTTTCATCATGAGTGCAGAACATCTTCAAACACAGCTTCTTTACTCCTTCACACTCTCTTAGTTGTATCTCCATTTGCCTCACTTGCTTCACCACCACCCAGCTCAGCACCACAATACTATTCATGACAGTAACCTTTTCCACCAGCGGTTCCGCATCTTATCTGCCTCCTAGAGGACTGATTTGCCAATATGGCCAATTTCGCCAAGCTTAGCTGCAAGCTAATCGATGCTTAAGGAACTCCCATCCGGAGCCTGTCTTATGTCTCTCTTCCATACTGGCCCATTACCTCTAAGAATTATAAACTTTGGTCTGGGCAGCTAGGCGTCCTGTCCCAGGATTTGTCTCACTCATTCCCTTAATACTTTGGTCAGTTTTCTGTCCTGATTCCAAGAGATTACTCTGCATCTCAGTCAACACTCTTTCTCTCTCTCAGTATTTTGGATCTCACTATTTTTTGTCTCGCTTTCGATCTTTTCTCACTGCAGAGACACCAATGACATATATTGCTGCTACTAGCCAGACCTTAAGTCTGTTCCTGTACCAGGCTGAGCCCTATCTGATGTTCAGACAGGAAACTGTGACTGTACCTGCACTCAAGTCCCTCCCACTCTTCGCATAACACAATACAACATCACTAACACGTCACAATTCACATTACACATTACCAACACATCACATTATACATCACAACAATGAGGGTACCATCACACGCCGCAATATCGCCTGGCGATATGTGGCGATATAACGTGTGCGCTCACGTTTTCGTGCTTGCCTCAGATCGCCTGACAGACTGCAATATCGCCCTGAAGTTAAGTCGATGTGTCGCTCCGGAAATCACCTCACCTACACCGGAAACAATCTTGCCTCATTCCCACGCCGCAATCTCAAAGGCAATGTGTGCGTACATGTTCTGTGCGGCGAGGACATAGGCGTGCCACAGTGGTTTACACCACGCCGCATACACGCCTATTGGACAACGCAACAGCGTTACGATTGGTCAGCCTGGTCTGCACTGAGTTTGCAGATGGTTATGTAGCTGAAGATGCGTGTGGTGCTGAACGGACAGCTCTTCAAATATGGCGCAGTGTCAAGTGACAGCCAATGGGAACACAGTAGACCACACCAATCAGTTCAGACGGGACGCGGACTACAGCACGCTGAGGCACGCCTACGGGAAATCATGGAAAGCACTCTTTCCATCACTATGGCCCTGTCACACCCCACAACACGAAAATATCGCTTTAAGGATTGCGGCTGATTACTGAGCACTGTTCAGGATCAGGCGACGGCCGAGGGGTGATTTATTGTCGCGAAATTCCCCAATCACACACCGCAACCGTGAGGCAATTTCACGGCAATTGTTCCGGGGCGACATATCGCCTGTATAAATTTCCAGGCGAGATTGTGACATGTGACGGTACCTTAAGATTTTGACACGGAGGGGAGAGGGTTACATACAAGTTTCAGGGGAAGGGATGTCTGCTCTGTCCCTTAAAGGGGAACTCATGAGAGATAAACGTTTTTTTGTACTGTCTCTGCCCTCCTACATGAAGAAGCAGAGCTGGGCACTACAGTTCGTGGATCTATAGATCACTTATTAAATCAATAAAATCATATCTGCTCCTCAGCTCACACCCCTCCCTTCAGGGACAGAGAAATTCAGCCTCATGCAGCAGCAGAGATAGGAGGTATGTAGAGGCATGGACCATGGGGCTCCAGGATCATCTTACACTCCTGCCCCCTCATACCTCTGTATGGGCAGGGGGCATGGCCGCCGGCCCCATGGTCACAATACAATCCTGCCCTTGATATACCATCCTATGTAACATAAGAAAATGGGTGTTCTCCCTTCAAATAGCAATCATTTCACCAAGCAGATATAAATACATGCTGTGATCTTATGGTGTTTAATGTGTGCTGTTATGTATCAGGCTAGGAGCAGAGGAAGAGCACTGCATTGATTGATTCAGCACTGCCATGGTCTCCCCTCCCCCATATCCACTTGGTAGCTTGCTATCCCCTGAAACTTTAGCATTATACATGACAGAATTTCTCTGTCCCCGAAGGGAGGGGTGAGAGCTGAGGAGCAGATATGATTTTATTGATGTATAAGTGATCTATAGATCCTAGAACTGTAGTATCCAGCTCTGCTTCATCATGTAGGAGGGCATGACAGTACACTTTTTTTTTTTTATTTCCCCCGAGTTCCCCTTTTACTACTGGGAGCCTGTGTTATCCCTTATCTTAGAGGTATGCCTGAAGGTGGTGAGGTCTGAGCCACCAGCGTAACCCTATCTCCTGAGAAAACCTGGAACAAAACCCCCTCACCAATCAAAAGGAATAGGAAAAAAACCCAAAAATTACTAGAATCTTCTGCTTTGTTCCTGATAGCACCAGGCCCGGCTGAACTTCACACAGTAGCTCCAACAATCCACACTCCAGGTTGATCAGGCAGGTATGAGCTATCGCCGACATCAGCTGTAGGAACACATGACTACATAAGAAGAGGTGGAGTGGACACGCTGCAGCAAGACTTCCTAGCACTACCAGCGAAGAAACAACATTCATTTCTTCAGTACCGCGAGGATTAACACCCTAATTACAAACAATTCAAATGCTCAAGATGTATCACGGGAACGGGCATCTTATAGTGGGTTTGGCTCAGAATAACTGCTGTCTTTAATTCGTGAAAGAAAAAAAATGAAAAAAAATAAGATATAGACAAACAGAATGTGTTGTATCACCGTGCTCACAATATGCTATTAATAAATGGTAGGAACACAAGCGCCTTGTGTAACGAGTCAATATTGTTCAAACTATAGCCATTTATATCACGTGTACATCCAGGACTTTGTGCCGTCAGCTTGGAGGGGTCAGAATAAAACATCCGATCCCCCCCCAGAGTCCATCACTCAGACATCTGCGGAGGACGACATCTGCTGCACTAAACAGTAAGTAACATACAATGCAATACAGAGAGCGTCATAGATTAATGGGAAAGAATGTGATGTATTATGGGATACATTAAGAAATCTTTGTAATATACAGGAGCATCTCAATGAATTAGAAGATCATCAAAAAGTTACTTTATGTCAGTAATTCAATACATAAAGTGACACACATCTATTATATAGAGTCATTACACACAGAGGAATCTATTTCATGTGTTTATTTCTGTTAATGTTGATGATTAATGAAAACCCAAAGGTCATTATCTCAGAAAATTAAAGTAGGGAGGATGAAGGGTCTGAGAGATAAAATATGACCTGAATAGGTATCAGAGGCTTCACCTTGTGTGGTTGAGTCACAACCACTATAAAAGCAGATCACGGCTGCTGCAGTCCCCAGCGCGGTGCATATACAGTAGGGAGGATGAAGGGTTAAACACCATGCTGACGTATTCCAGCAGACATAAAAGGGTGAATATAATATTGATTTATCAGTCAACGCGTTTCAGGGCTCCCTGCAACATGGCAATATGATATTGATTTGTCCCGAGGAAGGGATCAGGGAGCCCTGAAATGCGTCAACTAATAAATCAATATTATATGGTGTAATATGGCAGCACAGTGTTTAAGCCTTCATTCTCCCTACTCTATCTGCACCACGCTGGGGACTGCAGCAGCCGTGATCTGCTTTTATAGTGGTTGTGACTCTCACAACCACACAAGGTGAAGCCTCTGATACCTATTTAGGTCATATTTTATCTCTCAGATCCTTCATCCTCCCTACTTTAATTTTCTGAGATAATGACCTTTGGGTTTTCATTAATCATCAACATTAACATAAATAATCACATGAAATAGATCCCTCTGTGTGTAATGACTCTATATAATAGATGTGTGTCACTTTATGTATTGAATTACTGAGATAAATGATCTTTTTGATGATCTTCTCATTCATTGAAATGCTCCTGTATTTAGTATCTAAATGTTAAACTATTGCTCATGTTGTATTTGTAACCTGTAGCTGTTTGTTTGTACAAAGTATTAATCTGATTTACTGTAGAGTTGATACGATCAATATTTGCTTTTCCTATTATATACAGGAGTTACCTTATCATTTACTTTCTGAATGTACATTACAGTAGATTTAATAGTCCAAGTCTTAGCAGAATATCAGCAAACTGTAGCGGTTTCGTCATATTTTGGTATACTGCGGGCTCCCAGAGGAATTCGAAATATATTTGAAAGTTTATTATAATCAATTGCTCTACATTATTATTAAATTAAAATTTAAACGGTGGTGACACTTAAAGCACCACTCTGCACTGAAAAAACAACAACAATGGAGCGGTGTTGAAAGCCTGGAAGGGTTCACAAACTTTCAAGCACCTCTGTATATAATGCATATCGCGAAGTGCAAATAGTTCATAGTATATTTATAATTCCTAGATCTAAATCAACATGAAAGTAGCAGTGATTGGAGCAGGGAATAGTGGACTGATATCCATTAAATGCTGCCTGGATGAGGGACTGGAGCCAACATGTTATGAAAGGAGTGACGATATTGGCGGGCTCTGGAGGTTCACAGTAAGTTTCAGTTTGCAATAAATGACTTTACATTGTGAATAATCTGCACAAAAATAAATTGTGAAAAATAAAACGTTTTATAAAGGTATAGCAAATTTGGACTCTCCACGATTTTAATATGGTTGGAAACATTCCTACAAGGAAAAACAATCAATGAGACCCAACTATACTATTGAGAACCTAACTGACTAGTTATACTGTATAGAATTCTTATAAGAATGGGAACTGGTTCCCTTGCCCACAAAGTCATAATGTCTGTTCCTTTAAGGGGTTGTCCACTACTATGCCTACCCCTTATAGATCTGTATGTTTCCCCATTTAAAGTAATAGCACTTATACTCACCTCCGATGCTGTTCCAGTGGTGTCCTGACTGCCTCTCCTGGGATCGCAAATCGATAACCCTGAGGATAGGGAGAGAAGAAGACAACCGCCGAGCGGGATCCAAGTGACGTCTAATTAATTAATTGTGAATGAGTTAAAAAACTCACTCATCGATTAGTGAGAAAGTATTGACAATCATCCAGGGAGATGGTTGTTATCCCCGATCTCCTTAGCTCCCATGTGGTTTGCAACACGACTACCAGATCCCATGGATCGATCCTCCTCTATCTGTAGAGTAATGGTAAGTAGAGAGAAATATCTGGTCCCATATTGGTACTCCAACAGGGAATGGGCCAAGTGCTCTTTCGATTAAAATAATTTATTTACAAATAGAGAGACTAAAATACAATGCGTTTCGGCTCTGGGCATGAACGAGCCTTCATCAGGTATGTTTAAAAGACAATATCAGGGCAAGCAATAGTAAAGTATTTAGCTGGTTTATTCCAGTATGATATTGTCTTTTAAATATACCTGATTAAGGCTTGTTCATTCCCAGAGCCAAAACGCGTTGTATACTAGTCTCTATTTGTTAAATTCATTTTAATTGAAGGAGGGTTAATTCTCCGTGGAAGCACCGTCACGGGAGCGGATAATTCTTCTCTACTCTCCTGGGATCGCATCACACAATCCCAGGGGCTAATGAGCAGCCGCGTCACTCTCCCCGTCTTCAGATACTCTGCGTACCTATGGAGGAATTGAGTGCTGCTGCTCTCTTACTCTAGATGTAAGTGATACGTTATGTAATATGTCCAACGGGAGGGAGAGTGAAGTGGCCACTGACTGCCCACCGGGATTGTGTAGGGGTGTTATGTGAACTTGGTGTCACGCTGTGATTACTTGTGTTCCTTCATATACTAAAGAACCCCCTGACGTGACCTTTCACAATCAATGGAACACCAGGGATGCAATAACAATGATGGGCCCTAACAATAGGGAATGGGGGAAGGGACACCTCCTGCACTCACCCGAGGCTATACTCTAATCTCCCTGACATCCATATGAGTTCACTCAATCCATAGCTAAGCAGGATACTTAGTCCCTTGCTAGCCCTGATCTTACCCTGACTAGTGACATGGCCAGTGAGAGCACTAGTCCCATTGCTGCAATAATAAACACTTAAGGTAGGAACATTCACAGGGGAAAACACCAAAAGATATGACACCAACTTCATGGCTGCACTCAGATACCGGGACTGCAGCCTACACCAGCTGGACCACAAAATGGCAAGGGCACCTGCAGAAGCATAACCTTCTTCCTTCATGGCTTGTAACAGAATGTGGAATCTCTCTAACTGATGCCTTCTGGTGTAACATGGGACTACTTAAAGGTGAAGGGTACATGAAGAGAAGGTATTCAATTCTGCTAGCAGCAAGACTGACATTAACCCTTGAGGCACTAAAGGAAAGGAAAATGCATTTAATGGGAAGAGTCTCATTAAGGAAATGAGACTCAGGTCCAAAACCTGTCAAGTTCAGAGGTACGAGAGAAAATTGTGTCACCTGGCTGATAAAATGCAGAAACTGCTGGGACAACACCAGCACCAGAGGTGAGTATACAGTGAGTGTTATTATTTTATATGGGGGAATCATATGATCATACGGATTGTCCGAGTAGTGCACAGTCCTTTGAATAAATGGTTATATATTATAAGTTATTATGCATGTGTGTGTACATAAAGCAGTACCTGGATCAGTATAAAAATAATCTATACTCACACCTATAGAACATTTCTATCCTATTTATATTTATAGCAATACTACTCACTACATTCTTATCACACTCAATATATTGATATTCTTGTGTCACCAGGGGCAGGAACCCAACCAGCTCCTCATACTGCCTTTATTAGGCTCTTCAGGGGCAGGAACCCAACCAGCTCCTCACACTGCCTTTATTAGGCTTTTCAGGGGAAGAAACCCAACCAGCTCCTCACACTGCCTTTATTAGGCTCTTCAGGGGCAGGAACCCCACCAGCTCCTCACACTGCCTTTATTAGGCTCTTCAGGGGCAGGAACCCCACCAGCTCCTCACACTGCCTTTATTAGGCTCTCCAGGGCAGGAACCCCACCAGCTCCTCACACTGCCTTTATTAGGCTCTTCAGGGGCAGGAACCCCACCAGCTCCTCACACTGCCTTTATTAGGCTCTTCAGGGGCAGGAACCCCACCAGCTCCTCACACTGCCTTTATTAGGCTCTTCAGGGGCAGGAACCCAACCAGCTCCTCACACTGCCTTTATTAGGATCTTCAGGGGCAGGAACCCCACCAGCTCCTCACACTGCCTTTATTAGGCTCTTCAGGGGCAGGAACCCCACCAGCTCCTCACACTGCCTTTATTAGGCTCTTCAGGGGCAGGAACCCCACCAGCTCCTCACACTGCCTTTATTAGGCTCTTCAGGGGCAGGAACCCCACCAGCTCCTGACACTGCCTTTATTAGGCTCTTCAGGGGCAGGAACCCCACCAGCTCCTCACACTGCCTTTATTAGGCTCTTCAGGGGCAGGAACCCCACCAGCTCCTCACACTGCCTTTATTAGGCTCTTCAGGGGCAGGAACCCACCAGCTCCTCACACTGCCTTTATTAGGCTCTTCAGGGGCAGGAACCCAACCAGCTCCTCACACTGCCTTTATTAGGCTCTTCAGGGGCAGAAACCCAACCAGCTCCTCACACTGCCTTTATTAGGCTCTTCAGGGGCAGAAACCCCACCAGCTCCTCACACTGCCTTTATTAGGCTCTTCAGGGGCAGGAACCCAACCAGCTCCTCACACTGCCTTTATTAGGCTCTTCAGGGGCAGGAACCCCACCAGCTCCTCACACTGCCTTTATTAGGCTCTTCAGGGCAGGAACCCAACCAGCTCCTCACACTGCCTTTATTAGGCTCTTCAGGGGCAGGAACCCCACCAGCTCCTCACACTGCCTTTATTAGGCTCTTCAGGGGCAGGAACCCCACCAGCTCCTCACACTGCCTTTATTAGGCTCTTCAGGGGCAGGAACCCAACCAGCTCCTCACACTGCCTTTATTAGGATCTTCAGGGGCAAGAACCCCACCAGCTCCTCACACTGCCTTTATTAGGCTCTTCAGGGGCAGGAACCCCACCAGCTCCTCACACTGCCTTTATTAGGCTCTTCAGGGGCAGGAACCCCACCAGCTCCTCACACTGCCTTTATTAGGCTCTTCAGGGGCAGGAACCCCACCAGCTCCTCACACTGCCTTTATTAGGCTCTTCAGGGGCAGGAACCCCACCAGCTCCTCACACTGCCTTTATTAGGCTCTTCAGGGGCAGGAACCCAACCAGCTCCTCATACTGTCTCTATTCATTTCCATGTCTAGTAGGATAAAAATTGTCATGAAAGCAATTTGTTCAATTGCTGGGCATAGAATGTAGAGCATTATTGAAGTTCTTCTTTTATATGACCATAACACATATATTATGCAGGTAATTATCTGTTCTTTCTTTTCAGCCAGAGGTGGAGGATGGCAGAGCCAGCATCTACCAATCTGTGGTCACTAACACAAGTAAAGAAATGATGTGTTATAGTGACTTTCCCTTCCCAGAAAACTTCCCAAACTTTCTTCACAACTCCAAAATGATGGAGTATTACAAGAAATTTGCAGAGAACTTTGGCTTATTAAAGTATATTCAGTTTAAGGTAAAATGTAACAAAAGTGTAATATTTGTGATAATAAGTAATTAAGTTTGTAGACTGTGAGCCCTCGTGGACAGGGTCCCTGCCCCTCCTGTACCTGTACGTCCTGATCGCCTAGATTTAGTGTACTTGTTCTTGACTCCTTTATCCTCACGTAAAGCGCCATGGAACCTAAATGGCGCTATATAAATAAATAATAATAATATTAATAAGTAATAATAATAATAATAGTAAGTAATAAATAAATAAAATCAAGTAATATACATAAAATAATAAATATAGTATATATATATTTTATATACATAATATATTATAGTATGTATATATTATATATACCGTAAAATATTATATATAATATAACAGAATTATATATATATATATATATATATACATAAAATAAATAACAATAATAATATAATAAGTAATAACAGTACGGTAAGTAATAAATTAATAATTAAACTAAATAAAATAATATATAAAATACACAGTAATAATATACAGTATTAATATACAGTTTTATACAGCACAGTAACAATATACAGTAAATATATTTTATATACATATATTATGTATATAATATTATATATTATACAATAACATTAAATATGTATTTAAAAAGATAAATAATAATAAGAATAATAATAATAGTGATAATAATAAAATAAGTAATACGGTAATAGTATGATAAGTAATAAATTAATAAATAATGGAACTAAATAGAATAATATATAAAATTATATATAAATATATATATATATATTAAAATATATATATTCATATATGGTACAATATATATATTATATTATGTATATAATATATATATATTTATATTATCACAATATGTAATATAATAATAATATAACTACATATATATAAAATAAATAAATAAATAAAAGTGGCATAATAAAATAATATAATAATAAGTGTAATAACATACAATATATGTGTAGATAGTTTTATCATGTATTTTTTATTATATATAAAGTATTACCCTATATATTTTATATACATATTTATATTATATACATAATATATAATATAATAATAATATAACAAAATATATATAAAATAAAAATAAATAAATAAAAGTGCCGTAATAATATAATAATAAGTGTAATAACAGACAATATATGTGTAGATTGTTTTATCATGGATTTTTTTATTATATTATGTACATAATATTATATATTGGTGTGGGCAGGGGCAGCTCTCCCAGCTCTACTATATGGCTAAATCTAAATGCTTTAATTGTATGAGAACAACTGAAGCCAGTAATCTATATGGATGATTGGATTCTTGGCCTCTTTGCTTACATTATGTTGCTGTCAGATGAGGAAGCAAAATGCTGCTGACAGATTCCCTTTAAGAAAGGGACAGTATTCCTAAAGACCCCATTTAACGCTTCAATGTCCCAGCGATCCCACCAATGATCCGACCTGGCCGGGATCGCTGGAACATCATTTATTGGTCGCTAGTAAGGCGTCACACGTGCAGATATATTGAACGACGCAGCAACGATTCCGCAACAAGCGAACGATACTTGCGGTCATTTGATCGCCTACGTGCTTCAGTTCTGAATAGGCGAAGTCGTTAACAACATCGTTATCGAGGTGTCCACACACACCGACGCTGCAGGTTGGATGGACGACGAATGACAGATTTATGGTCCGGTGCATAAACCTACGATCAACGATCTAACAACTTATCGTTGGTCGTATCTACGTGTCACACGCAACAACGTCATTACGACATCGCTGCACCCCCCCAAAAGCTGAGATGTACCAACGATATCGTAGCGTGTAACGGGCCCTATACAATAAAAGCTAAAGGACAAACTTGTTAACTCATTATCTAGAATAGTATTCACATTTCACATCATGTTTTATTTGTGAATTCATGACACTTTATGAAAACATTGACTGGTTTTCCATTAGACGGTTGTGCACAGTGTGAGGAAACACCCGAGTTATCCCAGCACCGGACAGTGGGACGTTACTACCGAGAAAAATGGCAAACGAGAGACAAACACATTTGATGCTGTAATGGTTTGCAGCGGCCATCATGCAGAGCCGCACTATCCACTGGACGCTTTTCCAGGTAAATACAAGATCAGAGTACAAAGGGGTTTTTTACGGTGTCTTTAGATAAGAAAATGGTAAGGTATTACTAAATCTAATTTGTTTGAAAAACTTCATTATTTCTTGATTTAAACTCAGATGGAATAAAAAAAAAATGGTTGCCAATATAAAGATAGCCTTAATAGGGATTTTCCAGGCTCAAAAGCAACTTCTGTAATCACTAGGCGTGGACCATCCAAAACAGCCGCTATGGGACTATGAGCCGGGAGTCCGGTCCAGGTCTGGACTTTTCCATGGGGCCCCAATATTTATATTTACACCCCTGGCAATGACTCTATTTGACTACAGGAAGATGAATAATGTCAGTGGGCAATGCAGATTTTTTTTTTTCCCCAGTGTTAAATGAGGAATATGATGGCATATAATGTGTGGAGGAATTGAAAGCACCACTCCAGCAGTTTTTTTATTGCACTGCTGTAGTGGTGCCTTAAATTTAATTCTCATGCCCCGTCTTATACATTCACCATCCGCCGTCTTCATCCTTTTCCAGCAGCGCTCCGGTCAGTCTGCGATGAAAAGTGACTCTAGTGTTTTATGGAGCGCTCCAGAGGTCAATTTACAATACATCTCTATTGGAGCTTCATTCGCCTCATAGAGATGCATTAAGACCCTGTAATGAGCTTCTGAATTACGGCCAGGCAGAAGCTGCGGTCACAAGATGGCGCTGCAAGACTGGAGGGACGTTAGTAAAGTATGAAATGCCAGAGGGCAAGTATAAGATAGGGGGTGGGGGGGGGGATTACATTTAAAGCACAACTGCAGCGGTGGAAAAAAAATCATAGTAGTGATGCTTTAAATATATATACAGTACATATATATTATATATATATACCGTATATACTCGTGTATAAGCCGACCCGTGTATAAGCCGACCCCCCTACTTTTGCCCCAAAAATCTGGAAAAACCTATTGACTCGTGTATAAGCCGAGGGTGGACCCCAGCACAGGTATACAGCCCCCAGCAGTGTGGTATACAGGCCCCCAGTGGTAGTATACAGCAGCCCCAGTGGTAGTATACAGATTCCCCAGAAGCCCCAGTGGTAGTATACAGGAGCCCCAGCAGCCCCAGTGGTAGTATACAGATTCCCCAGCAGCCCCAGTGGTAGTATACAGGAGCCCCAGAAGCCCCAGTGGTAGTATACAGCAGCCCCAGTGGTAGTATACAGGAGCCCCAGCAGCCCCAGTGGTAGTATACAGCAGCCCCAGTGGTAGTATACAGGAGCCCCAGCAGCCCCAGTGGTAGTATACAGCAGCCCCAGTGGTAGTATACAGGAGCCCCAGCAGCCCCAGTGGTAGTATACAGCAGCCCAGTGGTAGTATACAGGAGCCCCAGCAGCCCCAGTGGTAGTATACAGGAGCCCCAGCAGCCCCAGTGGTAGTATACAGGAGCCCCAGCAGCCCCAGTGGTAGTATACAGGAGCCCCAGCAGCCCCAGTGGTAGTATACAGCAGCCCCAGCAGCCCAGTGGTAGTATACAGCAGCCCCAGTGGAACAGCAGCCCCAGGGTACATATAGCAGCCCCAGGGGGTACAGCCAGCCCCCAGGGGGTACCAACAGCCCCCAGGGGTACCCAGCAGCCCCCTGGGGGTACCAACAGCCCCCTGGGGGTACCCAGCAGCCCCTGGGGGTACCAACAGCCCCCTGGGGTACCCAGCAGCCCCAGGGGTACCCAGCAGCCCCCTGGGGGTACCAACAGCCCCCAAAAGCTGGCACTGTCCCCCCTTGTAAGGCCTCCCCCCCGCTGCTTATACATTACCAACCCGGTGTTCTGATCGGCGCCGCTCCACGGTGCTGCGTCTTCATCCTCCCGTCCGCGCTGGCTGCATCCAGGATCTCCGGCGGTCGCGCGATGACGTCATATCGCTGCGACAGCCGGAGAACCCGGATGGATGCAGCCAGCGCGGACGGGAGGATGAAGACGCAGCACCGTGGAGCGGCGCCGATCAGAACACCGGGATGGTAATGTATAAGCAGCGGGGGGGAGGCCTTACAAGGGGGGACAGTGCCAGCTTTTGGGGGGCCATATGCACTGCTTCAGGAGCAATGCTCTGCAGAGAGGAGGCTGCACAGGAGCAATACTCTGCAGAGAGGAGAAGGCTGCACAGGAGCAATGCTCTGCAGAGACGAGGCTGCACAGGAGCAATACTCAGCAGAGAGGAGCCTGCACAAGAGCAATGCTCTGCATGAGTGGAGCCAACATGTTGGCGACGGCGGAGTGAAAATGCCGTGGCGGGAACACGATGACCCGCTGGTAAGTATGACAGTCAGAGTGCCTCTGCAATACTCTGCAGAGAGCAGGCTGCACAGGAGCAATGCTCTACAGTAAGGAGGCTGCACAGGAACAATGCTCTGCAGAGAGGAGGCTGCACAGGAGCAATGCTCTGCACAGAGGAGGCTGCACAGGAGCATTGCTCTGCATGAGGGGAGGCTGCACAGGAGCAATGCTTTGCAGAGAGGAGGAGGCTGCACAGGAGCAATGCTCTGCAGAGAGGAGGCTGCACAGGAGCAATACTCAGCAGAGAGGAGCCTGCACAGGAGCAATGCTCTGCATGAGTGGAGCCAACATGCTGGCGACGGCGGAGTGAAAATGCCGTGGCGGGGAAGACGATGACCCGCTGGTAAGTATGACAGGCAGAGTGCCTCTGTCCTCTGCTGACCACTCTGCCCGCCGCACTGCGCTGACCACTCTGCCCGCCGCACTGCGCTGACCACTCTGCCCACCCCACTCACTGCTAACCACTGAGCCACCATACTCCTGCTAACCACTGAGCCACCGCTCACTACTAACCACTGAGCCACCGCGCAGTGCTAAAGTGCTAACCACTGAGCCACCGCGCAGTGCTAACCACTGAGCCACCGCGCAGTGCTAACCACTGAGCCACCATATACAGTGCTAACCACTGAGCCACCATATACAGTGCTAACCACTGAGCCACCTGTATACACACAATTAATTTCACCGCACTCCCCTAAATATTAGTACATAAACTATATATGCATTCTAGACTACCCGATTCTTTAGAATCGGGCTCACAGCTAGTAAAATATAAAAGGGAGGGGGACAAGAGGCGCAATAGTACCCTATCACTAGTGACACTAGTGTAATATGGTGGTGCTGTGTAGCCGCTCACCTGGTCCAGTTGTGTTCCCCACAACTGGTTTGAAGGCGTTTAGGAATCAAATGTTCCAAGCTGCTGCAGGACCTCCACCTACTACTGGATAGTGGTATGATCCAAGAGAAATGATGGGAGTGATGGTGTGTCACGGTCCGCGCTGCTCTGGGTCCAAAAAACTCACCAAGGAGCCAAATCAACTTCTCATCCTCTTTATTCCTCCTTCTCCTACTTCCCTAAGGAAGGCGCCGGGTGTGGCGCTGAAACGCGTAGGAGAAGGAGGAATAAAGAGGATGAGAAGTTGATTTGGCTCCTTGGTGAGTTTTTTTGGACCCAGAGCAGCGCGGACCGTGACACACCATCACTCCCATCATTTCTCTTGGATACACCTTGTGTCATCCATGATGGTGGCTTGGACACCTATTAAGCCTCGACCACTCTCCTTTCTGTTGGTGTACAATCTTTGGGTGTTAGACTTGGGGTGGAGACCTCCATGCATTGTAAGGAGGTTCCAGGTCTTCACATCTGCAGATTCTATTTCTTCTTTTGGCCAGCACACTATGCCAGCAGGGTATCTGATGACTGGCAGGGCGTATGTATTGATGGAGTGGATCTTATAGTTCACATTGAGCTGGCTCTTCAGGACCTGTCTTACCCTATGATGGTATTTGGATGTTGCTGCTTTCCTTGCCTCCTTATCATGGTTACCATATCCCTGTGGGATGCCAAGATACCTTGTATCAGGTCTGTAGATCTGCTTTGTGCCTGCTGATAGTCTACTAGTCAGTCTTTACTACCTTGTCTCTCTTTATTACAACCGCCACACTTCTCCAGTCCGAAGGACATCCCAATGTCTTCACTGTAGACCCTTGTCAGGTGGATTAGTGAACTGATGTCTCATTCATTTTTTGCATACAGCTTGATGTCATCAATGTATGTAATATAAGTCTGATAGATGAATCTACCACATGTAGGATCTGCGTGTATTTCCAGGGGGGCCTGATCTCACCTACTTGTTGACAAAGAAGATGACCATGTACTGGCTAAGACTGGAATAATAATCCTTTAAAATACAATAATTGCTAGATTTTTGGGGAAAAAAATATATCATTAATACATATGAAGTATTTTTATTTCTCTTGAAGGTATGAACAAGTTTCAAGGACAATACATTCATAGTCGTGAGTACAAGAACTCTGAAGCCTTTAAACGGAAAACGAGTTGTTGTTGTTGGTATGGGGAATTCTGGAGCCGATATCGCTGTAGAGCTCAGTCGCACTGCAGCCCAGGTATGAAAAGAATGATAAAGAAGGTCACACTACAGTATATATCTTTACATCAGTGATCATATTAAAATCAGGTCATAAACTAAATCATGTGACTGTGGCATCCATCATAGGGTGGCATATATTGCGGTTCTTTTAAGATGCGCTGAACACAGGAAGAATGAGCACTGTAATGATTTGACAAGGTTCAAATTGTGATGGCAAGTGGCATAACGTGAAGCTCATGGGCCTCGATGCAAAGCTCTAACGAGGCCCTTAATTATTGCAAATCTTTAATAGCATTAGTCTTTTCTATAGGCTAAAGGGACTTTTGGGGCCCCCAGGCTCCAAGGCCCGTGTACAATTGCAACTGCGCATCTGTTGTAGTTATGTCCTGGTAATGGCCATATGATTGGGTCACAGAATCTCCAGTAGGTTTTATTTGGGGTTCCCAACATAAAGTGGACCACTTATCCAAGATAAAGGGCAAATGGTGAACTTCTTACTGCTTAATGATATGCATTGAGAGTAAAATCTAGCCTGTCTAGTGCCTACATATGGCATCTGAACATCACAACTAGACCATGAAGCTTTTATTTTTCTAAAAATTGGACTTATGGTCTTCTGAAATGAAAAAAAGTGAAATATAACGTACTCATTTAACTGTACCCTGAGGTTTCTTAATTTCCTTCTCCATTGGAGGATTAGATGCAGCCACTAATTAGCTGCAATGGTCATATGACTTTCATGCCATAAGAGACAGTCTCCTAGTTTTCATTTTGATAGTATGTGACCACTGTAGCTATTGAGTGGGAAACGGATTGTCTGCAGGGGTCCGTGTCAATTCACTACCAAAAAATGAAGTACCCCTGAGCATGGTATGTGTTCTTTTTGCCCCGCCCCCAGAATCAAACTTAAGTGTCAGTGACGGCAGGTGGAAAACTCCAACCACAGAGCTACAGCGGCTCTGGTATGTGTTCTTTTTGGAAGCATAGGAGCCTATTTTTCTTGTTTTAATTTATCTTAAAGGGGTTCTCCATTACTAGCACAATCCCTTCTGAATCGACTTGTTTCCTGCAGTTACAATGAATAAGCCCAATACTCACCTTCCTTACTGCGCCATTCAGCACTGTCTGTCACCACGGCTCGGGGCGCACATGATATTGTGTCTAATCACTGCCAGCTTCCTTCTCCCCATCTTTGGACATAGGAGCAATCAACGGGAAGTGAGTGGCAGCGGGAGTGCTCACTTCCTGTTGATAGTTTGTTTGGTCTGAAGGCGGAGAGACAGAAACTGGAGGTGAATTGGACATGGGACTCACATTACTTCACAATGTTACGCGAGCCCCGAGCCATGGTTATCAACAGTGCAGGAACAGTGGTAGCATGGGAAGCGAGTACAGGGTTTATTATTTTTAAAAAGTAGTTTCGGAAGGGGTTATCCTAGTAGTAGACAAACTGTTTGTCCAGGTTTGGCACCAAACTCTGTAGTCACTCTAAAGGTACCGTTACACGGCACAACGTTGAAACGATGTCAGCAACAATCTCGTGGGCGCGCTGTCGTTTCCAACATCGTTTTGACATCGTTGGTGAGATGTCTCACGTGTAGATATCATGGACGACGCACCAACGATGTAGTGAGCAGGGATCGTTCACACAACCCAGAGAACGATACTTCTTCACTGATGTGAATGGGCGAAGTCATCTCATGACATTGTTATCGTGGTGTCAAACACAAAGATATACCAGGTTGGCTGATTGTTGATCGTGTGATTTGAGAACATGTTCTCTAACCTGCGATCAGCGATCCAATGACTTATCGTAGTTGAATCACAGTGTTACACGCAACAACGCCCTAATGATGTTGCTGGAACGACTCCAGACCCATGACGTATCAGCGACATCGTTAACAATGTTATGCCGTGTAACGGGGCCTTAAGTAACTTCAGACTTGTGAATCCTGATATCTCGCACAACACACATTGTTAGGATTCTCGAGTGCTGGCAGAGTAGTCAGTCATGTCACCACAAATATGGCATTTGCGTACTCCTGTCCACATTCCAACTCTGCTTGTGCAGCATCGCTCAATACAAGTGCCATAAATTCGGTGATGCCGTGCACGTCTGGTTGAAATGTGACTGGGAGTTTGAATATATCGCACACTTGCAGTCACTTGACTGCCTGCTTCCAGTACCGGCACCCGATATTTTGACAATGCGCACTGTGTGCCGCATGAGATTCACATGTGCCATCATAGAGTGACTACAGACTTTCACGCCAAATAACAATCACAAAATGTTGTCTATAGTTAAACTTCTGATTAACTAATACCAGGGTAGACATTCAAGGTTTACATCTCAGAGACAACCACCTCTGTGATACATACCGGCCATTCACAATGAAGCGGGGTGCGATTTTACAACATACATACCTTATCTAAGGCGATGCCATTATTCCTTTTATTCCTTACACCTGGCCCTTCCTTATGATGCCAATATTTATTTTTTCTTGACACTTTGGTGTTTTCCTTCTCCTCTTCCAAGATCCGTATTTTATTTCCGGCCGACATAGCCGCATGAGGGTTACTCTTTTTTTAGGTTTTTTGGACAAGTTGTGTTACCATTCATTTTACGCTATACATGTGACTTCTTCAGTTGCATCCCATACCAAAAGTCATTCTCATACCTATGATTTATGTATGATTTGCTTTATTGTCGTGTAGGTATTCCTTAGCACAAGGAGGGGATCTTGGGTTATGAGTCGCGTATTCGAGCACGGCCATCCTTGGGACATTTGCTTTGACACTCGATTTCAGAGCTGGATGAGAAAATCCTTCCATCATCTTTCATTCTTTGGCTGACGGAAAAGAAAATGAATGAGTGGTTTGACCATGCAAACTATGGTCTTCAGCCCCGAGACAGGTACATTCTTACAATGATTTTTCATACTAATCTATGGTACTTGCTGTTACTTTTATCAACTGATATTTCATCCATTGTTTCCCCAGTACCCAATTTAAAGAGCCATTGTTCAATGACGAGCTTCCAAGTCGTGTCATCTGTGGATATGTGGTCGTAAAACCAAATCTTACAGAGTTTACGGAAACATCTGTGAAGTTTGATG
The DNA here is from genome assembly GCA_033576535.1 of Allobates femoralis. Classification (NCBI taxonomy): domain Eukaryota; kingdom Metazoa; phylum Chordata; class Amphibia; order Anura; family Aromobatidae; genus Allobates; species Allobates femoralis. The sequence continues at coordinate 129,065,614 of JARQOC010000007.1, forward strand.
ATGGAACTGCCGAGGACGACATTGATGTTGTCATTTTTGCCACAGGATATCGCTTCTCTTTCCCCTTTTTGGATGAATCCATTATTAAGGTTGAAGACAATAAAACAAGATTATTTAGAAACATGTTTCCAGCGAACTTAGAAAAGCCCACATTGGTGTAATAGGACTTATTCAGCCTCTTGGTCCAATTATGTGCGCCTCAGAAATTCAAGCTCGTTGGATGACCAGAGTATTCAAAGGTAACACAACAGGGTAACAATTACTGTAGATAGCGGCTTTTAAAGTGTAAATGTCATTTCTTTGCAAAAAAAAAAACACAATACTGCACTGGATATTAATGATGGGTCACATAGCAGCTAAGATAATGCTTTTTTCTGCCATATGACTGATTTTTCTCACATTTTCTGGTGAAAACTCCTTTAAAAACTGCATTTTAGGGCTATGTGGGCGTGGCCAGCAGCTGATAGGGAGCAGTGCAAATGTGACAGCAGAGAAGGGACAAGAGAGATCCTGAGCTGTGTGGGGAGTCAGCAGAGAAGGGGTTAACAGAGATCATGACTGAGCTGTGTGGAGCCAGATTACAGATCAGAAGCTTGTGCCAAGGAAGGAGGAGTTTGGACTGATCCTGACCTTCTGACATTGCTCAGCAACTGTGCTGTAATCAGAGCTAATCTATAAAGTTGAGAATGCGCAATAGGGTCTTATCTTTTTATAATCAGATAAAAAGGGGGTCTAAATCAGAATCGCTCACCTGATGAGGTTGGTTCACACACAACCAGCTTGATCGCTCAGAAATGCAGCTGCTGCAGGGACCGTACTTCCACAGGTTACTGCGGTAAACAATCAATCATCCGGACAAAGTACCTCAGGTCCGCACTGCTGCAGGATAGATGTAAATGACACCAGAGACACCGGGATGCCTGGTTGAAAGTGATGGATAGCTTTATTTTCCGACGCGTTTCGGAGCTGCTTGCTGAGCTCCTTCCTCAGGGGGAAGGAGGAAGGAGCTCGGCAAGCAGCTCCGAAACGCGTCAGAAAATAAAGCTATCCATCACTTTCAACCAGGCATCCCGGTGTTTCTGGTGTCATTTACAGCTATCCTGCAGCAGCGCGGACCTGAGGTACTTTGTCCGGATGATTGATTGTAATCTGAGCTAGTCTGATACATTGTTTCCTCACCAGCTGCAGACGAGAGTGTAGGCCACGCCCCCTCTCTCATATGGTTCTGACTGAAAATGAACATATGTCTGCTTCACATACAGTGTAGTGGGGACACCTTGTGGAAGGTTTATGAACTGTTTTCAACCAGAATTCTCTGCTAAAGTATATTTTGAAAGTTTATTAAAACTCAATTGCTCTACATTATTATTAAATAAAAATTTAAACTACGGTGATGCTTTAAGTTTGAAAATATCTTTTGCGTACAGAAGTTGAATCTTTTGGTATTCGATTTGAGGCAAATTGCAGGTACATCTGATTCGGCAGATGTCGCCGCATCTACTGAATCTGCCACGTAATGGCCGACTTGCGGCACCGATTTGGCAAGCCCCATTCATTCTCTATGGGCTTGTGTCAGGTGCGGTAAGTGCGGTATTGCCGAATCCGGCACTTGTGGCACCGCAAGAAATTCCGCTGCTAGCAGCGTTTTTTGTGCGTGGCCGCAAGTGCTGGATCTGCAGGATTCAGCAATACCACACTGACCGCAAGCCCCATAGAGAATTAATGGGGCTGCCGGATCGGTGCTGCAGATGACTTCGCTGCGTGATCACTTTGCAGATACGTTGCCGTAAAAAATTGACCAACTTACAATTGCAGGATATGAAAGCATTGTCCAGCACTTAGTCATTACTAAAATGTCAAATCAAGTAGCAATCAGGAAGAGCCGATGAAGCAAATGCAAATTCACCTTTTGCGAGTTTTTCCCCAGGAAATTTGATTAGCAGACAAGTTATCTTGACAAATGTGATGTCCTTTATTAAGTCCTGTGGTCTCTCCAAACCCTAGACCATAGTAAATGTAATAATGTAAAATAAAATATATCCTTAAAGTGTCACCACCGTTTAAATTTTATTTATAATAATAATGTAGAGCAAGTGATTATAAAAAACTTTCAAATATACTTCAAAAGAGAAATCTGGAAGAAAACCTTCCATAAACCTAGAAGATGTCCTCACTAGGGTGTTTATAAGCCTGACATATCAGAGTGGGGGGACAGGGCCTACACAGCATGACTGGGTACAGGAGAACAGTATATCTGCAGGCTATTACCTCAGACAAATGACTCCAGGCTGTCAGAACACAGCTGCTGTGATCTCTCTCCATTCACATCGGCTGCTCCCTGCAACAGCTGATGGCCTCCACACAGCTGTTCAGATACTATGGAGCAGAGCAGTGTGAAGGCAGGAGATAACATCACAGTAGCTTTGTGCTGACAGCCTGGAGCATCCTCTGCCTGAGGTAAGTAATATCAGCTGAGAATGCTGTGTTGTCCCCGCCCCCTTCCTTATATGGTTACATGGCCATATTCAGTGTGTATGAAAAGCTGAAGATGGATCTCACTGAGAATGAGCATATGTCTGCTTCAAACACAGGCTAGTGGTGAAATCGTCTAAAAGGTTTTTGAAAGGTTTTCTTCCAGATTTCACTTATGAAGAATATTTGAAAGATTATTATCACTTGCTCCACAATATTATTAAATAAAACTTTAAACAGCGGTTACACTTTAAACTCACTTCAACACTCTCCTCTTTGGCCCTTTTGCTCCTCACCGTCACGTGTATGATCTTTGTCGCATCTTTGGATCGGTGTTGGCAGCAGTGAAATCCTTGGGCTTCAGACGCTAGACTAAGGCTTCCAGGTTTGTTATGGCAAGTTGGTGCACATGCGTGGAAGTCATATGTCTCCCATGAGTGGTGACCTTTGTGGAAGCATGTGTAGAATATTCCCAGATCTGCCAAGCCTGGAAGTGTTGGCCAAGTAACTGAGGAACTGTGTACACTCGGTCTGATCTTCCATGATTTAACCAGTTAATATGTTTCTTTCTGCTCACCATACTGCTGTGATAGTCCTGCCAGTCTATCTAGATGCTGCTGTTGGTACCATTCTGCCAACCACCTGTCGTAGTTTCTTCACATCTGTAGGAAGGAAGTCTCTAGTGGCTGCTGTTGATACTAATGTTGTCATCTGCAGCCCTGGTGTTTGGCTGTAGCAGTCAAATTTGTTTAGTATCCTTTATTCCCCCTATCTTTCTACCTTTCCTGTGTTGGACTACTATAGAGGTGAAATCTAGTGCACTCACCGACCCTTGCACTAACCCGGTGAGTGGATGAACAGTAAAGGAACTAGGCACATGACAGTGGTGGGGGAAGAACCCGCTTAGGTGCTTAGGGCAGCTCAAGGGCCAGACACATGTAAGTGTCAGGTGATGTCCCATCCCCTGCTCCCTATTGTCAATGTTTTCCCCTCCCTTTCCATCCCATTGTAAACTCTTTGTGGTGCTGTGCACCAGTCATCACCTGGTCCATGACACCCAGAGATTAAACTGCTGCTGACGTCAATCTGAAGATGCGACAAGGACCAGATGGGTGGTGGTAAGGATTGGAGGGAATGAGGAGGTAAGGATAAGGTTTTTTTTTTTTAACAATTTGATGGCCAGCAGACCCCATTTTGATGAATCTGCACTGAGACAAATTACAAAAAATCTACATTTTGGTGAAGAATTAAATTCCACTCTAATCTATTCACTAATCTCTACAAATCAACCTCAACATAAATGGCTACTACGGTAGTAGGAAGATAGTAACTGTTCTTTGCTGCTGTGCTGTACAATTTGTTCAGTGTTTTATGGCTTTTACTTTCTATCTCTATTGCTGAGCTCCGTGGCGTACCACAACGCGGTCGCTTGGGGCCCATGATCTTGGGGCCATATGATAGTATGGGCACCCCCAACCCAAACCAAGCATTACACATTCAACTGTATTGGCATCCACCATTATTCTTCTGCTGTGTCTGAGTCTTGACAGCTCAGTGCAGCGAGCGCAATCACGTCACTTTATCGCACCCGCGGGGCAGAGATGTGAAGGGTTGCAGACTACTCGCTGAGGAGACCGAAGAAGGGGAGCAAGAAGAGGTGAGTATTTGTATTTTAAATCAATGAGTACAGCGTGGGGTGTCCATTATACTATATGGAATTTAATGTGGGGCCTAACTTACTTTATGGAAGATAATGTGGGACCCATTTTACTATATGAAACGCAATGTACGCCAATTTTACTTAATGGAAGGAAATGTATGGCACATTATATTGTGTAGCAGGCTGTGTGGGGCCAATTATATTATTTGAATGATAATGTAGGACTTATTATACTATATGGAGGACAATGTGGGGCTTATTATACTATATAGAAGGCAATTTGGGGCCAATTATAGTCTATGGAAGGCAATGTGCGGCCCATTATACTATATGGAGGACAATGTGGGGCTTATTGTACTATATGGAGAACAATATGGGGCCCATTATACTATATGGAAGGCAATGTGGGCCCATTTTACTATATTGAGGACAATGTGGGCTTATTGTACTATATGGAGAACAATATGGGGCCCATTATACTATATGGAAGGCAATGTGGGCCCATTATACTATATGGAGGACAATGTGGGGCTTATTGTACTATATGGAGAACAATATGGGGCCCATTATACTATATGGAAGGCAATGTGGGCCCATTATACTATATGGAAGGCAATGTGGGCCCATTATACTATATGGAAGGCAATGTGGGGCTCAATATTCTGTATGGAAGGCAATGTGCGGCACAATATACTATATGGAAGGCAATGTGGAGCCCATCATACTATATAGAAGGCAAAGTGGGGGTATAATACTATTTAGAGGACAATATGGGGCCCATTATACTATACAGAAGGCAATGTGGGGCCCAATATACTATATGGAAGGCAATGTGGGGGTTAGTATTCTGTATGGAAGGCAATGTGGGGCACAATATACTATATGGAAGGCAATGTGGGGCCCATTATACTATATGGACGGCAAAGTGGGGGTATAATACTATTTAGAGGACAATATGAGGTCCATTATACTATATGGAGGACAATATGGGGCCCATTATACTATATGGAAGGCAACATGGGCCCATTATACTATATGGAAGGCAATGTGGGGCTCAGTGTTCTGTGTGAAAGGCAATACGTGGCCCATTATACTATATAGAAGGCAATAGGGGGCGTATTATACTGTATGGGAGAAAAAGTGGGGTCAAATATAACATATTGAAGACAATTTGGGGGAATTATTCCATATCAAAGGCAATGTGGGGGCATTATAATATATGGAAGTCAATATGGGGGCATTATGCTATATGGAGAGTAATGTGGGGTTCGTTATACTGTATGGAAGGCAATGTGAGGGCATTATACTATATGGAAGGCAATGTGGGGCTCTTTATACTGTATGGGAGGCAAAGTGGGGCACATTATAAAATATGGAAGACAAATCGGATGAATTATTCCTTATGAAAGGCAATGTGGGGGCATTATACTCTATGGAGGATTATGTGGGGCCCATTATACCATATGTGTTTAGCATGATATCATGAAGAAAAGGTAACGCCCAATAGGTAAATAATATCAATTATGCTATATTAATATAGGCTACAGTAGGTATCACTTAGAAAAAAACTTATAGTATGACTTCAATAAAACAACTAGTATTAATGAATTTGTTTTTCGCTCTTCAGGCTTGTGTACATTACCCCCTCCGGATGATGTCATGAAAGACATTGAGAAAAAAAGGAAAATAGCCATAAGCAGGTAGTTACCGTATATATATGTTATGAGAATGGCATTTAAATGAGTTACAATACAGATCATGGCTGCATGTAGTCAGACCCCCATCAATCACACACTGATGGCCTATCTGAAGGTTATAAATTCCCGACACTTTATTGTATGGCTGTCAGTCTAGATTTCAGCCTTAGTTTATTTGTTTTATTTTAGACTGTATGTTGTTTTTTTATATTAAACGTATTTCCAAACTTCACGTAGTTTATCTCAGTATGGATGAGAAGGATAACGATTGCAGAATACTCATACAATCTTTATATATTACACAGGTTTGGACCACGAAGAGAAACCACTCTGCAGGTGGATTACATCGAATACTTGGATGAACTGACCACAGACATAGGCTGTAAGCCTAATATTTTGGGGCTTTTTATGACTGACCCCATTCTTGCACTTACTCTCTTTTTTGGTCCCTGCACTCCAGCACAGTTTCGTTTGACAGGTCCAGGACAATGGTCATTGGCGAGGAAGCAAATAATGACCACTTGGGACCGGATTCTAAAGCCAACCAAGACCCGTGTTGTACAAAAACCAGAAAAGGGCTTCTTGTCGATATGTGGGCTTTGGGGATTGTGTGTTCTAGTTGTTCTGTTGGCTATCATTATTTACAAGAACTGATAAATAGAACTAATAGTTGAGATACCGTAGTTGCTTACGTGACTACAACTGTTCGAGAAAGCATCTAAGTAACATGAGGTTTTTACTAAAACTTTACTACATTTGTATTTACGCTGCATTTTAAATTATTATGCAAATAATATTTTTATCGGATTTTCCTAAATTGAACCTTGGTCAGTCAGAAACTCTATAGACTTTTCTGAGGTCATTCTCCTTCAGAGACTGTAAAGTGACCTACCAACTCTCTCCATGATTCCGGCCCAAAACATGACTTACCTCCAAGCTGACATGGCAGTATTGTTGGACCATGATGACCATCCATTCACTAGCCCATCCATCTGGACCATCCAGGGTTGCCCGACACTTATCAGTAAAGAAGACTAAAATTAATCTTCATATATATCTGGCCCGGAAGCAGCACGTGTATACACATTCCATTCCATCCATGATTGGAAAGGAACCGGGTGCTATTATGTATGATTTCCTGTATAGTCAATGGGAAATGTGTAGTTGCATAGAGAAAGTGCGGGAATAGACTTAGCCGGCACGTCATACCCATGAAATTTAGTATCTGCAAATAAGGGGGTAGCGCTCGCACATTAGGTTATCATGCCCACCCGGGTGTGTTAACCATGAAAGGACTTAAAATAACTTGGGGACATAAAGTAGCCAACAGGTTCCATTGAAACCATTACTTGCTATAGTTGTTCTCAGAATGTGCTGAATCTGCATGTTGGCACGGTTTTCCGATGTACGGGCACACCTTGGATACCACATGTATGCACAGGCTCAGGCTATTGCAATTTCTTTGAATACCATCTTGTTAACAGCACAAACATTTATAATTATAAACCACTGAATATTATATTATATATTTATAATCTTTTAAACAAGTGACAACTGCCAAAATCCTTTGCAAGCAATGCCTACCTGTGGGGGTGTAGAAGGGAAGTGTCCAAGTATATCTATATCTGTATAAATAGATTTATATACGGTGTACATGTTTTTATCATATGCAGGTGTGCCCATTTCAGCAAAATTATCTATCTATCCATCCACACACTTATATTGTTCTATGTCCCCTGTTAACACTTCCACACTTAATTAGGTCCCTTTGATGTTCCTCCATTGCTTGATATGCCCTAGACTAAAGCAGGTTCAGACATATCAGAAAACATGGACAATCTCCTTATGCGGTAAACATGTCAGAAGATGTCCACTGTATATATGCAGCGGCCCCCAGGGCTGTGGGGTATTTCTTAGCGGTGACCAGCGGCTGCAAAGGCTGCATGACATCATGAGGTGCCGATAACCCAATGAACACCGACCGATGACCCTAAACTGACCTTCCTACTCACTGCCCTGGGGAACCGCTCCGCTTGTGGGGAGTGAAACCACCTACGCTGCCCGGTCACCATCCCCAGAGATTCTGCAGCAGAGGCGGCCACACATAGCCGCACACCGCAGGTGGCATCACGAATACTTCCCTTTCCCTTTATTTCCCCTGTAATCTGAACTTTTCATTGACACTGCCAGGGTCACGGAGCAAAGGTGGCCACCTTGACATCCCCCAAAAAGAACCGTAAGAACTGGCCCGGTAACGAGAATCCCACGGCCCTGGAGAGGGCGTGTCATAAGCAATAGATATCTCATGCGCACCTGGTTTAGTAGGTGAGAAAGCTTTGAGAATCTCACTGGATCAGGAATGTATCCTTGCTTTCCTCCTTGATCTCCAAATTCGCCAACGGTCTGCAGTTCCCACAGACAGTGGCGTAACTTCAGGCCCAGGGGCCCCGATGCGAAGGCTCCAATGGGGCCCCCAATTAGTGCAAATCTTTAATAGTATTAGTCTTTTTCTATGGGCCAAAGGGACTTTTGGGGCCCCCTAAGCTGCAGGGCCCGGGTGCGATCGCAACCCCTGCACCTGTGGTAGTTACGCCCCTGCCCACAGGACACCTGAAGTGGAACTTATTATAGTTCCATAGAGGTCACATACAGACACAAAGTAGGAAGAAACCTGTACATCAATAGCATATTGCCATGTATCAGGATATAGCTCTGAAACATGTTGACTAATAAATCAATATTTTATTCACCCTTTGATGTCTCGTGGAATATGGCAGCGTGGGTTTTTAACTCTCTGAGATAATGACCTTTGGGTTTTATTGGCTGTAAGCCATAATCATCAACATTAACATAAATAAACACATGAAATAGACCACTGTGTGTAATGACTCTATATAATATAGGAGTTTCTCTCTTTATATTGAATTACTGAAATAAAAGACTTTTTGATGATATTTTAATTCATTGAAATGCTCCTGTAGATAACAACCATTGATTTCATACTGTGACCTCCTATCAAAACCTCTCTCATACCTGTACCCTCCGATTCTTTTCATCACACAAAAAGGTATTTTTATTTGATATATGGTTTTGTTTCCCCTTTAAAGTTTTTTTTCCATTGTTTTGGTGCAGACTTGAAACACATACTGATAGGATGTTTAGATTGTGAGCCCCAATGGGGACAGTGTTGCAAATGCATGTAAAGCGCAATGGAATTAATAGTGCTATATAAATGAATAAATATTATATAATATGTATTAGTATATAGATATCCAGTGGTATTAGCATATAGCAGTATTATTTTCTTTGTGGATATTAAAAACTGTCCTTGAAAGCACAATTTCACAAAATGATGTGGATAACATGTCCGAATGGGCAAACCCTTGGCAGGTGAGCTTTAATGTTGATATCTATGGCGTAATATACCTCGGCTGGAGTAATCCTATGGTTGAATATACTGTACGTTAAATTAAAGTAAACTAAATGGAAGCGACTGCAGAACAGGAGAAGGACTTTGGTATTGTGGTGACAAGTAAGCTGCATAGCAGTGCTCAATGTCAGGCAGCAGCTGCAAAAGCAAATAAGATTTTAGGGTGTATAAACAGAGAAATAAAATCCCATGATCCCAGTGTATTGTTACCCCTCTATAAATCACCTGTAAGACCACATAAAGAATATGGGATCAAGTTTTGGGCTCCACATTTCATATAATTTCAAAGATGGCAACTACATTATTACATAGGATGGAAGGCCTCCTATATGAAGATAGGTTGGAAAATTTGGCCTGGTTTTAGATTAGGAAAAATAATTCTCAGAGGAGATCTCATTTACACGTATAAATACACGTGTGGTCCATACAAAGGACGGCACATGACTTATTCCTTCCACAGACCAGGGGCCCCTGCGAGTGGAGGGAAGGTGATTCCCTCAGCTACATAGGAAAATGTTCTTAAGGGTATGTGCACATATGTAGGCGGGTTGGTCGGCGGCGGCTGGGCGGACCCGCCAGGAAGCTCTGCCGCCGTCCACCGGCTTCCTGGCGGGTATGTGCGGCGGGTGACGGGCGGGTGACGGGCGGGTGCACAGAGGGTTAGCGGCGGCGGTGTTGCGGCGGCTGGAAGCAGCACATGATTCTGCTTGCAGCCGCTGCAGAACCGGCCGGTTTATAGAACATGCACATTCTTTGCTAACCCGCTGGGAACCCAGCGGGTTAGCAACAGATGAGCATGTGTAAATCGCCGGTGTGTGGACACCGGGTGTCGGTTTACATAGGTTTTAATGTTAATCCAAACGCCGGTTTGGATTAACATAAATTTACATAAAACTAATGTAAACCGACCGGCGGTTTACACAGCTAAACCGACCCTAACCCGGCCAGTGTGCACATACCCTTACAGTTAGAGCAGTCAGACTGTGGAATTCCCTATGGCACGACCAGGGGCGGATTAAGGTTCACCAGGGCCCCGGGCTGTTCAGACTCTGTGCCCCACCCCCCCCCATATGACGGAGTCATGTGACGGTGTCATTATCATATATCTGAAACAGATTATTTCTGAAAAATAGTTGTGAGTGGAACTATAACCTGACAAACATCCATTGATCTAGTGAATTTACCCTTCAGTTAAAAACAAACAAAAAGCCAAACCTGATCTCTCGGCAGTAGGCCTGTTTCACACATCCGTGACACCATGGATGTGTGAGACAAGGCTGTTTGTGGGCGGGGCGTAGACCCATGTGTCATGGACGTGTGACACATGTGTGCTGCCCACATGCTATCCATGGATCCACGTATAGCACACGGACAGGCTGTCATCGCCTACTCACCTGCTTCCTGCGCCTCTCACTTCCGGTCCGCTGTCAGGCTCTGTGAAGTGAATATTCATGAGCCTAATTAGCGTCATCGGAAGGGAGAGGAGCTGTCAGCACTGGAGCGAGGTGACTATGAAACTCTTTATTTTTAGGCTTGTAACTTTCGTCCGTGATCCGTGCACACAGATGTCACACGGATGACATCTGTGTGCATGGACGTTTTCAGCCAAAAGCGGTCTGTGCCTCCACAAAAAAACGGACATGTCGCTGTGTGGAGCACACGGACACGCATGTGCTCCACATGGCGACATGGTCCGTGCGGAATTACAGACACGGGAAGGGGGCCATAGGGGAACATGTGTTCCCGTATGTCTGTGCCTCCGGCATGTGTCGGCATCGACCGTACACTTGCCGGAGGTACGGATGTGTGATTGAGGCTGTATAAAGAGCTGCATTTTTGCTACAAAAATGCACCAAAAATGCAGCTGTGCAGTTTAATTTCAGTCTTTAGTTCTTCAAGTGGTATAAAAAGGAGCAAAAATGCTAAAATAATTAACAGCTGCTTCTTTTATAAACAGCAAAAGTGAAGCTGTGTTTCCATTTCAGTCAAGAAAAAAAAAAAAAGCAGGAGTGTGTGAGGGAGATTTCTGGAATCTCATAGGATTTACTGGTGCTGAAAAAGGAGCTTTTTATAAGGGTACCTTTTACATGTCGCAACATTGCATGAAATTTCACTTGCAACTTACTGGTTGCAGTGAAATCATGGACACCTTGTTCTATTTTGTTGATGTACAAATGGAACAATGTGTCCATGATTTCACTGCAACCAGAAAATCGCAACATTGCATGCAATTTCACTTGCAACGTGTAAAGGTACCCTTATCATGGATTTACATAAAACCAATGAAAAAAATGTCCCGTGTGAACTTAAACTACAGATACTGAGGTAAAAAACACAAAATACTGAACGTGTGCACGAGGCCTATGGCTGGTTTCACACCACTTTTTTTTTGTTCCAGGCCGATCCGATGAGAACCGGATAGGCCCGGATCACATTTCAGCCCAATAGTTTGCCTATGGGGCCGGATTGTCCCAGATGGCAGTTTAGCCATCCAGTTTTATGCTTTCCGGGTGGATCTGGGAGAACTTGGTTTTTGTCCTCGAACCCAAAAATGGCACATGCATGATTTTTGGCGTCCGTTGTGAAAATCAGTCAAAATCGGAATCTTCCGGATTCACCGAGTCCGGTGCAATCCGACGAAACTTAACATGCGGTTCTATGGTGCCGGATTGAATTACAAAACCGGACCGGTTCCCGGATTGCAAATTGCAGACTGCGGCTGCGCGCTGAGGAATGTCACCACCTCCCAGCCTCCCTCCCGACGCCATTTTAGCCAACATCCACATACAAGCAGAAATCTTCATAACACAGGGCCATTTTGCAACCAAAAGAGGGACCAGGAAGAAAGGCTGACTGCAATTTATATTAACAAGCCACAGGAGGATAGGCAGCTACTGTAAAACCGGATTCCACAAAACTGGATGAAACCGGTCCGGTTTAACGGCCAATCTGGGAAGCGGATCCCATTTCAAACTGGATGCTGACATCCGGTTCTCAACGGAGAGCCCCGGATCGGATTAAAACGTGGTGTGAAACCAGCCTTACAAATACTGAGGTAAAAACACAAAATACTGAATATCTGCATGTGGCCTTACAAATACTGAGGTAAAAACACAAAATACTGAATATCTGCATGAGGCCTTACAAATACTGAGGTAAAAACACCAAATACTGAATATCTGCATGAGGCTTTACAAATACTGAGGTAAAAACACCAAATACTGAACATCTGCATGAGGCCTTACAGATACTGAGGTAAAAACACCAAATACTGAACGTGTGCACGAGGCCTTACAAATACTGAGGTAAAAACACCAAATACTGAATATCTGCATGAGGCCTTACAAATACTGAGGTAAAAATACAAAATACTGATCATCTGCATGAGGCCTTACAAATACTGAGGTAAAAACTGACCAAATACTGAACATCTGCACGAGGCCTTAGAAATATTGAGGTAAAAACCCTCACCAAATACTGAACACCTGCACAAGGCTTTACATATACTGAGGTAAAAAAAATAATAAAATACGTAGCGTGTGCATATGTTCTTAGACTATGTTCACACAGGGCATTTTTGCTGCAGCAAAGCCTGATCTCTTGGCAGTAAAAAAAAAAAAACACAAACTGAACCAAAAAGCAGCAAAAACACAGAATTTACTATTTACATGTCGCTTCTTAAAAATGCTGCAAAAACCAAGCTGTTTTCCCTTTCAGTCAGAAAAGTAAAAATAATAATAATAAAAAAGAATAAAAACAATGCACAAAAATGCTGCAAAAACACGCTGTGTGAACAAAACGTAAATGCTGAGGAATAAACTCACCAAATACTGAACATGTGTACAGGGCCTTAGGCTGCCTTCACACTTGAAGATGCCTATGCAGTGTTCTGCGGAGGCATCTGCAAGCATCTGCATGCAGACCGCAGCCCCCTGCGCACAGATCACATATGGCGGGCAATGGGAGCGCCCGGCGGCCTGCAAGCATCTGCAAACCGCCGTGCGCTCCATTATAAACATAGGGGCCGCGGTCTGCATGCAGATGCTTGCAGATGCCTCCGCAGAACGCTGCGGAGGCATCTGCAAGTGTGAAGGCAGCCTTAGGCTATGGTCACACAGGTTGTTTTTTGATCAGCAAAACCTGATCTTTTGGCAGTAAAAAAAGCTACAGCTTTTAATTACCGTAACATGTATTTGTATTAAATTATGACAGAAACAACAAAAACTCCCTATGTGAACATAGCTTAGCAAATACAGAGATAAAAAAACTCACCGAATTCACAACGTGTGCACGAGGCTTTATAAATCCTGAGGTATAAAACCTAACAAATACTGAGGTAAAAACTCACCAAATACTCAGTGTGTGCACGAGGCTTTAGGCAATGTGATCATTCGGCGTTTGTGATCCATTTTTGGTCGTGTTTTTTTAAAACTGCACCAAAAACAGATCAGTCATGGCGTCTGAATGGGATTTTCTAATTGCTGTCCGGACGCTGCGGCAGCAGGGATGAACACAGGAGCCGGTAACCAGATTGCTCCAGATTATATATCCTGAGCAATCCGGTTACCGCATTGCGGATTTGTGTGAAGGCAATTGTGGTTACCGCATCCAAATCTGAATGCAGTAACCGCAATTACTCTCACAAGTGTGACCCCAGCCTAAATCTTTCAATTGTAGTTTTTCTCTGCAAGCTTCACTCCTGGTTTTGTCATAGGTCGGTTTCACATCACGATTTAATCACATCCGTGGCTGTCCATTGTAAACCGGACAGCCCCGGACCAGATTTCGGCCCCATAGTATGCTATGGGACCGGATGGGGCCATCTGGTTTCCATCTGTCCGGGAGAATTCGGGAGGATCCTTATTTTTCTCCTGGACACATCCGTGGAGAAAAATCTCCCCTAATTGGATCCTCCCGGATCCGGGGCAATCTGGCGCTCCCTAACATGGGAGTCTATGGGGCCGGATCCGGGAGGATCCGAGAACCGGACACCTGCGGCAGAAGTTCAGCGTGAGCTACGCTGAACTTCAGCACCAGGGAGCTGTCCTCTGTGAAGCGGTTCAGCACCACTTTGCAGGGGACAGCTGAGCTCTGCTGCATCCGGCTGCACACCGAACCGGAGGGCACATTAGCCCTCTGGTTCTGTGTGCTGATTTGGTCCGGGGCTGTCCGGTCCACAGCGGACAGATCCGGATCAGATCTGGCCGTGGTGTGAAGCCGGCCATACAAACACTGATGGACACTGATCAGTGAAATGGTGCAGTGTGAAGGGGGCCTTAGGCTACCTTCACATTTGCGTTTCCGGATGCAGCGTCCGATGCGCAAACGCATCTGCATGGCAAAACGCATGCATACTCAAGCATACGCAGCGGTTTTCATCCGCATGCGTATGTGAATACCTTTATTTTAAAGCAGCGTTTATGTGCATTTGCATGCGTTTTCGACATGCGCATGCGTTTTACATCCGCATGCGTTCAAGAAAGAAGGCTATTTTTTAACTGCTGTAGATACTGGCACGCCCATGGGCATTAAACACTTCTCACTGAGCATGCGTTGATACGCATACATGCGCAATTCCTTGCGTACGCTTGCGTTCTCATAGGTGGTAATGCGTTGATTATCCGCAGACGTGCGCATGCGGACGATGGCGGATTTTGAACGCACCAAAAAATGCAACATGCTGCGTCCCGAGACAGACGATTTTTCCCTCCGTCCTACGCATGCGTACGATTAAGCAGCCGTGCGCGACCAAACGCAGCTGTTTGCGGACGATTGCGTATGCAATGTTAAATGTAGGTGCGCAATCCGCATGCGGATTTTGAACTTCATATACGCAACGTCCGCTGCGGTGCCCTACGCAAATGTGAAGGTAGCCTTTGTGATGCAGAAAGTGCACTCAGTAAATAATGAGCATCAATTATGGCTCCTTTTTTTCTGCTGCGCTTTCTCCACTGACTCCATTATAATAATAAAAAAAAGCATCACAAATAGATGGGTGTTCACACAGTCCGTTTTTGATGTTTATTTTACTGCGCTTTCCACACCACAAATCCTCCATTACTTACCCTCCCCTGGTGCCCCTCCATCTTGAATAAGATAGTGTGCTGGGGCATTACCCTATGTAGTTTCAGTGCAGAGTCCAGACATTCCTCTGTCCACAATGTCTTCCATACCCTCCCAGACTAGTGATTAATTACTTAATTGTTTTCACACCACTAGGTCCAGCCAGCAGGACTAGCACACACACCAGCACAGATCACTCAGAGTCACAGACTGGCCACCTTTCTCTCTGTGCTCCATGTACCGCCCAAGGCCCAGGAGTGAGGACTCAGTCCACTGGTGACAGTGTGAGGAGAGCGCTCTGAGCAGGCCAGCAGACCTAGCAGCTCCTCTCCGACAGTGACTGAGGTAGGCATGCCACGTGTTTCCTCCAGCCGGCACCCATGGTCTTTTTGCTACATCCATCCTGCTTGTCAAGACATATGGGAGGAAGGAGGGGGTTGAGGTGTGCCAGCCTCACAGCAAAGTTAAAGGGGAACTCTAGGGAGATAAAACTTTTTTTGTACTGTCCCTGCCCTCCTACATGAAGAAGCAGAGCTGGGCACTACAGTTCTAGGATCTATAGATCACTTATAAATCATATTTGTTCTTTTGCTCTGACCCCCCCCCCCCCTCAGGGGTCCGAAAATGTCAGCTTCATGCTGCTGGTGAGAAGAGGAGGGGATGCTGGGAGCTGCAGGATCATCCTACATTTCAGCCCCTTCACACTTCTATATGGGGAGGGGACATGGCAGTCGGTCCCATGGTCACACTACAATCCTACCCCTGATATAAATCCTATGTAATGTATGAACAGGGGTAGTCTGGTTTGAAATAGCAATCATGTCACCAAGCAGATACAAATACACAGTGATCTTCTGCTGTACAATGATATGATGGTGCATAATGTGTACTGTCATGTATAAGGCTGGGAGTAGAGGCAGAGCACTGCATTGGTCAATTCATCAATGGCATGGTCTCTCCTCCCCCATAGCAGTTGGTAGATTCCTGTCCCATTAAACTGCAGCACTATGGATATGGAGTTTTTTCCTTGTAGATATGAACCAACCAAATATTTTTTTTCAGGTCTGCAGTATGTCAGCTCTTGCATTTTTATTTTTGCATTCTTCTCACCTTTCTGCATTCAAGAACACTGCATGATTAGATGTGTGCTTTCTCTACAGTACTGCTCCTACAGAAGTGTGAGGGGGCTGGAAGGTAGAATGATCCTGCAGCTCCCAGCACCTCCTCTTCTCACTAGCAGCATGAAGCTGAAATTCTCAGACCCGTGGGATTGGGGGGGGAGGTTGGGTCAGAGCAAAAGAGCAGGTATGATTTTATTGATCTATAAGCGATCTATAGATCCTAGAACTGTAGTGCCCAGCTCTGCTTCATCATGTAGGAGGGCAGGGTCTATACTAAACAGTTTTCTTTCCCCGGAGTTCCCCATCAAAATCAGGGCAATTTACCCTGGGCAGCTGGGCCCCCCCAGAGGTTTAGGCTCCAGGCGGCCGCCCAGATTGCCCTCATTATAATCTGCCACTGGGCAGGAAACTATAACAGCTTTTAAAAAAGTCTGGATGTTTTCCTTAGCTAAAGTAACATTGTGGGTTAGGGTGTCTTCACACCATGGCACAGTCCGGTCCGGGGCTGTCAGGGATGAACCTGACAGCCCCGGGCTGGATCAGCACACAGAACCGGAGGGCATATATGCCCTCCGGTCCGGTGTACTGCCAGACGCAGCTGCCGCCGCTTATTAATCAGAACCGTGGCTTGCGGGAAGCTAGCCATGGTCCTGAAACAACAGCAGCGTGCAGCCGCAGGTGTCCAGTTCCCAGATCCTCCTAGACCGGTACAATCCGGCCCCATAGGCTCCCATGTTAGGCAGAGCCGGATTGCACTGGATACGGGAGGATCCGGGATACGGCAATTTGGGGAGACTTTTCTCCCCGGACACAAAAACGTAAAATTCCGATTTCTCCCCGGATTCTGCCGGAGAGATGGAAACTGGACGGCAGAAAGCTGCCATCCGGCTCCATCCGGCTCCATAGGATGCTATGGGGCCAAAATCCGGTCCGGGGCTGTCTAGTTTACACCGGACAGCCCCGGACTGGACTCTGCCGTGGTGTGAAGCCAGTCTTAGGCCAGCTTCACACTGCGGCGTGATCCGGTCCGGGATAACCCAGACAGCCGCGGACCGGATCAGCACACAGGACTGGGGGGCTAATATGCCCTCCGGTCCGGTGTGCAGCGCACACAGTTCCCGCTGCTGATAAGTCAGGACTGCAGGCGCCGCGGTCCTTACCTGTCGGAGGCTGCGCTGCACACTGGACCAGAGGGCGTATTAGCCCCGCAGTCCTGTGTGCTGATCCGGTCCGCGGCTGTCTGGGTCATCCCGGAGAGCCCCAGACCGGATCATGCCGCAGTGTGTAGCCGGCCTTAGAGATCATTTAGTGTTAAAGATAGTATAATGGCAGAAACAGGTTGAACTTCATACACCTATAGAACTATGTAACTATGTAAATACACTGTATTCATAAGGAGAGTTTTTTTTTTTCTTTGGACTGGGTGGAGTGATCTCGTCACATCTGCCTAAAGGAACATTTGCAAACTATTTTTAAGAGGAGCATCATGTTCCCTTGTTCTCTTGCTTAATTGTATCCCCTGGCATCACTGTTGTGTTGCAAATAATACTTTAGATTACTTTTTAAGAACGTTCAAGCATCAAACAGTGAGTATACTTCATATTCCACCGTCTTGTTTCTTTCATTTTTCCTACATTTTAGGTTTTGTAGTTAGGCAGAGTTACATTGTTGGATTATTTCTATTGTGTTCTAGATTTGTTGAGTAATTTGATTCTAGACTTGAGCCTTTATTGTAAGGGAGGTTACTGTTGTTCATTAATTATTGCCTATGTGATTTTAACACATGCATAGAAATGTCAATCTTTATGTATGTAAGATATCCAGAAATCAGATAGTGATTGTACAAATAGTTATGTAAGAATACGGTAGTTATATAAGAATAGTTACCGTATATAAGAATAGTTATGTAAGAATAGTTATGTAAGAATAGTTATGTAAGAATAGTTATGTAAGAATAGTTATGTAAGAATAGTTATATAACAATAGTTACGTTATATAAAGAGGACCAATGAACAGATCAGTTTTCAGTCTTTGCTCTTATTTTATGCTCACTCTTACGTTTTTTGTTTTTTTTTTTTCTTCTTAACTTCACTATATACAGGAGCGTCTCAGTGAATTAGAATATCATCAAAAAGTTGAACTACTGGAATAAAGTAATACATAAGGTGAAACCTATATTATCTAGAGTCATTACACACAGAGGGATCTATTTCATGTGTTTATTTCTGTTAATGTTGATGATTAATGAAAACCCAAAGGTCATTATCTCAGAAAATTAAAGTAGGAAGGATGAAGGGATAGAAACCGCGCTGCCGTATTCCACGAGGCATCAAAGGGTGAATATGATATTGATTTATTAGTCAATGCGTTTCAGGGCTCCCTGGAACATGGCAATATGATATTGAATTGTCCTAAGGATGGGGCCGGGAGCCCTGAAATATTGACAAATCAATATTATATTCATTATATTTGAAGTCTGGTGGAATACGGCAGCCTGGTGTTTAACCCTTCATCCTCCCTACTCTATACGCACCACGCTGGGGACTGCAGCAGCCGTGATCTGCTTTTATAGTGGTTGTGACTCTCACAACCACACAAGGTGAAGCCTCTGATACCTATTTAGGTCATATTTTATCTCTCACATCCTTCATCCTTCCTACTTTAATTCTCTGAGATAACGACCTTTGGGTTTTCATTAATCATCAACATTAACAGAAATAAAAAAAACATGAGATAGATCCCTCTGTGTGTGAAATCCATATATTATATTGAGTCATTACTTTTTGTATTAATTTGCTAAAAAAAAAATAACTTTTTGAAGGTATTCTAATTCATTGAGACGCAGCTGTAGTTCCTGAGATGGGGATCTTTTTACTTAGTGCTAATTTTGTTGGTGTTTAGCTGGGGGCAGCTATTCGGTAATAATACAGAGCAACCGAAAACATGACCCCCCCCTCCCCCCCCCCGAGAATCCTGTGACCACTGTCTCCTTGTAAAGACCATAAAAAATAGCATCAAATGAAAACGCCCTTATCAATGGAACAGTATGGTGAATGTAAATAAGTAATCAATCTAATCTGAATACTCAAAAGAATAGCAGGGATATAAGAAGGGTAATAACTGACCACTTTGGATCTGGTAATAAGTTCTCTTTAAAGACATTGAAGAGGTTTCCAGGTTTTCCATTTTAATTGTAGAAATGTTTAAGGCTGGTTTCAGACTTATTTTTTTTTTTGTCCAGCGTTCTAAGGCTGCTTTCACACTACGATTTCTTCATTTCCGATCGGACCCCATGCATCCCTATGGGGATCGGACCGAATCGGATGTGCACTAAATGCCATCCGATTTGGTCCGATCCGATTCTGCCCGATTTTTCCCGATTTCTTTTTTTTTTTTTTTTTTTTTTTTTTTTTTTTTCCGGTGAAAAAAATCGTTGCCTGCAACGATTTTTGCACCGAAAATAAAATCTGACAGACTCGGATCGGACCAAATCGGATGGCATTTAGTGCACATCCGATCTGACCCAATCCCTATAACATGGAGCCCTATGGAGAAGGGTCCGGGGAAACATCTGATGTCTCCTCGGACCCGATTTTACTGTACTGAGCATGCTCAGTACAGTAAAAATGCTCAACTGGGAGCGCAGGGGTTAAAAAAAAAAAGATAGCGGGAGACGGCGGGGGCTCGGGGGAAGGTGAGAATAAACTTCTTTTTTTTTTTTTTTTTTTTTTTCTTTTTTTTTCAGCCCGGCAACAATTTTATGCCGGAATCGGGTGCCTATTTGGCACCCGATTCCAAGCATCAGAAGGGAGCCGATGCTGTCCGAATTTATCGGACAGCATCGGCTCCCTTCAAAATCCGTAGTGTGAAAGCACCCTTACCTAGCCGAAACTTTGCTAGACCAGTCTCCATAGACTTAAAATGGGGACGCAGGCACACGCGGTGGCATAAGGCTTCCATCGGATCTTAACAAATGCGATTTTATTGACCCTCCCAGTTGCACAAAATTGTAATTT